>OY282640.1:85053588-85544362 GCA_958299015.1 Tetanocera ferruginea | reverse complement strand
ATTTTAATTTTAATTTTAATTTTAATTTTAATTTTAATTTTAATTTTAATTTTAATTTTAATTTTAATTTTAATTTTAATTTTAATTTTAATTTTAATTTTAATTTTAATTTTAATTTTAATTTTAATTTTAATTTTAATTTTAATTTTAATTTTAATTTTAATTTTAATTTTAATTTTAATTTTAATTTTAATTTTAATTTTAATTTTAATTTTAATTTTAATTTTAATTTTAATTTTAATTTTAATTTTAATTTTAATTTTAATTTTAATTTTAATTTTAATTTTAATTTTAATTTTAATTTTAATTTTAATTTTAATTTTAATTTTAATTTTAATTTTAATTTTAATTTTAATTTTAATTTTAATTTTAATTTTAATTTTAATTTTAATTTTAATTTTAATTTTAATTTTAATTTTAATTTTAATTTTAATTTTAATTTTAATTTAATTTTAATTTTAATTTTAATTTTAATTTTAATTTTAATTTTAATTTTAATTTTAATTTTAATTTTAATTTTAATTTTAATTTTAATTTTAATTTTAATTTTAATTTTAATTTTAATTTTAATTTTAATTTTAATTTTAATTTTAATTTTAATTTTAATTTTATTTTAATTTTAATTTTAATTTTAATTTTAATTTTAATTTTAATTTTAATTTTAATTTTAATTTTAATTTTAATTTTAATTTTAATTTTAATTTTAATTTTAATTTTAATTTTAATTTTAATTTTAATTTTAATTTTAATTTTAATTTTAATTTTAATTTTAATTTTAATTTTAATTTTAATTTTAATTTTAATTTTAATTTTAATTTTAATTTTAATTTTAATTTTAATTTTAATTTTAATTTTAATTTTAATTTTAATTTTAATTTTAATTTTAATTTTAATTTTAATTTTAATTTTAATTTTAATTTTAATTTTAATTTTAATTTTAATTTTAATTTTAATTTTAATTTTAATTTTAATTTTAATTTTAATTTTAATTTTAATTTTAATTTTAATTTTAATTTTAATTTTAATTTTAATTTTAATTTTAATTTTAATTTTAATTTTAATTTTAATTTTAATTTTAATTTTAATTTTAATTTTAATTTTAATTTTAATTTTAATTTTAATTTTAATTTTAATTTTAATTTTAATTTTAATTTTAATTTTAATTTTAATTTTAATTTTAATTTTAATTTTAATTTTAATTTTAATTTTAATTTTAATTTTAATTTTAATTTTAATTTTAATTTTAATTTTAATTTTAATTTTAATTTTAATTTTAATTTTAATTTTAATTTTAATTTTAATTTTAATTTTAATTTTAATTTTAATTTTAATTTTAATTTTAATTTTAATTTTAATTTTAATTTTAATTTTAATTTTAATTTTAATTTTAATTTTAATTTTAATTTTAATTTTAATTTTAATTTTAATTTTAATTTTAATTTTAATTTTAATTTTAATTTTAATTTTAATTTTAATTTTAATTTTAATTTTAATTTTAATTTTAATTTTAATTTTAATTTTAATTTTAATTTTAATTTTAATTTTAATTTTAATTTTAATTTTAATTTTAATTTTAATTTTAATTTTAATTTTAATTTTAATTTTAATGGAGAGAAGAATTATTACACAACTCATTTGCAGATGATGCTCAAAAAATATTATTAGAATTAGTGGTAAATGTAAAACTCAGTGCGACAGTTCGAACGGCTTTAGGTTCCAAAATAACATCATTCGGAGAATTAAAACAAGACTTCAAAAAAGATACACACACAAATATCCTCTACTACACTGAGAAACAATACTGTAACTAATTTTAGAGACAAAATCTAAAATTTATTATCAGTACTAAACAGATTACAAATAAACGATTTAGGTAACAATGCATCCAACGAAAAGAAAACGGATGTAGAAACAATGAACGAAAAATATGCATCAAACCGACACTGTTTGCAGCTCAACCATAAGATTTAAATACAGCAGTCAATATCGCACAAGAAGTTGAACGTGATAACCAAAACAATGGCTCACGGTTTTTAAACTAGCATGCAAACTCAAACAGAAACCAAAATCGGCAGAACCATAATAACTTCAACAGAAACAACTATCAAAATTCATAGAGAAATAATAACAATTTCAGTACCAACAGACATATGAACAACATGAACCAAAGAAACAATACCTACAACAACAACGGCAATAGAAATTCGACATGGAAACGACACACAGTGTTGCGTCTAGTGGACAAAAATCAAAAATTTTTTTTCATCAAATCATACAAAATGGGTATCGTTGTAAAGGAAATACTCCAATTAAGAAGAATTTAAATTTTTAGTTCCATTAAATAATTTTTGGAGACGCTACACCTGTTTAAAGTCAATACAATTTCATAGTTTTTTTATGGTACAATTTTCGTTTCCGAGCACTTAGGCAAATTTTTTTTTGTTAACTCATTTTTCAAGATATTTTAATATTTTTAATTTTCATTTAAAGTTAATTTATAGTAAAAAATAAGGTTTTTGTTATTGGGAAGAAAAAAGTTAAATTGAATTTTTTCAAAAATTTCAAAAATTGATAAAACTATGGAAAAATAAAAAATTTTGTTAAATTTATTAGTCAGCTTCTTCCAAGTTCCGCTGAGATCACCTTTGAAACCAACAAACATTGTAAGTATGGTTTATTATCTTTTAGAATCTATAAAAAACTTTTCCGAATACGTCCGATTCTTTGAGTAATCGAATTTTTAAAAATGGTCCAAAATGCAATTTTTCATAATTTTTCGAAAAATTGTTATTGTTTTAACAGCAATACAAATGTAAACAAACATGTTTCTTATCTATTTTATTAAAAAATGATCTAAGTCTGTTTTTTTAGATATTTTTTTTATATTATAGGACATGTTTTGAATAATATGTATTTTAATATATACAAGAAATATATCATACCGGAAAAAAAACTTAATTCATTTTAGAAATAAGCGAACAATTTTAAAAATTTGTACCCTACAAGTTAAAGAAGGGCTTTAAAGATCTTGCAATAATTATTGGGCACAAATTAACTAAAAAATAAAAGATTCATATTTAATTAATTGTATTTTTCGGAAATATATATATTTTTTTTGCAAACATATATTAACGTAATAGTTTTTTAGGCAATTACTGGAAATTACGTAAATTTTTTTTTAAGTAGAGTACACCTATGATTACTATTGCCACCCACAATGCATTTACCGTTTTTAATTAAACATTTTACATAAAAGTTTAACGCGAGATTTGTAGTAAAAATGTCATATATTTTTAATAATTCCGATTTATTTAATAGTTGGATTAGTGCTGGACCACGAGATAAAGTATCTTTCATCGTAGCTTTTGTTAAAGAAAAAATTGATGAAAGAGTATTTGATGAAAATCAAGTAAAACAAAAAGTATGCGTTTTTTGTCAAAAACTTCAAAGAAAGTGGATTGAGTGTGGTTACAAAAAAGAATATTTTTTAAAAAAAAATTCGAATTGGCTAAATCTCAAAGCTTTCGAATTTTCACATCCAGATGATGTAAGTAAACAGCTTTAAAGAAAATAAAATATTTTTAATATAAAAAGTTAAAATTAATCTATAATTTAGCAACCTAGTACAAGTCGCGGAAGGCCTCAAATGCAATTTCACTTGGCATCAGAAAAAACAAAAAAAAGGAGAATAGCTGATATAGCTGGTGAATATTCTGCGGAAGAGTTAGATTTTGCTTCCCAATTTGCTAAAACAAATAGCAATCCTGAAAGTGAGCCTAGAAAAAAAAAAAGTTTGTCACCAATGGAGGCATTAACGCTGTATATGGATTTGGACCTTTCTGTAGAAAAGTACAATATTTTGCGAAAAACAGTGAACAAATTGCATGAAAATTGCTTTCCTAGTTATTATGCTATACAGAAATTAAAAAAAACGTTAGTACCGCCAGTAATAGCTTCAGAAAATTCTGCTGAAGTTCCTTTAAAACCTTTAATGCGAAAGACAGCAGAAAGTGTTTTGAGTTTATGTAAACCTAATTTACTCCAAAACAAAGTTACACTTATCTGCAAGTGGGGTATGGATGGAAGTTCTGGCCATAGTCGGTATAAGCAGAGTTTTTCTTCAAGCGAGTTCAACGATGAGTTCTTATTTTTAATTGCTTTTGTTCCAATAAAGTGAGTAACTTTTGTATAATTTTATATAGTAAAAAAACATTTTTATTACTTTAGATTAATTGACTCAACATCCAGAAATGAAATTTGGGTCAATGAAAAATGCTCTTCCACTCTTTTCTGTAGACCTGTGAAATTTATCATGGCAAAAGAAAATAAAAATATTATTATTGGAGAAAATGCTGCTATGAAAAACCAGATAAATGAGTTAGAATGCGACATAATCGATCTTGATGGAAGACCTATTGAGGTCTCATACATAATGCACTGTACAATGATAGATGGTGCCATTGCAAATATTCTAACTGAAACCAATTCAACAAGTAGATGTTTTATATGCAAAGCAAGTCCTATTGAAATGAATCGAATTGATTTGGTTAAAACTCCAAATATAAATCATTATGAGTATGGACTTTCAACACTACATTGTTGGATAAGGTTTTTTGAATGTTTACTGCATATAGCCTATCGATTGGCATTTAAAAACTGGCAAGTAAGAGCAGAACATAAAACGGTTTTTGCTGAAACTAAAGCACGAATACAAAGAGAGTTTAGAGAGAGACTGGGCCTGCTAGTGGATTATGTAAAAACAGGTTATGGCACCACAAACGACGGAAATACGGCTAGGAAGTTTTTTTTAAACTATGAAGTATCTGCAGAAATCACAGGACTTAACAAAGATCTTATATACAACTTTGCATTAGTGTTAAGAATCCTCTCATGTGGCAAAATCATTAAAATTGATGAATTTAGTAAGCTGCTGAGAAAAACGAGGAACTTGTACATAGAGTGCTACAATTGGTATTATATGCCTTGCTCTGTACACAAAGTTTTAGTACATGGATGCGAAGTAGTAAAATGTTTCGATTTACCAATAGGTGACTAAACTTTTAATATTGTAGTTTGAAGTAATTCGATCTAAGATATATTTTTTCACAATAATTATTTTCGCAGGAACTTTATCTGAAGAAGCTTTAGAAGGAAGCCACAAAAATATTCGATATACTCGTCTTAATCACACGCGGAAGTGCTCAAGAGAAAATTCCAATACAGATCTTATGACCTATTTGGTAATCTCATCAGACCCTCTTTTATCTTCTCAAAGAAAAAGTAAATATAATAAAAAGATAATTGAGGAAGATTCTAACATCAATTTGTATATTTATAATGAAAATAAAGATGAAGATTAGCACTTTTTTAATTCAAATAATGTACATAAAGAAAATATTAAATAATTATTAGTAAAATTAATATTTGCATTTTATTATTCAAAGCGAATATCTTTCAAAAAGAAGAAAACGTCAATGTATTAAAAATATATAAGTTTTTCCAGCATAGTTTAGTACAAAAATACTCTTACAAAAATATTTATATCTTTTAAACTATATAACATATTTCAAAGCAATAATTTTTTTTTGATAAATCATAAACCATATATTAAACCAAAATTAAAAAAATTGTAAATTTAAGAATTTTAAATATGGTAATAATATTTTAAAAAACTTAAAAATCTCAAAAATTGAAATTTATAACCTTAATTTAGACATGATGGAATTTATTTTTTTTAAATTTTTTTTCATATTTGATATCAGCGACCTTAAATAATTCACCACTCCAAATTTCATCCAAATCGGACGACTCCTTCTATTTTTGTCCAACTTTTGTATGGGCTCGCAACACTGTGCGACAATAGTATCATCTATGGCAATAATAGAAATAGAGTGAGATACAACAATAACAATATAAACAGACACTCGAATCAAGAAGCGAACAGACATTATGTACGAACAGCTTACTATCAGGGAAACATGCAAGGCCCGGAGGACAACAATCAAGAGCTTCCGGAAGGCCAAATGTAAAGACAAAGAAAATATGCATGATATCAGAGAATCTCACCAATTACATTACACTTAAATGCGCCCAAACAAAGCGTGCCCTGACATTCCTTTTAGACACGGGTGCAGATATTTCCATATGCAAAATTAACATCAATTTTGAAATAGATCCTGACAATAAATGTAGATTATCAGGCATAACTAAAAATGAAGTAAACTCCTTAGGAGTTACGAAAATAACATTGTGCCTCGGAGAGCACCGCACCAAAAATGATTTTTATGAAGTGAATGACGATTTTCCCATTGCTTCGGATGGAATTTTAGGAAGAGACTTCTTTATAAAATGAACATGTAAAATAGACTACGAAACATTCACAATAACAATTTTAATCAGCAACATCGATTTTATAGTACCCATAGTAACAAAATTTCCAAAACAGACAAATTAAAGAATATACTAGCGGATGTAACCCGGTATTATTCGGGGTTGTGCCGCAAAGCAAAGAAAAAGGACGATTTTTAAACCACTCTCATTTTAACATTTTTTAATTTATCAATTAAATTTTTAAATTTTTTAAATTATTTTTTTTTTTTGGGGTTTTACCCCCTCCCTCCGTCGAAAGGTTTTAGTCAAATTTCCGTAAAATTGTATCTACCGGGCATGATTACAAAAAGAAGTGACATCTTCAACGTCTCGATCTGACGCCTGTTTTCTGAGGAGAATGGTCTCTCTGAGGAGAATGGTCAGGTTATTTAACGTACCAAATTTTAGTAAAATCGGTCAAGTCATTTAGAAGCTTTTGTGTCTTATCAATGCACTACTTAAAGTGCCCTCTTGCGGAAGTCTTTGGAACTTTTTATAGCCTATGTCTTATCTTGGGCGCAGTTGAACCTTCATACAAAATTTCATTGAAATCGGTCAAGGCGTTTAGAATTTATTATGTCTTTAAAACGCTCTACTAAAAGCGCCCTCTTGCGGAAGTCTTTGGAATTTTGTACAGCCTGTATTTTATTATGGGCGCAGTTGAACCTTCATACTAAATTTCATTGAAATCGGTCCAGGTGTTTAGGAGTTATGATAGAGCACCACGCCCACATATTTCCGCCTATTTTTTAACATTTGTTTTATCTTGGGTGCAGTTTAACCTTGATACCAAATTTCATTGAAATCGGTACAGGAGTTTAGGAGTTATTGAGTCTTAAAAATGCACTACTTAAAATGCCCTCTTGCGGAAGTTTTTGGAATTTTTATTTTTAATATTTTATCTTGGGTGTAGTTGAACGTTCATATCAAATTTTATTGAAATCGGTCCAGGCGTTTAGGAGTTATTGCATCTTAAAAATTCAGTACTTAAAGCGCCCTCTTACGGAAGTTTTTTGAATTTTTTTATAGCCTATGTTTTATTTTGGGATCATTGGAACCTTCATACCAAATTTCATGGAAATCGGTCCAGGCGTTTAGAAGTTATTATAGAGTGCCACGCCCACAGACTTGCGCCCACTTTTTATGCCCCCTATATTCTTTCTGTCTATCAAACGTACTCGGTGTCCAAATTTCAGCTCAATCGGATAAACGGTGCGCGAGCCTATACGGAACAGACAGACAGACAGACAGACAGAGGGACAAACATTTGATTTTATATATTAGATACTATAGACCAAAACACAGAAACTGAATTAAAATATATATTTAGGAAACATCAATCAATTTTCCACCTCGAGGGAGAAAATATTACAACAAATAAATTTTATACGCAGAAACTGAATCTATCAGACACAACACCAGTCTACATAAAAATTATAGATTTCCTCACACTCAATGTGACGAGATTGATGAGTCAATATATCAATATATTCAATAATCAATATATTGATGAGTCAATTCATTCGCAATTCACAAGCGGAAAAAGAAACACATGAACCAGAGGCGTTCCTGGGCTTGGTGTCACCCGGGGCGGGTACTCATGGTGTCACCCCTAGCTATAGATAAGAAATTTGCAGTAAGTAAATGCAGTAAGAAACCAATTCGAAGTGGTTTAGTGTTTTTATTATTATCTTTATGTTTTTCGAAAAAAAACATAAAAACATTATTTTATAAATATACATAAAAAAAAATAAAACATTATTATCTTTATGTTTCAGCTATACCAGTGAACAAAACTTTAAATCGATTTTCTCAAATATGTAATTTTTAAAGTCGGTAATTTAATTTAATTTTTATCATCAAACTCTTGAATTGACAGTATTACTTAGTCTCGAAAATGAAAATAAACTTACTATTGATAAGCAAAATATAAAAAGATTTACTTTTTAAAAAACAGACTATGTTAAACTCGACGCCTTACTTGCACAGACTGACTGGTCACCAATTTTATCTATCAAATCACCGTATTCATGTTATGACCTTGAATCTTCGGTTCAGTGTTTTAATGATACTTTACAAAGGTGCTTTTTATTGTGCGTCCCAACAAAACAAAATAATTATAAATCCTAAAATCCACCCTGGCTAACATGTGAACATGTGAAAAATTTTAAAAAAAATCGATTATTTAAAAAATATAAAAAATTAGATTCTAACTTAGACTTTGCTTGTTATTCATCTTGTCGTTACAGATACCAATTATTAAATAAACAATGTTATTCTGCTTATAAAGTCAACATCAAATCTCAATTTAAATATAATCCGAAACTTTTCTATTGTTAACTCAAAACGTAAGGCCTCATGCTTTCTACCCCTTATGAAATTCAATCAAGAAGAATTGTCTTGTGACCAGTGTTGCCAGAGAGCCGAAATGGAATTTACCACTATTTGGGAAAAAAATTACCACTTTCTGTGAAAATTTACCTTTTTCTAAAAAACATTACAAAATTTTAAATGATTAACAGCCGTTATAATTCACTTCACTAACACACTTCCACAAAAACATTTTTTTGCTAGCCTTGAACAATTGGTTTGTCCCTATTGCCAACAACGGTTCTAATTCACGATATGGGCATTTCTAAAATGGCGTTATGTACGAAAGAATTAAAATAAAAAGAATGAAGAAGTATACGTTTTAAAAGTCTTAAAGTAATTAAGTAGCACTATATTAAGTAAAACTAGTAAGGTATATCTTCGACTTGGCCGAAGTTAAAATACCCCCACGGCCGATTCTTATGGGTAGAAGAATCTTAAATTGGAGAGCTTTTTGTAAGAGATTTTGAAAGATTTTATTATTTTTATGTGTCTAAAATACATACATATCAAATTGTTTTCTTGCAGCTTAAATATAAGCCTTTTTATAAAGTTTTAAATTTTGAGGTTGTATGGGAGGTGGGCGTCTTAGATTGTGTATGACGCCCATTTTTCTAACATACCTCAGTTTTTACATAGAATACACAAATACCGAGTTTCTGTCTTGTAACTTTAATATTAGCCTCTTTATAGATTTTTAAATTTTGGGGTTGTATGGGAGGTGGGCGTGTTAATGGGTGGATGACGCCCAATTTTATAACACACCTCAGTTTTGACATTAAATACACAAATACCGAGTTTCCATCTTGTAACTTTAATATTAGCCTCTTTATAGATTTTTCAATTTTGGGGTTGTATGGGAGGTGGGCGTGTTAATAGGTGGATGACGCTCAGTTTTCTAACACACCTCAGTTTTGACATTGAATACACAAATACCGAGTTTCCGTCTTTTAACTTTAATATTAGCCTCTTTATAGATTTTTCAATTTTGGGGTTGTATGGGAAGTGGGCGTGTTAGTAGGTGGATGACGCCCATTTTTCTAACACATCTCAGTTTTGACATAGAACACACATATACCAAATTTCAGTATTGTAGCTTTAATATTAGCTTCTTTGTAGAGTTTTCAATTTTGGGGTTGTATGGGAGGTAGGCGTGGTTTTCATCCGATTTAGCCCATTCTCGAACTTGACCTTAGTTTTTTTAAAAAAAGCTTAAATATCGAATTTCATTATGATAGCTTCAAAATTACGGCTGTAATCGTGTCGACAGACAGACGGACAGACGGACAGACGGACAGACGGACAGACGGACAGACGGACAGACAGACGGACATGGCTAAATCAACTCAGGTGGTGATGCTGAGCAAGAATATATATACTTTTCCATACCTACCACGCCTCCTTTTGGGTGTTACACACATCGTGACAAAATTAATATACCCCTTACGCAGTACGCGTGGGGGTATAAAAATTATAACAATCGACTCTAAGAATTAAAATATATAAGCAAAAATATGCACTGGCGTGACGTTACAAAAAACAGAACAGGTTTTTGACTTAGATTAGATAATTTGCAAAACTCTGCGAATTGGGCAAGAGTTTTTATACAAATCTTTATTTGGAAGAATTTAAAATAATATAAGTTTATTTTGCTAGTTATCAAATTAAAAAATATTTTCTCGGTTTTTGTTTATTGGGCTAAGTCATCTGGCGTGACGTTACTGGCGGTACGTTATTTCAATTTCCATCGGAACATTTTAAGTTAAAATTTATTTAAAAAAAATATTTGACGTTAATAAAACATAAAGTTTAGCTATTATATATTATATATTTTTAACTCCTACCCCATCGACCCCATCCTACCACAAGTTGGAAAAAAATTCTACTAAAATACCTGCAACCAAATTCAGTAACGAAATCAGGCCAACTTCGAGCAATGTGGCGTGACGTCACTCACTTTTCAAATTTAATATAAAATTCACGGGTTTTCTTAACGATTTTTTTATAAAATTTAATTAATTTCACTAAAATTTATTAAAATCCAGAATTTCACGCACTTTTGAACGTTGTCTGGCGAGACGTTACCTCAGAATATTATTAAAAGCAAATCAAAATTTTACCGTTAATTCATATTTGTTTGCTCTTTTGCATTTATTTTGCGGTTAGTTGTTGTTGTAGCAAAAGTTGTGCATAAGACTGCAATTGCACAATTACTCTTATAAATGGAAATTGGAAAGAGAAAATGCTCATAGAAATGAACAAAACTGACCAAAACATAACTGTAATTTGGTAGCCCGATATCTTGCCATCGCAACATGGGAAAAATTTTAACTCTTTAATTAAATTAATTTTGAATATTTCTCTTTAATAATATAAGTAAAAAAAAATGTTGGTTTACTCTTAATTTTTTGGTCACGGTGGACTTTTCTGCGGAAATGCCCATATGTGAGGCTTCTTTTTTCCAATTTTTCATTAACTTTTTTCCACTTTTTCATTAACTTTCGTTTGTAGGAACTGGTCATGGCTTTCTATAACCGATATTCTTTCAAGCAATATTGGTTACTTCTTATTTCTTGATGTGTTTCAACAAATTCTTTAGTTTTTAAGTTCAAATTTGCATCAAATCAAAAATGAAAATAATCCAACATTTGGTTTTTTGGTTCTAAAGGGGATTCACAATAATAAAGGACTGCTTGTGAGTACGTTTAGACAGGTAAAAAAACTAAAAAAAAACTTAAAACATTTGGAAATCTATAAAATAGTTATATTGCAAAATTTACCACTTTTAGTCAAAAATTACCTTTTTTACCTCTGCCCAAAAAATGAGTGAAAAATTACCTCATTTAGGGAAATTTACCTCAATCTGGCAACAGTGCTTGTGACAGTGTTAAATCAAACATGTTTGCAAACTTCTTCAAATCAACTTACTCCAATATACCATTTAATATGAGTACTGCGCATCCTTATCTACCGCCAGTTAACTCTTTTGAAACTCCAGTAATAGACTCAATTATTGTTATGCATTACCTCCGACAAGTTAAATACTCTTTTTCGACCGGCCCAGATGAAATCCCGAGTTGCATTTTAAAGGAATGTACAGGCAACCTGTGTGCTCCTCTACCTAACATTTTCAATATATTCCTGCAAAGTAGTCATTTTCCTATTATATGGAAAGATTCATATTTAATACCCCTTCAAAAATCTGGCTCCAAAATTGATGTCACTATTTATCGAGGCATCGCAAAATTAAGCGTAATCCTTCAGTTATTTGAGAAAATCATAACGGAACAACTTACTCACTTCGTATCTTCCTCCATTTCTGTCACTCAACATGGTTTTTTAAAGGGTAAATCAACTTCAACAAACCTTTTGGAGTTTACAACACGTGTAATAAAAGGTTTTACTTTGGAAAAATAGACTGATGTTATTTATATGGACTTTAGCAAAGCTTTTGACAGCATCAATCATAATGTTATATTGAAAAAACTTCAGCTTATTGGGTTTCCTGTCAAATTGCTAAATTGGATAAAATCGTATTTAACGCGACGTTCTCAAAGAGTTTTATATAAGAATTATTTTTCACAAAATATTATGGTTACATCTGGTATTCCCCAAGGGAGACATCTTGGGCCCATTTTATGCTTACTATTTATTAATTATCTTCCCTCGGTAATAAAACACTGTGACGCCTTAATGCATGCTGACAACGTGAAACTTTTTCTTACTTACAAGACACACTTGGGTTTGAAGCCTACATGGTGCCAGCAAGCGCACTACAAAAGAAGCTGGCGCCAATTCTTAGACCTGGCCAAAACCGAAAAACGGTTGTAAGCGCCATCTAAGTAAGTAAGTAAGTGGATTGGTGTAACTTCAACATATTAAACCTAAACTGGAAAATATGTAAATCAATGACATTCTCACGTAGAACTGCTCAAAGCACAAATTCCACTTTAAATAACATCCACTTACAAATTGCACATAGTTTTGTTGATCCTGGTGTAATTATGGATCCAAAACTTCGCTTCATAAATCTACAAGTTAATTTTGCGGTAAATAAAGCTAGAGGTGTTCTTGGTTTCATTAAAAGATGGGCTAAAGAATTCAATGATCCCTTCACAACTTAATTGCTTTATATATCTCTCATAAGACAAATTCTTGAATTTGCATCCGTAGTATGGAACCCACAATATAACGTCCACATTGATGCAATAGAATCGGTTCAAAAACAGTTTTTACTTTTTGCTTTACGTCATCATCCTTGGAATCCAAATATTATTCTTCGTTCGTACGCAACCCACCTAAAGTAAATTTTACTGCCTTCCTTAAGAAGCAGAAGATCGAATATGATGTGTATGCTTAAACTTGTTTGTATTTAATCAAAAAATTTAAATTGTTCATTCTTTTTCAGTTGGCTTATTACTTGGCTTGGTGTGCCAGTGTATATCTCTTTTCCATGCAAGTTTTATGCCTGCGTTGGCCCAAATACATATCCAATTAATAACATTAGCACGGTGTTCCAAAAAAACATAGTGACCCGTTTATATGTACACTAGACCGTACCACCTCCTATGCAAAAAAAAAAATGCGCCGTAAACCAGCGAATATGACGCATTTGTGCAAGACAATTACGAAAACAATTTTTTTTTTTTTTTAACCGAACGTAGGGGTCGTGCATTAACATATTTCTTCATATCTCTGGTGTTTACAGTTCAAGAAGTCTCAAGAAGATCAATATGACCTCTTTAAAAGTCATTGACCTCAGGTGTACCGTCTAGTACTTACTCTCCAGATCTCAGTTGCTACCATCCTAATGTACCATCCTTATATCAAAAAAATAAAGCTCTTAAAATATCATTAATCTTTTGCCCAGAAAGTATATCGAAATTTCTAGCAGAACTATTTTTAAAAAATTTTTGAAATTTTTTTGCCGAACGTAGGCTCCCTTTTTTTATTTTCATCATATCTTCGGTATATAAAGTCAGATCATATTGAATAACATATCGATGTTTTTGTTTAAAAGAGACCAATTATTTTTTTCCAAAATAAAAAAAAATATTCCTACAAGTCCTTGGAAGGCCTCGAATTGATTCAACGAACTGCCAGTTGAATATCTTATGGCTTATTGTTTAACTTTCGACTTTTATCACTGTTATGCCGCAGATACAATAAAAAATTTATAACATCATACTCCGTTAGAAATTTGGTATTATTTAAGTCACTCGCAATAAAAGAAATTTGTTTTTTAAATGTTTTTGTTCGATTTTTATTGAAAATGATCAAAACTCTATAAAACTCTCGTTTGAAATAAATATTAGACAGACGCAATTTTCAACTGTTTTTTCACGGGGAAAAACGAATTGCAATAGCCAGTGTTTGAAATTGATATTTTCGATGTGGCTGTGAAAATAATAATACAATGTACATTTAGAAAATCACAACAAAAATAGCGTTGAAACCTTTTTTAGAGCTCTTTACGAGCTTTAAAGTTCCTCAAAATCAATTAAAGACCTTCCAAGGACTTGTAGGAATATTTTTTTTTTATTTTGGAATAAAAATAATTGGTCTCTTTTAAACAAAAACATCGATATGTCATTCAATATGATCAGACTTTTAATACCGAAGATATGATGAAAATGAAAAAAGGGAGCCCTACGTTCAGCAAAAAATTTTCAAAAATTTTTTAAAAATAGTTCTGCTTGAAATTTCGATATACTTCCTGGGCAAAAGATTAATGATATTTTAAGAGCTTTATTTTTTTGATATAAGGATGATACATTAGGATGGTAGCAACTGAGATGTGGAGGGTAAGTACTAGAACGGTACACCTGAGGTCAATGACTTCTAAAGAGGTCATTTTGATCTTCTTGAGACAAAAACATTGTTGTACCAAACTTTAAAATCCGACTGTAAACACCAGAGATATGAAGAAATATGTCAATGCACGACCCCTACGTTGGGTAAAAACAAAAAAAAAATCGTTTTCGTAATTGCCTTGCACAAATGCGTCATATTCGCTGGTTTACGGCGCACTTTTTTTTTGAGGTACGCTCTAATGTACACATATTTAAACGTATATATCTGCGTAATATTTGGAATTGGTTTGGTGTTTAAGAGTTAAATTTCTTTTCCACGTAGGTTCTTGGCTTGGATAGTGGCCGCCAACTTACTAATATTCATATTATTTATAGTTACTTTGGTCTCTTTGTTTTGAAGTTTAATGTAAAGTTTACTACTTATTTGATGTTGTTTACTTTATTAAATTCAAAAATACTTAATAAATTCGTGTTTTTGTTATAAAATTTTTAAGTTCCGCTGAAAAGCCAACTAATGTGCTTAGTGGAAATTCATACTTCGCCCACTGGGAGTGTGTTTTAGTACGT
The DNA here is from genome assembly GCA_958299015.1 of Tetanocera ferruginea. Taxonomy (NCBI): domain Eukaryota; kingdom Metazoa; phylum Arthropoda; class Insecta; order Diptera; family Sciomyzidae; genus Tetanocera; species Tetanocera ferruginea. Next base: position 85,529,243 of record OY282640.1, on the reverse strand, counting down.
AGGTGCATTCTGTCTATTCCGGTTGAGCCAGACAGGTTTTAGAATGTGAGTCGTGCATGCGTTTGGTACGGGCTATACGTATCCATGTAGATTCCACACTCCCTTGGTGAATCAAAAAAAAAAAAAAAAATTAAAAGATAGACAAACAAGTAAAGAAGCTAATAGACAACGATATAATTGAACCATCAGTAAATCCAAATAACGCACCATTGCTATTAGTTTCAAAGAAAAGCAATTATGACGATAAGAAATGGCGTTTGGTGGTTGATTTTAGAAAACTCAATGAAAACATACTTAATGACAAATTTTCATTTACAAGACTGGAAGACATCCTAGACATGCAAGGAAGAGCCATACTTTTACTTTTATACTTTTCAACTTTGGACATGACAAGCTCTTTCCATCAAATCCCGTTAGACAAAGATTCTCGACCACTAACTGCATTTTCTACACAAGATGGTCACTATCATTTTAAGCGTTTAACTTTCGGACTTAAGGTTTCATCAAATAGTTTCCAAAGAATGCTTACAATAAAACAATTTTACAATTTTACAAAAATAAAATGTCAATTCCTACGATCAGAAGTAGTTTATCTTGGTCATTTAATAACAGACAAAGGAATTAAGACAGACCCAGCAAAAAATGAAGCGGTTTTAAACTACCCTGTACCAGCAAATACAGATTATGTTAGAAGATTTCTGGCATTCTGCAATTATTACAGACGGTTTATTCCAGATTTTGCAGCATTGGCAAAGTGTTTAAACTCTTTACTGAAGAAAGGGACGCCTTTCATCTGATCATCTGAGCGCCATCTCTAATCTCTTTCACCAAGTGCGGTTGGGCTTCCTCGGCCTGGCCAATCCATCGGAGGCATGGTTTTCCTCTTCGTCGTCGACCCTCGACTTTTGCCTCAAACAACTTTGTCGCTGCTGCTTCTTCATCCATACGAAAGACATGACCCAGCCAACGTAGTCGCTGAATTGTTATATGCTGGACTAAGTCAATTTCGTCGTAGAGCTCGTACAGTTCGTGGTTCATTCGAAAGCGATAGCCGCCGCCAACTCGAAAAGGACCAAAGGTTTTGCGAAGAACTTTCCTCTCGATCACCCCAAAAGTGGCTGCATCTGATTGAGATACCACCCATGCCTCAGCGCCGTAGAGAAGCACAGGTATTAGGCTTGTGCTAAACAGTTCCGGAGCCGGAACGAACATGGAACGTTTCTTTTGTACAGCGGAACTAGTTCGCGGAAATATGTCCGCGGAACTATGTAGTTCCTTTGTACTTTTTCAGAATGTTTGTGTATTAAATTTATAAGAAAATCTGCTAAGATATGAATAAAATTATAAAATTAGCTCTTCATAAATGCGATACTTATATGCATAACATAACAAACCTAATTCCACATTTCTTATCTACAATTTCATTCCACATATTTTTAATTATTTAAAAATGTTCATATGCAGCAGTTTATATGCAGCAGTTTCCTCTAAAGCAATGCCTCGAAACATGTCCTGGAACTATCTAGTTCCGCCCGTTCGAATGTTCAACCAAATGAATGCGCATAACAAGAACGACGATATATCTTCGTTCTTTTATTATGTCTTTCAATCAGATTGTACATAGATGCCAACCAAAATTCACACTCGAAATCACTAAATCACACAACATATACATATGTAAAAATCACTCGTGTGACACTCACAGCAAAAAAATCACGCACATAGAAAAAACATCACGCAAAATCACACAAACAGAACAGAAAATTACGCAAAAATCACACACAGAACAGAAAATCACTCAGAAGCAATTCCAATTTTACAGCATAAAAGAGCATTTAATGCCATACAATTTTACAAATAATGAGATATTTTCTGTTATTTGGTAATATTAGCAAAAGCTTATTGTTAAAAGTTCATTAATATCTTATTTACTAGATCAAAATTAAGAAGATATGAACATTTTTTGTAATTCAATATAATATATATCAGTGGAAATAATTTAAATTGTCTGAATTTGTAATATAAACTTAATATTAATTTTTTAAAAGTTTAAACTTTATACCTGCGCTAGCAAATTTCAATTGCAGTGTTGGGTTTGTTCGTTAATATACGTGTTTTCGCATTTACTTGAACGCACTCTTCAACAATAAAGTGAGTGATAAAAAATATCACGCATGAGTGAAAAATCACTCGCTTCATTTCAGAAATCACACATTGTCACACAGCCCTCAAAAAATCACGAAAAGTGATTTATCACACGAAACTGGCATCTATGAGCTTGTTACATGTCCGCGGAACTATTAAGTTCCGCTAGTTCCATTTGATTGAATGAAAGCATGTTCAAAATGAAAGAAACAGAGCGTTGCGCACAACAAGAACGACGATTGCACTGTGCAACATTTTGGAGGTCATGGAACTCAAACCACTTTTTGACTGTTGTTCCTTAAAGTTGGGGACATAAATAGAAAAACCTAATCTGGAATTTGCTAGTTTGGCTACCGATTGGATTTTATGGTACCTGAAAGATAACGGTTGAAACTTGATTTTAAAACAAAAATGTTTTTTTCTCAAAGCTATGTCTCGTAAGCTATTTGGAATATTGTTTTCCTGTCTTCAGCAAAGTTGTAGCTATTGGCAAGGAGAACAAATGCTCAGAGCAAACACACGATAAAACTCCACCGAAGCCTCAAAATCGCGAAAATGAAAAAAATGTATTTGTTATTTTTACCATTTTTGGTCCATATCTCTCAAACCGTTTTGAATTTTGGCAAACAATATACAACAAAATTGTAGGCAAGCAAAAACTAAACAACTATTTTCAACATGTCAACTGCATCCGAGTACTCCTTGACACCGTTTTGGCCCTGTAAATGTGGCATTTTGTAATAAATAACCATAAAAACATTCATGCTTGAAATTTCACGATTAAAAACCCATGAACTCATTCAGTTTTTGCGTTATAATTTTTTTTTTGAAATTGAACTTGGCGCTTCCGGTACGCTGTGACGCCAACGTCATATTGTCAGAATTTCATTTCATACATTAGTTATTTCGTTCGCTCACAAACATCATCTTTGTACATGTAGTTGATCAAAAAATTCGTGTTAGACTTGATATGTAAGAAAGAGACGTCGTATTGATTCTCATATTGCTTAAGGAAAAAAAAAATAAACATTGCAGCCGGAACTGTTTGAACATGCTAGAAACGAATCGAGGGAACGATTGGAACTATGTCCGACTGCGAACATAGTTCCGGGAACTATACAGGTTCGGAACGACACATCTCTAACAGGTATGATGAGCGACTTGTAGAGTGTTAGTTTTGTCGATCGAGAGAGGGCTCTGGAACCTAATTGCTTTCTTAGCCCGTAGTTGCAACTATTAGCAATTGTTATTTTTCGCTTTATCTCCAGGCTGACATTGTTGTTGCTGTTTAGGGCGGTGCCAAGGTATGTAAACTCCTTCACAACTTCAAAGTCATATTTGCCTGCTGTAACATGGAAGCCTAGACGCCACGCTTCCCTGTTTGCAGACAGTATATATTTTGTTTTTCCCTCGTTTACCGTCAAACCCACTTTGGCTGATTCCTTTTCGATAGCGGCGAAAGCAGCAGTTACATCTCTCTTGGTTCGGCTGATAATATCGATATCATCAGCATACGCAAGGAGCTGGACACCTTTGTAGAAAATGGTGCCATTTCGATGTACACCTGCCTTTCGTAGGATCCCCTCCATGATGAAATTGAAGAGATCGCATGATAGCGGGTCGCCTTGTTTGAAACCTCGTTCGGTATTAAAGGTTTCGGAGAGGTCATTTCCTTCTTTGACGGAGCTACATATATTGCTCAACGTCATCCTGCAGAGCCTTATCAACTTCGCAAGTATACCGAACTCAGATATTGTTGAGTACATGCAATCCAAAATCGGGCTATCGAACGCAGCTTTGTAATCAACAAAGAGATGATGGGTGTCGATTTGGTTTTCGTGAGTTTTCTCCAGGATTTCGCGTAGTGTAAAAATCTGGTCTATGGTGGACTTGCCAGGACGAAAGCTGCACTGGTAAGGTCCAATCAGTGTTTTGGTATGCGGCTTCAATCTTTCACACAAAACGCTCGAAAGAACCTTGTATGCGATGGAAATAAGACTGATACATCGCTAGTTGGCGCAGATTGTCGGGTTTCCTTTCTTAAGTATAGGACAAAGCACACTGAGATTCCGATCGTCGGCCATGCTTTCCACTAGCCATATTTTGCTGATGAGTTGATGCAGTCACCTTATCAATTCACCGCCGCCGGTTTTAAACAATTCAGCAGCCAGGCCGTCAGCTCCTGCGGCTTTGTTGTTTTTGAGTCGCTGGATAGCAACTTTAATCTCTCATGGCTAGGTGGTTGAATTTTCACTCCATCATCATCGATTGGTGGTGTCAGACTGCATTCTCCAAGGGCGGAATTGTTGGTATCGTCGCCTGCAAGCAGATTGGAAAAATGCTGTCTCCATTATCTCAATGCGCACTGCGTATCTGCAACCAGATCACCATTTTCATACCTACAAGTGGATGCTCCGGGCTTGAAATCTTGGGTTAGACGCTTAACCTGCTGGTAGAATTTTCGAGCATCCTTCTTGCCCTGTTACACCTCAATTTTTTTGTCGCTCACGCTTTTCCTGCTCTCTTTTTTTACGTCTGAAAAGGCATCTCTCTTCCTCGCGATAGTTTTCGTGCATGGCTCGCGTTGCAGATGACTGCAGCGTCTTTTTATATGCGGCGTATTTTGCTACTGTCGCGTCGCGACACTCCTGGTCATACGATAAGTTGTAAGGTTGCGGGCGCCGAAAAAAAATGACTTCTTCAGCAGCAGTGCGCATGGAATGGGATATATGCGCCCAAAGTCCGCCAGCGTCGTCGAGGCAAGAGTAAGGTTGGTTAAGCTTAACCGAGAGCTGAGCGGAGTAGACCTCAGCGGTCTGTTGTGATTGCAGCTTATCGACATCAAGCTTTTGTTCCATACCTGTGCGGCGTATATTCTTCGCATTGCACAATCGCATGCGGATCTTGGCTGCAACAAGATAATGGTCGGAGTCAATATTGACTCCTGGAAATTTGCGCACATCCAGTACACTTGAAGCGTGCCATCCGTCGATCACATCTTGAGTAATTTCGTTTCACGTTATTTGATCCGGGGACAGCCAGGTTGACTTTTGGATATCGAGGTGTTCGAATCTGGTGCTACTTTCTTCCATGCGGTGAAGTTGATCAGTCTAAGAACGTTGTTCGAAGTGGTCTCGTGAAGACTGAACTGACCGACAGTGGAGCCAAAGATGCCTTCTTCTCCAATCTTCGCGTTAAAAGCGCCGAGAACTATTTTCACATCATGGGCCGTGCAGCGATCATACACGTCGCGTAGAAGGTGTCTTTGACAGCATCGTCCTTTTCCTTCATCGGGGCATGTGCGCAAATTAGGCTCATGTGGAATAATTTCGCCTTGATGCGGATTGTCACGAGCCTTTCGTTCACAGGTGTGAACCGGGAAACAAGATGGCGTAGTTTCCGACAAACGACGAATCCGCATCCAAATTCGCACTTCTTCGCATGGCAGCTGTAGAAGATATCACAATCTGCTCTCTTACAGCAAGCAGCCTTGTCCTTTCCATCGCATCTCCTGTATGGCGGTGATGTCAGCCTTTATTTTTTCGAGGGCTTCCGCCAGTTAGACAGCGGCACCTTCCCCATGAAGGGTCCGGACATTTCAGGTGCATATCCGTAAATCATTGTCCGTTTTTCGTTTGCGGTGGTAGTAGGGGTTCATATCCGAGGCTATTTTAGTTTTCATTGGGAAATTAGTAATGTGGTTCGGACCCAAACCCTACGCACATTACATTTTTAAGGTCTTGTAGAGACCCTCAAGTTGATAGTATAAAGGAGACATCGCCACTCAAATTAGCCGATAACCAAACGGGTGTTAGTTTGCCGTTTCCAGGAACACTACTTGGCGGTTTTGAGTCGACTTGAGACGATTTCGACATGGATAATGCTGGCCTCGCCAAGTTGAGACAATAAGACACGTTGCCATGTGAAAATCGCCTCTTTATCGATTCAGATGTCATTTAATCAGGTTTTAGCTGATATTGTGCAAACAACTTTTAAAAATAGTGGTTTCACTTCAGGGGGTTCCCAACCTTTTAAAACAGAAATAAAATGTTTGAAAAGAGCTTATAAATTGGTCGAGTTTTAATTTTTTTCAAAATAAAAACTTTTTAACCAAAATAATCTCTAATGCATTCCTCAAATGTCAATTGTCCGAAAAATGCAGTTCCAAAATCAAAAGTTCCACTTTCCGAGAAAACAACTCAGTCAAATTTTAACGGTTGTCAAAATTTTTTTTGTTTTTCTTAATTTTTGTTCAATTTTCTTTGAAATGTGTTGAAAATTACAGTAATTATCTTACCAGACGTATTTTTAATGAATTTTCTTAATATTGCCTGTAGTTGTTTAAGGTGTATTTTTACCAAACGCCAATACAGAGAAAAAAACTCTCTGAAATTTAACGTTCTATATTTGGAAGCGAATATCTCTGTCAGTTTTTAAAAAATTTAATTTATTTCTTTTTTGTATTTAAATGCAATTAATTGACTTAAAAAAAACTTTAACAATTTTACCGTTACTTTGTTGTTTATATTTTAATCATTGCCTTTAAAAAGAGTCCACTTAATTGAATGTTTTCTCAAAAAATGGTATAAAAATTGTTTTTGTTGTAAAAATAAAACAAATTTCAATTTGCATTTTGGATTTTCTTTTATTATATTGAGTTTTTTAAGGCGAATTTGTTTGTGTATGGCAAAAAAATTAATATATACTATGCGTCATCGAAAAAACAAGGCTACCTCCTATGATTTTTTGCACGAAATTTTATTTTTTTTTAAAATGTTGTTTTTATATTTTTAAAATCTTCAAGAACAATATATTTGAATTAAATTTTATTATAGCTCCAACCAATAAAAATTTATAGCCACAAATCTGTTTTAATCATCCTACGTATCTTCTATATAATTAATAGGCTAAGGTTTTTTTGTGACTTCAACTCCTCCCAGACCAATAAACTGATTTTATCGATTCAGATTTCATTTAATCAGGTTTTGGCTGAAATTGTGCAAACCAATTTAAAAATTGTGATTTCACTTCAGGGAGTTCCCAACCTTTTAAAACAGAAATAAAATTTTTGTACAAAAATCCGTTATTTTATCGATTTGAAATTTAGTTTCAGAAGAGCTTATGAAATTATCGAATTTGAGTTTTTTTCAAAACTAAAAATTTTTAACCAAAATTATCTTTTATGCATTCCTCAAATGTCAACTGTCCGAAAAATGCAGTTCCAAAATCAAAAGTTCCACTTTCCGAGAAAACAACTCAGTCAACTTTTAACGGATTTCAAAATTTTTTTTGTTTTTCTTAATTTTTGTTCAATTTTCTTTGAAATGTCTTGAAAATTACAGTTGTAGAAATAAGCGTTTTTATTTCAATTATTTTCTTTTAGATTTAAGTCCCAAGCACATGAACTTGGACTTATTGTTTTTTTTTTGAGTGACAATACGGCACTTGAACCGATTGCTTGTAAAATTAAACACTGGATGTGGAGTTTTTACTGGTAACAATAAAACTGAATTTATTGATGAGCTTTCGACCCTTTAATAGGCGAAAACCCAATAATATAAAATACAATAAACAAATTAAAATACAATAAACAAATTACATATATATTTTAATGACAAATAAACAATGTTAAAAAATTACATATATATTTTAATGACAAATATACGGTCTTGGAACTGCAAAAGCTATGTCAGCAATTTATGTAAGCATGCATTGGCTAACGGGGTAGTATTTCAGCAGACTGCTTAGTGCAGTTTTGTTGCTGTTATACATTTGTTTACCGTGCCAAAGTTGCAGGTGGGAGCAATGTGCTAAACCAAGGCCTCGAAAGAGGTAATATTTTAGCTGACTCAAGTTGCAGTGCCAAGACCGATACATGAATTTTAAATGAAAAAATTAACTTCAAATGACCATGAAAACCGTACGATTCAGCGACCCTGAAATCGTACATTCTCCCCCTGGTAAGGTCTGAAATTCTGATGACCTTACAAAATTTATAATTTCTTCATACGGTGACCTCAAAGTCCAAGGTTGTTGATCTGTGACGAGGAGTAGGCTGGGGGTATCTTGTCTCTGTTGGTTGCGGTTTATGTTGCTTCGATTTTACCTTCCAGATGGTGTAACTGGTGATGATTATCGACAGAATCAATGCAGTATATCCTATTGTTGAATAATGAAAGTTGATGTGTTTAATCTGTGCCGGAAAATCCAGATATTCTTGGTGTGACAATAAATTTTGAAGTTCCGTGAGGTTTCTTAGTTGCGTATTATACTGTTCAGTTTTTTGGGCAAATAAATCAGGTTGCTTGGGTTGTACAATATCTGTCATTTTCCCTAAGCTGGTGTAAGAGACATGGCGATTGCTGGAGTAGGTTTGGTGTCCTTGAATGGTGATGAAATTCTGTTTTAGGACACACTGTGGTTGCAGTGAAAGAATTCCGGACCCCTTTATGGTGAGTTGTTGACTTTGACCTTCACATACTGCAGTTATTCTCTTGGGAATGGTTACAGCATACATCCACTGATTGGTGTTTGACATCTGGGTCCATATTGAATTTGTTTGCAGTGATTCTGTATTGCAAGCCGATTGGGTGTCGTTATTTAGCAATTGCATCTCACAGGAGCATATGTCTGAGCCTTTGTTGTATTTAGACTGGATGTTGGGGCATATGTATGAATGTCCCGTTGTCATAATACAGGATTGTAGTTTGGTTGTGCTCATGGGAAAGTATTGGTCTCGATGAGCATTGATAGCAATCATGTCATCACAAGGTTTGATTGAAATGACACTGTGGTTTACGGAAGTGGGAACCGGGAAAATCTTGAATAGCTGAAATTTTTCTTGATCGCACAGAGGTATGGAAATTTTAAAAATAACATGGTTTTCTGTTAATCGTTCTTCTACTGTCATTAACTTATAAAGTTGTATGCGTTCATCATGTTCAACTGGTAGTTGCAAGGTTGACGGCAGATAGTTTCGAATTTTAACCAATTCCTCCTGTAATTGGTTTGGTGATGGCAAAATTGGGCTTATTTTCCCGTGATGAGTATCCGTTAATACGTCTATGATTGACGTTTGTATGCGTTGTAAATTTGCTGCTTTAATTGTGAGTTGCATGGCTAAAGAATTTAAGATTTGGAACCTCTGATATTGATAGTTAGTGTCCTCAATTTCATGTTCTTTTGACCATATCTCGTTTAAGTGTGCGTCAATATCGTTAAATTTATTTTTAATAGCTGTTTGATCCTGTTTGAAGATGTTGATGGTTGAATCGAGAATCGATGTTTGATTCTTGAGTAATAGTTGGAGATGACCTTCGTTTTGTTTGACTATTTCAATGGTTTTAACCATTTGATCAGCATAATCTGAGTCCAGTACTCCAAATAATGAACTTGCAATGTTTCCTACAATATTAAGGGCACCTCTTCTGGTTCTATTTACTGCTGAAGGGTCTGCTGTGTCTTTTGTTTCTTTTGATTGTTAAAAGATTGTTTTCTTCGTTGAGTCCATCCTCAAAATGTTTAAGCGTGTTTACGACGGTTTTGCAGGCACCCATCTGCTTTAGTTCTTGACATAGTTGCTGTAATGCTGCCGCTCCATTTGAAAATGATTTTGCTTCTTCCCAATATGATTCCAGATCATAGTAAACAATAAGCTGCCACTTCGTTCTAGATGTTTTTATTGTACCTATTCCTTCGAAGTGCATACCTAAGTCATCAGCAACTCTATGTTTTTGACTCCATTTGCCATGACCAGAGGTAGCGTAAGCATAGCGATTAGTAACACTGAGACTAGGTTGTTTGATGAATGTTTTCTCTTTTTGCGTACTACATCTGTTTCCTCATCATCATGGTTGTTAGGTGACCTGTTATTTATGAGCCTAACATCTACAGATATGTCTGACTTGTTGTCTTCAATTGGTAATGGGGCTAATCGATGTATGGGACGTTTGAAAATTCCCGACTCCGTTTTTACGTCCACTACTCTGACTACATCATCATCTCCTTTGTAGGTTCTCGTGACTCTTCCTAATGGCCACTGAAGTACAGGAGCGTTGTCTTCCTTGATGATGACTACGGTACCAGGCTTAATGTTGTTGGCTTGCTCTCTCCATTTATTTCTGTACTGAAGTTCGTTGAGATAATCTCGAGACCATCTTTGCCAGAATTCATGTTTTATTTGTGATACTGCCTTCCAGCGTGTTCCTAAGGAAACTTTTGGTTCCACAGATCTTGCATCTACTTGCGTTGTTAATGGTTCGCCGATCAGAAAATGTCCAGGAGTGAGCGCAGATAAGTCGTTTGGGTCGTTTGACATGGGACTAATTGGTCGTAAGTTTAAAATTGCTTCAATCTCGACTATAATGGTTTCTAACTCTTCGTATGTGAGAGATGCGGATGCAACACTTCTTAGTAGTAAATGTTTCGCGGATTTTACTGCAGCTTCCCATAGTCCTCCGAAGTGAGGAGCTCTGGGTGGAATAAAATGAAAATGTATTCCCCTTTCATTACATGTTTTCATAATCATATCTTGGGCGTTAGCTGAGTGGATTGCAGCTGATAATTCTGAAAGTTGATTTTTTGCTCCAATGAAATTAGTTGCGTTATCGCTGTAGAGATTTTGGCATCGCCCTCGTCGACTGATAAATCGTTTTAGGGCACCGATGAAAGCGTTGGTTGTAAGGTCGCTTTCAAGTTCCATATGAACTGCTTTCGTAGCAAAGCAACAGAAGATGGCCAAATATGCTTTGGTCGGTCTTTTTCCTCGCAGTTTATAATGAATGCAAAAAGGTCCACAGTAGTCCACTCCTGCGTTTATAAACGGTCGTGCTGGTGTAATTCTCGTTGCTGGCAGATTTCCCATGACTTGTTGAAGTAGTTGTGGCCGCGCCCTGTAACATCGGACACAGTGGTTAACGATTGACCTTGCCATGCTTGCTGCCTTGATGGGCCAAAAGCGTTGTTTTGTATGTGCAATTAATGCGGTTAGGCCACAATGCATGTGATCTTCGTGTATTTTTTGCATTAGTAATTTTGTTATGGGATCATTGTAAGGAATTAGCATTTGATGTTTATTTTCATATGGAAGTGTTGATGCATCTAGTCGGCCGCCTACTCTTAAAATGCCCTCGTTGTCCAAAAATGGTTTGAGGTTGTGTATCGAACTGCTTGTGCTGACCACACCCTTTTTCTTTAAGGCCAAAATTTCTGAACTGAAATCCGCCGTCTGCATTGTTCGCACAATTACTTTAAATGCTTTGTCTAATTCAAGTGGAGTTAGCATCCACGAGGTTTGATAATTTTTTCGTGCACCTCGTGTGTGTTCTCCAAATCGGATCATGAAGCCTAGAATCCTCTGTAGTCTCTTAAAAGAATTACCATGATTAATTGAATATATCATGTTCTCTGCTTCACTTCTTGCTGTTATTAAATACATTTGTGCCTTTCTTTTGCCTTCTTCAGTTGGTTTAAATTTATTAGTGCAAAACGGTTGTGGCCAAACTGATTCCTTTCCATGCAGAAATAAAGGTCCGTAAAACCATAAATCACACTGTTTGAAAGTCCTTGGATCGCATCCTCGTGATAGGACGTCTGCTGGATTTTGTTTTGATGATACATGACGCCATTGCTGTGCTATTGAGCAGTCCTGAATTTTTGCAACGCGATTGGCCACAAAAACTTCATATGATGATGCTTCCGCATTTATCCATGAAAGCACAACTTCAGAATCAGTCCAAAAGTACGTGGATTCACTTCCATATTGAATGTCTTGTTGAATTCTGGTTGCCAGCTGTGCACCTAGTAGGGCCGCACAGAGTTCTAATCGGGCAATTGTTTGATGCTACCGATTAATGGGTGCGACTCTTGATTTGGCACACAACAGCCTTGTAGTAACCCTTCCATCCTTGGTGGTAGACCGAATGTATGCGACGGCCCCATAAGCTTTTTCTGAAGCGTCATGTAGTTGACATGAGTCTGGCACAGTGCCATTAAATACATGACGAGGGATCTGCTTATCATTTACTTCTTGAAGCTGGTTTCTAAATGTAATCCATTTGCTGTGTAATTCTGAGGGTAGTGCTGCATCCCATGCCACCTTCAGTTTCCAAAGATCTTGCATAAATATTTTAGCGTTGATAACTACCGGAGCCAAGATACCCAATGGATCGAATATCCGTGCCAAGTCTGAGCTCACACTCCTTTTTGACACTCTTGTGGTGCTGTTAAAAATGGTTTTGGCCTTAATGCAGAATGCATCGTTCTTTGGCAGCCATGTTAATCCCAATGTCTTGATAGAGTCACGTGAGTCCTCATCAAAGTCGAGGTCTATTTCTTTTTGATCTGCCGGGATGCCTTGAAGTAGTTGAGGGTGATTAGCACACCATTTTCGCAATTCAAATCCTGCTGATTTCAAAATTGTTGTGACTTCCTTCTGAAGCAAAACAGCCGAAGTGAGGCTGTCACTTCCCAATAATCTATCATCCACATAAAAATTGTTATCCAACGCTGCGGCTCCTAACGGGTATGCTAAGCGATTTTCTTTAGCTAACTGCAACAGGCATTTGATTGCTAAATATGGTGCTGCTCTGGTCCCATAAGTCACCGTGTTCAGCTGGTAATATTTAATCTCTGCTTCGGGATGTTTTCTCCAGATAATAATGTGATACATGCGATTTTGTGGATCGATCACAATTTGTCTGTAAATTTTCTGAATATCTGTTGTGAAGACATATTTCGGTAGTCTAAAACGTAATAAGATGCTGAATAGCTCGTTTTGGATAATTGGCCCTGTGTGCATGATGTCATTTAAAGATAATCCGGTTGATGTTTTTGCTGATGCATCAAACACCACCCGCAATTTAGTGGTGCTACTATCCGGTTGGATTACGCAATGGTGTGGAATGACGTAGCATGGTTTTCGTGAAATGTCCTTACTATACACTTCAGACATGTGTCCTAAGAGTTCGTATTCGTCCATGAAGTTGACGTACGACTGCTTAATCTCAGGGTTTGTAGCCAACCGCCTTTCTAAAGCTAAAAATCTATTAAGAGCCAGTTGTCGTGATTCTCCCAATGTTGATGGATTGTCTGTGAATGGAATTTTTACAACAAATCGTCCTTCAGATGTTCTTCGAGTGTTGTGGGAGTAATGCGCTTCGCATCGTTTTTCTGCAGCTGAAAAATGTTGCTTTGTGTTCTCAACTTCCTATAGTTTCCAGAATTTCTCGAGTAAACCATTTGTGGTATCTTCATCTGCACTAAAAATGCCACAAGTTGCAGAGATAGTGTTGGTTTCTTCTATTCTGCCTGATATCACCCAGCCAAATACAGTGTTTTGTAGAGTTGGGAGCTTGTCGCTTAGTCTGAATTGACCAATTGAAAGTGTTTGATAGAAAAATTCTGCTCCTAACAGTACATCTATTGGACCGGGCTGATGAAATGTTGGGTCAGCAAGTGGTAGATTGGAAGGGATGTTCCATGACGATGCGTCTATCAGTTGTGACGGCTGATCGTTACCAATTTTTGGTAATACAAAAGCTTCAAGCCGTGATTCGAACCCATTTAAGAGAGATCGCATGGTCACGTTTATTCGCGCCTGACAATCCCTTTTATTGGCTCCAATTCCTTCTATGATTAGTGAAGAGTGTTTTTGTTGGAGTCCTAGCTTCTTAACAAGTCTCTCTGTGGCGAGATTGACTTGCGAGCCGGAGTCCAATACTGCTCTGCATTCCAGCTCACGACCACTGTTTGTTATAAGATGAATACCAACAGTGCTGAGCATGACATATTTGTTGCAGATAGACCTATCTGCTGCGGATAAGCTGACTGGCATGGATCCCGTATTATTAGATGACGATGTGGGTGCATTTCCTGAACTTAAAATCATATATCCTTGGTTGTTGGATGATGATGAACTGATTGGCTTTGTAGACATAGCCTTTTGTTTGCTGCATGCTGATAATGATGAACGGGCTGACCTTGCTGATGTAGTTTTTTGGTTGTTGGATGATGTTGACGAAATTTTCAAATTATCTTGGTTGTCGAGATGAAGTAACGTATTGTGTGTTTTGTTACATCTTGTGCATTTTCTTGATTCGCAGGAACTTGCGGCGTGTCCCTCCTTTAAGCAATTGACGCATCTTTTGTTGTTTTTTACTACCTGCAGCCGTTCTGCTGGCTTCAAGAGTAAAAAGGTCTTGCAAGCAAATAATGGATGAGTTCCAGACTTGCATACATTGCACTCATATTGAGAGTATTGATTTGTTGATATTGCTGACACATATGATCTTGCTGATCCCTGTCTATCCTTGTTATTAACTGCTTCTAATGATTGAAACTGGGCTTCCAAAAAAATAAAAAAATTCTTTATTTTCGGTAGCTCCTTAGGGTTTTTTAGGAATTGTTCATATCTAATGTGCGTTGATCTGTCAAGCTTCTTCACAAGTAAGTGAAGAAGTAGTGGATCCCAGGATGATGTAGTTATTCCGAGGTTTTCCAGTTCATCAGATGGAAGAAACCGATGAAGCGCTGAATTCCTGCCCCAACATCCTCTGTATTAACGTGGAGCACAGTACTCTTTTGTTATTGTATCTATCTTGCAGCATATCCCAAGCCACGTCGTAATTGTCTTGGGTGAGAGACAGATGCCTGATCAATTTTTCGGCTTCTCCTGATAGGTTTGTTTTTAGATACCACGTTTTATGAATTTTCGGCAATGCTTGTTGGTCTACCATTTGAGAAAAAAGTTCATACAATTGTCGCCACTTCAGAAAATCCCCATCAAATTGTGGAATGGCGACTCTTGGAAGTCTAAGTGTTTCTTCGCTTGCAACACATGATGATCGTGGTACTGGTTGTGGTAGATAATTGTATACGAGTAGCATGCACTCTTGATTCACATGCCATGTACTCCTCAAAATTGTATCCGAGATCGCTTGGTTGTTCACAATTTTCCCACAGACTGTAGTTTATTTCCTCGATTTCTTGCCAGAGCTTGTTAATTTGCTGAAGGTTGACTTCGTGATACTGTGACTGGTCGCCTGGATCCTTTGTTAAGCCATCAAGCAGGCGGTTGAGAGAGTTTAGAATTGCTCGTTGCCGTCTATCATTTTGATAAGATTTGTTGCTTCTTGTGAAACTGATTGTTGAAAATTTGATGCATTTGTTCCTGCTTGTGGAAACATGATTTTTGGTATAGTTTTTGCTGCTTGAGGCTGCTTTGTTGAGAATGACATGTCTTTTTCGTTGCCAGTGGTACTATCTTGCTTCTCTAAGCGCTTGATTTCATCTTGAAATAATTGAATGTGGTTGCTTGATAGATCATTCTATAGAAATATTCCTGCTCCAATGGCTGGTTAGTAAGTGTCCGTAACTTGTTATCATTTTCCTCGAAAATATCCCATTGGCTGCTGAGACGGTGAAGACGTTCTTCAAAATATTCCTTGGACTTCTTCCTGTCTGGTGAGTCCTTTTTAAAATTTGAGATGAGGCGTTGTATGGCCTCACCTATCCTTTTCTGGTCATTTACTACTTCCTCAAAAGTAGCCATTTCTTCTCCCTGACTGGCGGTGATTTTATGGAATGATTGTTGATTGAAAAAGTGGCGGACGAGCTTCTGTAGTCGATTAACGTCAAAGTGGTTCGAGTCCACCCGGGGGCGCCAAATATAGAAATAAGCGTTTTTATTTCAATTATTTTCTTTTAGATTTAAGTCCCAAGCACATGAACTTGGACTTATTGTTTTTTTTTTGAGTGACAATACGGCACTTGAACCGATTGCTTGTAAAATTAAACACTGGATGTGGAGTTTTTACTGGTAACAATAAAACTGAATTTATTGATGAGCTTTCGACCCTTTTATAGGCGAAAACCCAATAATATAAAATACAATAAACAAATTAAAATACAACAAACAAATTGCATATATATTTTAATGACAAATAAACAATGTTAAAAAATTACATATATATTTTAATGACAAATATACGGTCTTGGAACTGCAAAAGCTATGTCAGCAATTTATGTAAGCATGCATTGGCTAACGGGGTAGTATTTCAGCAGACTGCTTAGTGCAGTTTTGTTGCTGTTATACATTTGTTTACCGTGCCAAAGTTGCAGGTGGGAGCAATGTGCTAAACCAAGGCCTCGAAAGAGGTAATATTTTAGCTGACTCAAGTTGCAGTGCCAAGACCGATACATGAATTTTAAATGAAAAAATTAACTTCAAATGACCATGAAAACCGTACGATTCAGCGACCCTGAAATCGTACAACAGTAATTATCTTACCAGATGTATTTTTAATTAATTTTCTCAATATTGCATGTAGTTGTTAAACGTGTATTTTTACCAAACGCCAATACAGAGAAAAAACTCTCTGAAATTTAACGTTATATATTTGGAAGCGAATATCTCTGTCAGTTTATAAAAAATTTAATTTATTTCTTTTTTGTATTTAAATGCAATTAATTGACTTAAAAAAAATTGTATTATTTTTACCGTTACTTTGTTATTTATATTTTAATCATTGCCTTTAAAAAAGAGTCCACTTAATTGAATGTTTTCTCAAAAAATGGTATAAAAATTATTTTTGTTGTAAAAATAAAAAAATTCAAATTTGCATTTTTGATTTTCTTTTATTATATTGAGTTTTTTTAAGGCGAATTTGTTTTTGTATGGCAAAAAAATTAATAAATACTATGCGTCATCGAAAAAAAAGGCCCTATGATTTTTTGCACGAAATTTCATTTTTTTTAAAATGTTGTTTTTATATTTTTAAAATCTTCAACAAGCTTCAAGAACAATATATTTGAAGAAAATTTTATTATAGCTCCAACCAATAAAAAGTTATAGCCACAAATCTCTTTTAATCATCCTGTGTATCTTCTATATAATTAATAGGCTAAGGTTTTTTTTGTGACTTTAACTCCTCCCAGACCAATAGACCGATTTTATCGATTCAGATGTCATTTAATCAGGTTTTGGCTGAAATTGTGCAAACCAATTTAAAAATTGTGATTTCACTTCAGGGGGTTCCCAACCTTTTAAAACAGAAATAAAATTGTTGTGCAAAAATCCGCTATTTAATCGATTTGAAATTTAGTTTGAAAAGAGCTTATAAATTGATCGAGTTTTAATTTTTTTCAAAATTAAAACTTTTTAACCAAAATTATCTTTTATGCATTCCTCAAATGTCAATTGTCTGAAAAATGCAGTTCCAAAATCAAAAATTCCACTGTCCGAGCAAACAACTCAATTAAATTTTAACGGTTTTAAAAAAAAATTTTTATGGGTTTTTTGGCGTTATTTCATTGGTATGTAAGTATTTTTAATTAATTTTTTAATTATATCTTAGTAGTAATTTTTTTTTTAAAATCTACTTTAAAATTCGTTTTTATTTAAATTAGTTATGTTTTATAGCTTTAAAAGTTAAACAGCAATGTTGTTGAATAGTAATAATGTTTATCTCGGTAGTTATATAAGTGTAAAAGCCGCTTCAGACTATCTGATAAATTATACAACTTCTCATATGATCTGTCAAACAATGAAGCTCAGATAATGTGAACACATTTATATCTGTTGTTAGAGTTCTCAAACAACAAAGCATACGATTTTTTTGACATTAGGATTGTTTCTATTTCCATCAGAGAAATCAAACCAAAATTGTTAATTTTTTATTGCGAACAATTTAAAATTATGGAAAATAACAAGAAATAGGTTATGAAATTGATAAAATAAATAACTTGCATGAATTATGCAATTATTTAGTTCTGTTTTTCAAAGTAAAGTTTTCTCTTATAGAAAGTCTCTTATAGTGTGAACATAATTATAAGAAAATGCAATGACCTGTCAGATGTTTTGAGAACTCTGACAAAAAAAGCATACAAAAAGTTTTTTGATTTATGAGATAGTCTGAAGCGGCTTTAAGTCCGTCTTCGCTTACATTTACATTTACATTTAAAATTTTAGTGTCAGATCATAAGTTTTAAGTATTCAGATGATGATCTTTTTTATCATTATTGAGACTGAATATATCGTTATTGAGGAAAAAGCTGCTTGAATAGAATATCATAAATTAAGCGTCTATAATGTTGCTAACATTTAATTTTTATTGAATTGCTCGAATTCGGGCAACAGGTTTACTAGTAAATAATGAATTTAGAGCGTTATCTGAATGTCCTACAATATCTAGTATTGAAAATGTCTCATTTGCACAATTTTGGTATAAAGTAAGTAAGATTAAAAATTAATTGGATGTTTTTTTATTTAACTAGCAAGGTATATCTTCGACTTGGCCGAAGTTAAAATTCCCGCACGGCCGATTCGTAATGGTACAAAATCTTAAATTGTAGCTCTTTTTGTATGAGATTTTAAAAATGTTACTATTTTAATGACGTCTAAAATACATTCATATCAAATTGTTTTCCTGCACAAGCCTCTTTATAAAGTTTTTCAATTTGGGGTTGTATGGGAGGTGGGCGTGTCCTTGGGTAGTTGACGCCAATTTTCCTAACACGCCTCAGTTTTGATATAAAATACACAAATGCCTAATTTCAGTTCTGTAACTTAAATATTAGGCTATTTATAGAGTTTTCACTATTGTGGGCTGTGTGGGATGTGGGTGTGTGTGGGTGCATGACGCACACTTTTTTTCACGATTTAGTTTTGATATAAAATACATATGTATCAAATTTTTTTCCTGTAACTTAAAGAGATTTCTGGTGGAGGTGGGCGTGTTCGTTGGTGGAAGATGCCCATTTTTCGAACATGTTTTAGTTTTGATATAAAATGCATACATATTCAATTTTATTTATGTAGCTTCAACACAAGCTTCTTTAAATAGTTTTCAATTATAGAGTTGTATGGGAGGTGGGTGTGTTAGTTGGTGGATGAGACCCATTTTTCTAACAGACCTTAGTTTTGATATCGATTACACAAATACCGAATTAAGCTTTTGTAGCTGAAATATTTGCTACTTTATGGAGTTTTCATTATTGGGGTTGTATGGGAGGTAGGCGTGGTTTTTATCCATTCTCGAACTTGATCTTGGTTTTTTTGAAAAAAGATTAAATATCGAATTACAGCATGATAGCTTTAAAATTACGGCTGTAATCGTGTCGACAGACAGACAGACGGACATGGCTACATCAACTCAGGTGGTGATGCTGAGCAAAAATATATAAACTTTTCTATACCTACCACGCCTCCTTATGGGAGTTACACACGTCGTGACAAAATTAATATACCCCTCACGCAGTTCGCAAAACCGCTATATCAATGCAAATGAGATCATCTTCAAATATGCAATAGAGCTCTCTAGTGTTTTTTTCTGTATATTTTCCTTAAAAATGATAAATTTCCGTTTTGACGGTTTTTTATGTTATGATATGTTAAAATTCGGCACTATTTCTCTCTGATTTGGCACAATCAAAAAGGTCCAATTCCATCCCCGTGGAAAATTGCCGTCACTACCAAGTGATACACTTATATAAACAAATAAATTTTATGACCTAGACAATTACGCAAATTAATTAAAACTAAGATTAAAAACTTCAATAAATAAGGCTAGGGAAATGATAGACAAAATTAAAGATAAGACAAAAATAGATTACGATAACGATATGAGGCATCAATCATTAGAAATAGGAGATTAAGTTTTGTAAAAGTAAAAAATAAGACAAATCTACAAAGCCCATACGAGGGACCATTTAGAATTATTGATAGGAAATGAGTTAACTCGGTCATCGAAACAAACGGCAAGCCAAAAGAACTCCACAACAACTTAATAAAGAAATACAAAAAAACTTGTTAATAAGCAAAACACGTAATGAAATAATTAAGATTTAATAAAATACCAAAATACATAAGAAGATATGTAAAAAGATAAAAATAAGAATAAATTTATCAATTGTATAATCAAATTGTTCGATGAGGAGCGTTTTTCTCACCGGCAGGAATTTATTTTAATTTATATTTCCTTAATGTTATTTAAATTGAAAGGTACACTGGGTGAAAAATTATTTAAATTAGTACTTCTTACTGCACAAGAGTATTGACTTCGACATTGTATTGTATGCATTGAAATTGTATGCAGTGGCTCCCACACTCTCATTTATGCTCCCATCGTGCATGCGATCAAACGAACGTTACTTCGTGTTTCCATTGACGCAGCTACCACATTTTCGTCAACTTTCAAATGATCGTCAGTTTGTGTGTTGTTGTGGCTACCAGTGCCAAGCAGGGCTGCCACTCTTAAAGATTTTATTCTACCAAATTTCATGCAAAAATTTACCAAAATGAAAAATAATTTACCAAACACAAAAAATTTTATTTTTAAGTTAAATTTAAATAAATTTTTTTTTAAATTAACATTTATTAAAGATTTCATTCACAAACACAAAATAAAAAACCATAAACTTAAAACGTATTCAATACAACAAAAGACATTTGCGGAATAATATCACATATTATTAAACTAACGTTAACAGTACAAAAAAATCATAATTATATATACATTAAAAATTAATGAAATCAACTAAATTAATTAGTTTACTTATCAAAAATGTTAATCTACAAGTAATTTGTTGGCAACCACACATAATAAGGTTTATTATACCCTAAACCTGAAAGGTCAGGGTATATTAACTTTGTGCAAACGTTTGTAACGCATAGAACGAAGCGAGTCCGGTATAGAAAAGTATATATATTCTTGATCAGCGTCACCACGTGAGTCGAGCTATCTATGTCCGTCCGTCCGTCCGTCCGTCTGTGTGTTGTCCGTATACACAGGATAAGAAGAAGGAGTTGAGATAATTGGATGAAACTTGGTACACATGGTCACATGTACCCAAGGATCTGCACTATTGAATATTTTTGGAATCCGCCCACGGACACGCCTACCTCCCATACAACGCAAAAATTTAAAACTGCATAACTCAGCTCATAATAAGTCAACAACAACAAAATTTGGTATGTGTGTGTTTTATACCAACACAAAGATATCTTTGAAAAATGGACGTCATCCGTTTACGGACACGCCCACCTCCCATACAACCCAAAAATTGAAAACGCAATAAATAAGCCTCTGTTTAACCTACAGAGCTAAAATTTGGCACGTATGTTTTTTGTAACAAAACAAAGGTGGTTTTGAAAAATGGACATCGTCCGCCCACGGACACGCCTACTTCCCATACAACGCGAAAATTGAAAACTGCATAGCTCAGCTCATAATTAGCCTACAACAATAAAATTTGATATGTATGTGTTTCATACCAACACAAATATGTCTTCGGAAAATGGACGTCATCCGATCACGGACACGCCTACCTCCCATACAACCCAAAAATTGAAAACGCAATAAATAAGCATGTGTTTAACCTACAGAGCTAAAATTTGGCACGTATGTTTTTTATGACAAGACAAAGATGGTTTGGAAAAATGGACTTCATCCGCCCACGGACACGCCCATTTACAATTAATTTTTTTTTTTTTTTTTTTTTTTTTTTTTTTAAAGTGGGTTTAGGGTATTTCATAGTCGGCCCAGACCGACTTTAGACTTTCTTTACTTGTTTTTTACCTAAGTTTAGAATCTTATTTAACCTAACCTGATTTTTATACCCCCACGCGTACTGCGTAAGGGGTATATTAATTTTGTCACGACGTGTGTAACGCCCATAAGGAGGCGTGGTAGGTATAGAAAAGTGTATAAATATTAAGGCGGGTCACCATAAATGAATATAAAAAGACACCCCCTAAAATGAAAGCCTACATCGAAAGTGTTTGAGCACTATAAAAATTTTTTTTTTTGGGTGTCCCAAAAAACAGCCAAAATGGTCTTTTAGTTATAACATTAGTATTTTAAGTCCGATCATGAAGTGCAGTATATCGTTGGATAGGTCTGAAAGAATACTACATCGTGTTCTTTGGTGTCGATGGTGTCAGAGGTCATCTTCAAGTAGATATTTTGCAATTTTTATTTTTTTGCTCTAGGTACCCCATAACTTCGATTTAAAATTATTGTTTAAATAAACTTCATAAAAAATCAATATGGGCATTTCCATAGTCGCGAACGCGACATTCGTACGCCTTTGAGGAGCAAAATAATAAAGAAAACTCAAAACAAATTTTCTTTTTTTTCAAGTTTTAGATAGCATTTTATTTGCACTATATTTAGAAAAAAAAGTTAGGTTCTCTAGATTTTATGTTTCCAAAATATTAGCAATAAACATGGCATCGCGAACGCGACAAAAAATGGAACTCGTTTTCGACTGCATCTAGAAAAATGCAGATATCTGCGAAACGCAACATAATATTTTACAACGGTTAATTGTAAATTAAAACAGATTAATGTGGCTTTCAAGAAATAGTTGTCACTTTGACATATTTCCATTAGCTTTTTTTTTATTGAGCTTAAGCCTGATCGCGAACGCGACATCTAGCACGCGACATTTTTTCTCAGCACGTTTTTTATAAGAATAAGTTAAAGTAATTTCATCTAAATATTGCATTACCTACCAAAAACATCGTATATATTATTTGGCAGTTTTATTTTAGTAATATTAATAAAAAAAAAAATACATATGAGACTTGTGAGAAAAATTATGATATATTGTTTTAACCCCACCCGTACTACGTATGTTGTTATTTACTTTATGACGAGGTTTTTTACGCCCATAAGGAGGCGTGGCAGATATATAAAAGTGCATACATTATCCTGCAGTATCACAATCTAAGTTGACTTAACCATGTATGTCCCTGTTTTTGTATGCCCCCTGTCTGTTGACATGATTACAGCCGTTATTACTATGTTATCGTAATGAAATTCGATATTTAAGTTTATATCGTAAAAATAAAGATCATGTTCGAAAATAAGCCAAATAGAATGAAAACCACGTATACCTCCCATACAAATTGACGTTCTCAAAATGGAAAATTTCTTAAAAATCTATTAAAAATGAATCCAATGACTTGAGAATTAGCTCATGAGCTTTAATTATAACTATTAACACTTAATAAAAAATTCAGCAAAATCGAATGAAACCTTTCCATAGTTCCCATACAAAGTATATTTAAAAAAACGGCGCATGATCGCGAACGCGACACACTTTCATAATCAATATTAAATGTTTAGTATGATTTTTACCTGCAGTAACTTTTTTTTTATAGTGAGGCGACCAAATGTGATTTAAGTTACAATTTTCAGACACTTGCTTAAAACGATCACGAAGTTCTGATAACAAATGATGATTTAGGTACAAGAACGCGACATTCGAATAGTAATTAAAACAATATAAAAAATATTCCGTAAATCGTGCTTTGTTTGGTATTTTTTTATTTTTTATTTTTTATTTGTAGTTTATAGATGGATTTTATAAGAAGAGTGCAAACAAAACGTTAATATATAAACCAAAAATACTAAAGAGAAAAAGTCCTTAAAAGCAGCTAAAAGCAAGAAAAACATATTTCTCAGATATCAGGCCAATTTTCTCAGAATAAAAACTGAAATAAGTTTTTATTGCAGTAAATTCTAAAAATTCAAGCATTTTTTTTAAATAACAACAAAAAAAATATTTGTTTATTTAATATTTTTTTTTTTGGTCCTGGTAGACTTTTCTATGGAAATGCCCATATACTATTGTGAAGGAATTAATTGATTTTGTTCACTAAAGAAAAAGTTACAAAGGTTAGAAGTTTCAGTACAACTAATGTATTTCTATAATAGAAATATTCAGCAATTGAAATTTTCTCTTAGTAGTTATATTAAATTTTGACGTGATTTCAGTTGGCTATAGCGTTCGCGGCTGCCGAGTTTTGCAACAGCAGATTCAATCCCAACGTGAACAAAGCGCTCAGTGTTTTGTGAGTGGCAGAGGAAATCTGTAAAAACCAAATCATTGCAAAATATTTTTGGTATAAAATCACATAAATATTTACCTGGAACTTTGAACTTACTTTTACCAAAATGTTTCACTTTTGTAAATTTAATTTTTTAAAAACTATGACACACTCAAAAAGTGGAGCCACCCGCCAGTATTGAGAGTAACCAATTGCCTACTTATCACTAGCTACTTTACTAGTTCTTTACGTACTAGCTACTTTTCTGTCCCTAGGTAATGCATAGACGGGTTAGTTGAATCTACTTCAAACTCGTACTGTTTATTGTTTATGTTTTTTACGGCTTTCTCTCATGAAAATGGCTGATAATATTCAAAGCAACTTTTTCGGAAAAAACATGATATATGAGGCTTTTCAATTTCATTGAACAACGTGAATACAACATTGTAATAAATAAAAAAAAAGTGTGCGTTTTTACATGCGTAAATGTTCCATGGAACCCATAAAAGTTCCAATGACCCGCCTTTGACCTCAAATAATCCCATTGCATCCGATTGGCCATAGAATCACCCATTTTGGTCCAAATGTTCCTTGGAACCCATAAAAGTTCCAATGACCCGCCTATGACCTCAGATAATCCCATTGCATCCGATTGGCCATAGAATCATCCATTTTGGTGCAAATGTTCCATGGGACCATTAAAAGTTCCAATGACCCGTCTATGACCTCAGATAATCCCATTGCATCCGATTGGCCATAGAATCACCCATTTTGGTCCAAATGTTCCTTGGAACCCATAAAAGTTCCAATGACCCGTCTATGACCTCAGATAATCCCATTGCATCCGATTGGCCATAGAATCATCCATTTTGGTCCAAATGTTCCTTGGAACCCATAAAAGTTCCAATGACCCGTCTATGACCTCAGATAATCCCATTGCATCCGTTTGGCCATAGAATCATCCATTTTGGTAGAAATGTTCCATGGAACCCATAAAAGTTCCAATGACCCGCCTTTGACCTCAGATAATCCCATTGCATCCGATTGGCCATAGAATCACCCATTTTGGTCCAAATGTTCCTTGGAACCCAAAAAAGTTCCAATGACCCGCCTATGACCTCAGATAATCCCATTGCATCCGATTGGCCATAGAACCACCCATTTTGGTGCAAATGTTCCATGGGACCATTAAAAGTTCCAATGAACCGTCTATGACCTCAGATAATCCCATTGCATCCGATTGGCCATAGAATCATCCATTTTGGTTCAAATGTTCCTTGGAACCCATAAAAGTTCCAATGACCCGTCTATGACCTCAGATAATCCCATTGCATCCGTTTGGCCATAGAATCATCCATTTTGGTAGAAATGTTCCATGGAACCCATAAAAGTTCCAATGACCCGCCTTTGACCTCAGATAATCCCATTGCATCCGATTGGCCATAGAATCACCCATTTTGGTCCAAATGTTCCTTGGAACCCAAAAAATTTTAAATGACCCGCCTATGACCTCAGATAATCCCATTGCATCCGATTGGCCATAGAATCATCCATTTTGGTGCAAATGTTCCATGGGACCATTAAAAGTTCCAATGACCCGTCGATGACCTCAGATAATCCCATTGCATCCGATTGGCCATAGAATCATCCATTTTGGTGCAAATGTTCCATGGGACCATTAAATGTTCCAATGACCCGTCTATGACCTCAGATAATCCCATTGCATCCGATTGGCCATAGAATCACCCATTTTGGTGCAAATGTTCCATGGGACCATTAAAAGTTCCAATGACCCGTCTATGACCTCAGATAATCCCATTGCATCCGATTGGCCATAGAATCATCCATTTTGGTCCAAATGTTCCTTGGAACCCATAAAAGTTCCAATGACCCGCCTTTGACCTCAGATAATCCTATTGCATCCGATTGGCCATAGAATCACCCATTTTGGTCCAAATGTTCCTTGGAACCCAAAAAAGTTCCAATGACCCGCCTATGACCTCAGATAATCCCATTGCATCCGATTGGCCATAGAATCATCCATTTTGGTGCAAATGTTCCATGGGACCATTAAAAGTTCCAATGACCCGTCTATGACCTCAGATAATCCCATTGCATCCGATTGGCCAAAGAATCACCCATTTTGGTGCAAATGTTCCATGGGACCATTAAAAGTTCCAATGATCCGTCTATGACCTCAGATAATCCCATTGCATCCGATTGGCCATAGAATCATCCATTTTGGTCCAAATGTTCCTTGGAACCCATAAAAGTTCCAATGACCCGTCTATGACCTCAGATAATCCCATTGCATCCGTTTGGCCATAGAATCATCCATTTTGGTAGAAATGTTCCATGGAACCCATAAAAGTTCCAATGACCCGCCTTTGACCTCAGATAATCCCATTGCATCCGATTGGCCATAGAATCACCCATTTTGGTCCAAATGTTCCTTGGAACCCAAAAAAGTTCCAATGACCCGCCTATGACCTCAGATAATCCCATTGCATCCGATTGGCCATAGAACCACCCATTTTGGTGCAAATGTTCCATGGGACCATTAAAAGTTCCAATGAACCGTCTATGACCTCAGATAATCCCATTGCATCCGATTGGCCATAGAATCATCCATTTTGGTTCAAATGTTCCTTGGAACCCATAAAAGTTCCAATGACCCGTCTATGACCTCAGATAATCCCATTGCATCCGTTTGGCCATAGAATCATCCATTTTGGTAGAAATGTTCCATGGAACCCATAAAAGTTCCAATGACCCGCCTTTGACCTCAGATAATCCCATTGCATCCGATTGGCCATAGAATCACCCATTTTGGTCCAAATGTTCCTTGGAACCCAAAAAATTTTAAATGACCCGCCTATGACCTCAGATAATCCCATTGCATCCGATTGGCCAAAGAATCACCCATTTTGGTGCAAATGTTCCATGTGACCATTAAAAGTTCCAATGATCCGTCTATGACCTCAGATAATCCCATTGCATCCGATTGGCCATAGAATCATCCATTTTGGTTCAAATGTTCCTTGGAACCCATAAAAGTTCCAATGACCCGTCTATGACCTCAGATAATCCCATTGCATCCGATTGGCCATAGAATCATCCATTTTGGTTCAAATGTTCCTTGGAACCCATAAAAGTTCCAATGACCCGTCTATGACCTCAGATAATCCCATTGCATCCGTTTGGCCATAGAATCATCCATTTTGGTAGAAATGTTCCATGGAACCCATAAAAAATCCAATGACCCGCCTTTGACCTCAGATAATCCCATTGCATCCGATTGGCCATAGAATCACCCATTTTGGTCCAAATGTTCCTTGGAACCCAAAACATTTTAAATGACCCGCCTATGACCTCACATAATCCCATTGCATCCGATTGGCCAAAGAATCACCCATTTTGGTGCAAATGTTCCATGGGACCATTAAAAGTTCCAATGATCCGTCTATGACCTCAGATAATCCCATTGCATCCGATTGGCCATAGAATCATCCATTTTGGTCCAAATGTTCCTTGGAACCCATAAAAGTTCCAATGACCCGTCTATGACCTCAGATAATCCCATTGCATCCGATTGGCCATAGAATCATCCATTTTGGTGCAAATGTTCCATGGGACCATTAAAAGTTCCAATGACCCGTCGATGACCTCAGATAATCCCATTGCATCCGATTGGCCATAGAATCACCCATTTTGGTGCAAATGTTCCATGGGACCATTAAAAGTTCCAATGACCCGTCTATGACCTCAGATAATCCCATTGCATCCGATTGGCCATAGAATCATCCATTTTGGTCCAAATGTTCCTTGGAACCCATAAAAGTTCCAATGACCCGCCTTTGACCTCAGATAATCCTATTGCATCCGATTGGCCATAGAATCACCCATTTTGGTCCAAATGTTCCTTGGAACCCAAAAAAGTTCCAATGACCCGCCTATGACCTCAGATAATCCCATTGCATCCGATTGGCCATAGAATCATCCATTTTGGTGCAAATGTTCCATGGGACCATTAAAAGTTCCAATGACCCGTCTATGACCTCAGATAATCCCATTGCATCCGATTGGCCATAGAATCACCCATTTTGGTGCAAATGTTCCATGGGACCATTAAAAGTTCCAATGACCCGTCTATGACCTCAGATAATCCCATTGCATCCGATTGGCCATAGAATCATCCATTTTGGTCCAAATGTTCCTTGGAACCCATAAAAGTTCCAATGACCCGCCTTTGACCTCAGATAATCCCATTGCATCCGATTGGCCATAGAATCACCCATTTTGGTCCAAATGTTCCTTGGAACCCAAAAAAGTTCCAATGACCCGCCTATGACCTCAGATAATCCCATTGCATCCGATTGGCCATAGAACCACCCATTTTGGTGCAAATGTTCCAAGGGACCATTAAAAGTTCCAATGAACCGTCTATGACCTCAGATAATCCCATTGCATCCGATTGGCCATAGAATCATCCATTTTGGTCCAAATGTTCCTTGGAACCCATAAAAGTTCCAATGACCCGCCTATGACCTCAGATAATCCCATTGCATCCGATTGGCCATAGAATCATCCATTTTGGTCCAAATGTTCCTTGGAACCCACAAAAGACACAATGACCCGCTTGTGACCTCAGATAATCCCATTGCATCCGATTGGCCATAGAATCACCCATTTTCGTGCAAATGTTCCATGGGACCATTAAAAGTTCCAATGACCCGCCTATGACCTCAGATAATCCCATTGCATCCGATTGGCCATAGAATCATCCATTTTGGTAGAAATGTTCCATGGAACCCATAAAAGTTCCAATGACCTTCCTGTGACCTCAGATAATCCCATTGCATCCGATTGGCCATAGAATCATCCATTTTGGTCCAAACGTTCCTTGGAACCCACAAAAGACACAATGACCCGCTTGTGACCTCAGATAATCCCATTGCATCCGATTGGCCATAGAATCACCCATTTTGGTGCAAATGTTCCATGGGACCATTAAAAGTTCCAATGACCCGTCTATGACCTCAGATAATCCCATTGCATCCGTTTGGCCATAGAATCACCCATTTTGGTCCAAATGTTCCATGGAACCCATAAAAGTTCCAATGACCTTCCTGTGACCTCAGATAATCCCATTGCATCCGATTGGCCATAGAATCATCCATTTTGGTGCAAATGTTCCATGGGACCATTAAAAGTTCCAATGACCCGTCTATGACCTCAGATAATCCCATTGCATCCGATTGGCCATAGAATCACCCATTTTGGTGCAAATGTTCCATGGGACCATTAAAAGTTCCAATGACCCGTCTATGACCTCAGATAATCCCATTGCATCCGATTGGCCATAGAATCATCCATTTTGGTCCAAATGTTCCTTGGAACCCATAAAAGTTCCAATGACCCGCCTTTGACCTCAGATAATCCCATTGCATCCGATTGGCCATAGAATCACCCATTTTGGTGCAAATGTTCCTGGGAACCCACAAAAGACACAATGACCCGCTTGTGACCTCAGATAATCCCATTGCATCCGATTGGCCATAGAATCACCCATTTTCGTGCAAATGTTCCATGGGACCATTAAAAGTTCCAATGACCCGCCTATGACCTCAGATAATCCCATTGCATCCGATTGGCCATAGAATCATCCATTTTGGTAGAAATGTTCCATGGAACCCATAAAAGTTCCAATGACCTTCCTGTGACCTCAGATAATCCCATTGCATCCGATTGGCCATAGAATCATCCATTTTGGTCCAAACGTTCCTTGGAACCCACAAAAGACACAATGACCCGCTTGTGACCTCAGATAATCCCATTGCATCCGATTGGCCATAGAATCACCCATTTTGGTGCAAATGTTCCATGGGACCATTAAAAGTTCCAATGACCCGTCTATGACCTCAGATAATCCCATTGCATCCGTTTGGCCATAGAATCACCCATTTTGGTCCAAATGTTCCATGGAACCCATAAAAGTTCCAATGACCTTCCTGTGACCTCAGATAATCCCATTGCATACGATTGGCCATAGAATCATCCATTTTGGTCCAAATGTTCCTTGGAACCCACAAAAGACACAATGACCCGCTTGTGACCTCAGATAATCCCATTGCATCCGATTGGCCATAGAATCACCCATTTTGGTGCAAATGTTCCATGGGACCATTAAAAGTTCCAATGACCCGTTTATGACCTCAGATAATCCCATTGCGTCCGTTTGGCCATAGAATCACCCAATTTGGTCCAAATGTTCCATGGAACCCATAAAAGTTCCAATGACCTTCCTGTGACCTCAGATAATCCCATTGCATCCGATTGGCCATAGAATCACCCATTTTGGTCCAAATGTTCCATGGAACCCATAAAAGTTCCAATGACCCGCCTTTGACCTCAGATAATCCCATTGCATCCGATTGGCCATAGAATCACCCATTTTGGTCCAAATGTTCCATGGAACCCATAAAAGTTCCAATGACCCGCCTATGATCTCAGATAATCCCATTGCATCCGATTGGCCATAGAATCATCCATTTTGGTCCAAATGTTCCTTGGAACCCATAAAAGTTCCAATGACCCGTCTATGACCTCAGATAATCCCATTGCATCCGTTTGGCCATAGAATCATCCATTTTGGTAGAAATGTTCCATGGAACCCATAAAAGTTCCAATGACCCGCCTTTGACCTCAGATAATCCCATTGCATCCGATTGGCCATAGAATCACCGATTTTGGTCCAAATGTTCCATGGAACCCATAAAAGTTCCAATGACCCGCCTTTGACCTCACATAATCCCATTGCATCCGATTGGCCATAGAATCACCCATTTTGTTCCAAATGTTCCATGGAACCCATAAAAGTTCCA
Organism: Tetanocera ferruginea; assembly: GCA_958299015.1. Lineage (NCBI taxonomy): Eukaryota > Metazoa > Arthropoda > Insecta > Diptera > Sciomyzidae > Tetanocera > Tetanocera ferruginea. The sequence goes on along the minus strand of OY282640.1, from coordinate 85,498,382 downwards.
ATGACCCGCCTTTGACCTCAGATAATCCCATTGCATCCGATTGGCCATAGAATCACCCATTTTGGTCCAAATGTTCCATGGAACCATTAAAAGTTTCAATGACCTTCCTGTGACCTCAGATAATCCCATTGCATCCGATTGGCCATAGAATCACCCATTTTGTTCCAAATGTTCCATGGAACCCATAAAAGTTCCAATGACCCGCCTTTGACCTCAGATAATCCCATTGCATCCGATTGGCCATAGAATCACCCATTTTGGTCCAAATGTTCCATGGAACCCACAAAAGTTACAATGACCCGCCTATGACCTCAGATAATCCCATTGCATTCGATTGGCCATAGAATCATCCATTTTGGTCCAAATGTTGCTTCAACCAATAAAAGTTCCAATGACTCCCCTGTCAACTCCATGGAATCCATGGAATCCATTAAAGTGCCAATGACCCGCCTGCGCCCTCAGATAATCCCATTGCATCCGAATGGCCATAGAATCATCCACTTTTGTCCAAAAACCTTAGATAATTCCATTGCATTCGATTGGCCAAGCATAACGCAAAAATAGTTGAAAATTCAAACGTAACGAAAAAAAGTTGAAAATTCAACCGTAACGCAAAAATAGTTGAAAATTCAAACGTAACGAAAAATAGTTGAAAATTTGACTTTACCCCCTAATATAATTTCTTTATATGCAAATCGATTCTTAAGGAGTAAACTCCAATAAACTCCAATAAAAACAATTTAACTGAACATTGATGTCTCAATGCCTAGGTTTTTTGTTTTTTTATATTTCTGACTAGCGAATAAGCTTGCCCTATAGCACTAGTGAAGTGGCTATGGAATGGGAATGTAAAAGGTAGCAATTGACTCCCTCCTATGACATCTTCACGTTAAATTCGCCAGTTGAATGCAAAGAAAGTAGATTGAAGTAGAACTAGTACTGGCTACCTAGGGGCTAGTGAAATCGCTAGTTCTGTACTAGTGCCAAATACTGCTGGGCAGCTACCGATTTCGATTAAGTACTGAATATAACGGAACAAGTTTCTTAAATGCCAATTGCAATCAATTTTGAAAGAAGAAGTACCCAAAGGCAAAGTATTTTTGAGATAAGCAGTTATAGCGGAATCATGTAAAATAAGAAACTACTGAATATTTCAATAATAGAAATACAGTAGGTGTACTAAAACTTCTAACCTCTGTAACTTTTTTTGTGGTGAACAAAATCAATTAATTCCTTTACAATAGTATATTGTTTTTTTATGAAGTTTATTCCAACAATAATTTCAAATCGAAGTTATGGGGTACCTAGAGCAAAAAAATAAAAATTGTTAAATATCTACTTGAAGATGACCTCTGACATCATCGACACCAAAGAACACGATGTAGTATTCTTTCAGACCTATCCAACGATATGCTGCACTTCATGATCGAAATTAAAATACTAATGTTATAACTAAAATACCATTTTGGCTGTTTTTTGGGACACCCAAAAAAAAAAATTTTTATAGTGCTGAAACGCTTTTGATGTAAGCTTTCATTTTAGAGGGTGTCTTTTTATATTCATTTTTTCTCCCATATAAAGCGACCCACTCTAATAAATGTATTCTTGATCAGCATCACCACCTGAGTTGATTTAGCCATGTCCGTCTGTCTGTCTGTCTGTCTGTGGACATGATTACAGCCGTAATTTTAAAGCTATCGCGCTGAAATTTGATATTTAAGCTTTTTTTTAAAAACAAAGATCAAGTTCGAGAATGGGCCAAGTCTGATGAAAATTACGCCTACCTCCCATACAACCCCAATGATTAAAACTCCATAAAGAAGCGAATATTTAAGCTACAAAACATAAATTCGGCATTTGTGTAGTCTATGACAAAACTCAGATGTGTTAGGAAAATGGGCGTCATCCACTTACTAACACGCCCACCTCCCATACAACCCTAATATTGAAACCTATATATAGAGGCTTGTGTCGAAGCTATATAAATAAAATTAAATATTTATAATTTTTATATAAAAATTAAGACGTGTGAGAAAAATGAGCGTAATCCACACACGAAAACTATATAAATAGGCTTTTGTTGAAGCTACAACTGTAAAATTAGATATTTATTCTTTTTATAATAAAATGAAGATGTGTTAAAAAAATGGGCGTCATCCACCGATGAACACGCCCACCTCCCATCCAACCCATAATATTGGAAACTCTATAAATAGGCTAATATTTAAGCTGCAGACCTGAAATTGGGTATTTGTGTATATATTATATCAAAATTGAGGCGTGTTAGAAAAATTGGCATCAACCACTCAAGAATACGCCCACCTCCTATACAACCCCTAATTGAAAACTTTATAAAAAGGCTTGTCTTTATTTTGCAGGAAAACAATTTGATATGAATGTATTTTAGACGTCATCAAAATAGTAAAATTTTTTGAAATCTCATATAAAAAGAGCTGCAATTTAAGATTTTGTACCATTGCGAATCGCCCGTGGGGGTATTTTAACTTCGGCCAAGTCGAAGACATACCTTACTAGTTTTAGAATCCGTTTCGCTTGAAGATGTTTCATCGCTTTCCACATTGGTCGCCTTCTATCTAAAAAAAAAAAAAAAAAAAAAAAACAAATTGGCCATTTCAGCCCTTGAAAGGACTTTGACCGAGCTTCTTATGATCAATTGTGTTGTGTGTGTTATTAAATGTTTGCACACAATTAACCGAGAACTGGACCTACATGTTTTATGCCGACTCCGAACGGCTCATGTTCTCAAGAAGCTTTACATGGCATTATTTACTCTCTGAGGTTTGCCATTGTCTGCAGAGAGGTGGTGACCGATCAGAAAAATGTTTTATTGAAAAACATTTTTCGCCGCGGCTAGGTATCGAACCCGGGCTCCGAGCATGCTAAGCCACACACTTAACCTGCATGCCACGGTCACCTCTATCTAAAAACAAATCTAAAAACAAATGACATAATCGCTTCGAATATCAATTTTAAGAAAATCAATTTATTAAAAATAAAAAATTACTGATCCATTTTAGCGATCCATCAATTTCTTCCCTTAGCCGACGATCTAAGCAACTGACAAATTCAAAATTTTTACATTTTGCTTTTCGTTCATTCGTGCAATTTTCACATGATGCGTTCGTCTTTATTTGAAAGATTATTTTCAATCATAACGGTGGTGCTGCACAATGAGCATGGTTGATATAATTTTTATACAACAATTTTTTTTATATGTAACTTATATTAATTTTTCATTAATTTTAAATTTACCAAAACGAAAAAAAATTACCATTTTACCAAGTCAAAATATTTTTACCAAATTTGGTAATATTTTACCAAAACGGCAGCCCTGGTGCCAAGACGCATGCGCTTCGTTGTTGCTAGCATCGTTTATTTTTGTTTTGCCTATGCCCCTTTCCTTGCCGCAGCAACCACGATGGCTACCATATATTTTGTTATCGTAGAGTTGTTGTTGTATGAAACCGGTTATTGTTGTTGTTAAACGAAAATCATTGGATAATGAATGAAGCTCAAGTTTTTGAATTTTGCGATTTCAGCATTTTTTTGGTTTTTGTGATTATGTGATTTTGTGATTATAAATTATATTAAATTCAATTGAATTTAATGAAATTAAACTGAATTAAATTCAATTCAATTCAATTCAATAAAATTTTATTATATTAAATTAAATTCAATTCAAATTAAAATTCAATTCAATTTACTTAAAATAAATTAAATTGAATTTAATTGAATTTAATTAAATTATATTAACTTTAATTAAATTAAATTAAATTAAGTTAAAATAAATTAAATTAAATTAAATTAAATTAAATTAAATTAAATTAAATTTAATTAAATTAAATTAAATTAAATTAAATTAAATTAAATTAAATTAAATTAAATTAAATTAAATTAAATTAAATTAAATTCAATTCAATTCAAATCAATTAAATTAACTTAAATTAAATTTAATTGACTTAAATAAACTTAAATAAACTGCACTGGGAGCCACTGAATACAATTTCGACACAAACACATTTTTATGCGATTTGAGTCCTCTATCTATTATATGCTCAGTGATATAACTGTATAAGAATATATAACAATGCATAGAAGAGACATATAAAACTAAATAGTTATATACATTTATTTAAATCTGAGTAAGCTCCACAGATTTGTATAAAAAAAATTCAGCATACATATATATAAATATTTCTAACATATAATGAAAACTATACATAATTAAATATATAAGTATAAAGGCAGTTAACGCATATCTATTAATATTTTTAAGCTATTTCGAAATCTTCCACAGTTAAAAAATCATTTCAAGAAATAATTTTTTGCTTAAGGGTAAGGGTGTAGAGGTACCACATGACCACAACATACATACTAAATTTTCATAGCATTTCTTTCATTCATTCTTTCGATCCTGTGTCAAAGCTTATCGAATGACATTAGGTCATTGTGATATTGTGTCACAGCCAAATGTAAAAAAATGCAGTCACTTGTGTTCGCTAACCCAATTAGCTGCACAAGTGCAAGAGCAGCAAAATTCCAAAGCTGAGGAATCAATGAGCAAATGAAAGAAGAACAATAACTTAAGAACATAATTAAAATATGGAACAATATGGGAATAGAATATTGGGGAGGAGTTTAAGAATTTCTTTATAGAATTAATAATGGTATTTTTGTTATAAGTATTAGAGATATTAGAAATAAAGATCAGAATAAAACTTGACGGAAAAACCTCGAGTTTAATATTCATATAAGTACGGCAAACTAGGCCATTTAGCTCTCAGCCTTATAGAAAGGTATAGAGGGGTAGGGTTGGTGTGTGTTAAGAGAAAGTCTAGGAGTTAAGCGATTAGTACCAAAAAATGTGTAATGCTTTGATGAAAATTGGTGAAGAATATTTCAATATCGTGTCTTGAATAGTTTTTTATTTAAAATCAAAGAGTAAAAAATAGTAGGATTTTTTATAACCCTCCGATATTTCCTATAAAAATATATATCTTGGTAACCAGATGTCTCAGAAAGAATGGTATACCAAAATAAATGTATTCAAATAAGCTACAATTTCGACATACACTGTAATGACGTTACTTCAATAGTACATATGCTATGCCGCAAAATTGGCAAATATATCGAGTTTTGCGTTTACAAAAGGTCACGGAGGTGGGCCGGTATGGGTTAAAAAAAACGGCTTGTATATATTGCTGAAAATTGGTGTTTAATATCTAAGTATCGTATCTATTTCGAATATATTTTTCTTTTAAATCAAAAAGTAAAAAAATACGATTTTTTATTACCCTCCGATATTTCCTATAAAAATAAATATCTTGGGAACCAGATGTCTCAGATAGTTGAAGGGTATACCAAAATGTTCGTATTCAAATAAGCTTTAATTACTGCGGATAATACGGATGCTATACTACGATATTGACAAAAATATCGATTTTTGCATTTACAAAAGGGCTCGGAAGTGGGCCAGAATGGGTAACAAAATTTGTGACCAAAATTTTTTTTTATCCATCCACAAGTTCTTATCACTAAGGAACTTTGATCAGGAAAAAAAGTATGAGAGTGTTATTCCCTAATGACTTAATAAAAGAAGTCGCACGACAAGGAATCACCTTGTCTGAAAGCTCGCTTGGTATCGAACGGAAAGGAGAGGTCCTTCCTGATTTTCACTACGCTGCTGGTGTTGTTCAGTGTCATCCTGCAAAGACGTATTAGCTTCACAGGAATACCATATTCGGACATGGTGGAGTATAGGCGACTCCTTAATGGAGTGTCGAAGGCGGCTCTGAAATCGACAAAAAGATGGTGTGTGTCGATTTGTTTTTAGAGGGTATTTTCCAAGGTTTGTCTGAGCGCAAAGATCTGGTCGATGGTGAACTTTAGGAGGTGAACTTCTAGGTCTGAAGCCACACTGATAAGGTTCAATCAGCTGCTTGACGATGGGCTTCAGTCTTTCACACAATACGCTCGACAGAACCTTATATGCGATATTACGAAGCCTAATACTTCGCTAGTTGGCGCAAATGGTTGGATCGCCTTTCTTGTAGATTAGGCAGAGTACACTGAGGTTCCAATCATCTGTAATGCATTTTCCGACCATATTTTGCTAACTAACACTGTTCACCATGCAGCCTTAGCAGTTGTTTTCTCTGCTAATGATATTACTTTCACTCAATCCTAAAATGACTCCATTGAGTACGATTACCTCAACGTTGATTATGAAAGTATAAAATATCATCTTAATGCTCTAAACTGGAATTATGTGTTAACCAACTTAGATGTAGACAGCGCCGTCTCTAGATTTTATCAGCACATTTTTACTGCTATTGAAAGTTTTGTGCCCAAAATAAGGAAAAAGAATAAGCTTTCAGAACATGGCTACATAAAAATATCAGATTTTTGAGGAATCAGAGAAATAAACTTTACAAACGACTCAAAAACACTGATAATAATAATAAAAGCAATGAACTGAAGCTAAGATATGACGAGCTATCAAAAGAATTCTCCATCAAGTTTGTAGAAGCGTACAAGTTGTACACGAACCTTATCGGAGAGAAAATTGTCCAAGAGCCGATAAAATTCTTTGACTTTGTTAACATGAGGCGAAAATCTAGTGGCTATCCCTCGTCTATGTTTAAAGGTAATATCAAGTCGTCTAATCCTCACGAAATTAGCAATTTATTTGCGGAACATTTCAAAGATGTATTTTGTCAACCATCTACCCAATTTGAAGTTTCTTCTCCAAGCGCACCTGTTATGGTTGACAGTTTATATATAACGCAGGAAAACATTTCTAATGCAATAAAAGACTTGAATTCATTAAAGGGACCAGGACCAGACCTTATACCTACAAGCTTCTTGGTGCGATGTTAAGACCAACTGCTTTTGCCGTTGCACATAATTTTTAATGAATCACTGTCGTGTGGGATATTTCCTTCATATTGGAAAACATCCCATCTTACACCAATTTACAAGAATGGTGATAAACGGTCAATTGAAAATTAAAGAGGCATAGCAATTTTGTCAGCCATTCCAAAACTTTTGAAAAAATTATTTGTGATAAGCTTACACGTCTCATCAACCCACTTCTAAATGAGCATCAACACGGGTTTCGAAAAGGACGGTCTACCACAACTAATCTTATGATCATGGTATCGGATGTTTTAGTCAAAATAGAAAAAGGATACAAAATATATGCTGTTTATACTGATTTCAGTAAAGCCTTCGATTGAGTGGATCACAGCATTCTAATATATAAATTAGAAAAATTTGGTTTTGCCGGGTCGACACTTAGTTGGGTAAAATTATATCTTTACTGCAGGTCCCAGTATGATAAATTTCAAGGAATTTCACAAGGTGTTCCACAACGTAGTCACCTTGGTCCTTTCCCTTTAACTTATTCATTTCCGACTTGTCAGGAGTTCTAAACGATATCCCACATCTTATGTACGCAGATGATTTAAAAATGTACAATGCAATTAAATCGGAGGCAGATGTAAATTTTTCACAGTCAAAACTGTAGTCTCTTGAGCAATGGTGTATCGAAAATAAACTTCACCACAATGTCAAGAAATGCAATGTTATAAGCTCCTCTCGAAAGAACAACGTAGCATTAAATACCTACCCTCTCAAAAGTACTGAGCTTAAAAGAGTCAATCATATAGTGGATCTTGGTTTTGTCTTAGATTGCAAGATGCGCTTCAATCTGCACTATGATAAATTTTTGTCCAGGGCCAGTAAACAGCTTGGTTTTAAAAAAAGACGAGCAAATGAATTCAGGATTATGTGGGTCACTATATCCTTGTACTGTGCATTAGTACGGCCGATACTTGAATATGCCTTATGCCTTATGTATAATTTGGAATCCATCTTTCGATTCCCATATTGAAAGAATTGAATCTATTCAAAGGCAATTCTAACTATACGCACTGAGAGACATGTATATTCCCCGGGATTATTGAAGCCTTCCATCATATGTTTATAGACTCAGCCTTTGAAATTTTATGCCATTATCATCAAGGAGATCATTATTGGGCTCATGCCTCACATTCGATGTTATTAATGGTGCTATTGACAGCGAAATTATTTCTAGTTTGATTTCCTTCAACAACCCAATAAAACGTTCTAGGCATACTTGACTGTTAACTGAATATCAGCATCATACTCTGTACGCAAATAATGAACCCATCAGTCGATGCTGCAGGAAGTTTAATCACATCTCCTCATGCACTCACCTTCTATGCCCAAATCCTCTTTCTAGCTTACCCGATCTAAATTTCTCAATAACCAAAATTAGCCCAGGTTTAATATAAATTATATATATGTGTGTATGTATATTTGATTTGGTAAATAAATTTAAAAATTAGCATAGCAGTGATAATAAGTTCGTTTCTTATTAAAATATGTTAGTATGTAGGTTCGCCTTATTTTTGCTTTTCTTCTTGCCTTGTCTTTTCGACATGTTCTTGAAATCATGTCATTCAGATGGGCGGATTACGTCCACATTGAATTGATATCATCGAACACAATAACAAGGAAAGGAGACGGAGAAAACAAAAATAAAAAAAAAACACAAAACCTGTTAGAATAAGCAAATTGCCTTGTTTGGCCAATAAATAAATAAATATCCCAGCTCAATTTGCGTGGATATTCCTTAATACTTCTAGTGACGGCGAGCGGAATAGAAGGTGGATAATTACAGAATGGGCAGATAAGCCGGTAAAAGAAACGATGTCAGCAAGTTCGGTATCCAAAATTAATCCTAAAACTAACAGCAATAAATTTCAATATTCTAATAGTTATTATTGTTGTAGCTCTAATTCTTATTTGAATATTAATTCCAGATCAAAAAATAATTCTAAATTTCAGTTAAACTCTTATACTTCTAATCTGAACTCTGAGAATACTCTTTATAAAGCAAATGTTAACCTCCCTGTTCCAGACCCCAAAGCTAATCCATCAAATAAGATCATGCAACCTAAATTCCACTCAAGTCCCAACCTAAGTTTCAACCTGAGTCCCTGGTAGATAGTAATTGGAATCTAAAAACTAATATTTTCCCCAGTTTTTCTACTGTAGTCAAGCAGCATAATACTGTTGTGTGGTGGAGTTCTCCGTTGAACCCACACAACTCTGTTGTGTAACGTTAAATATTACCTGTTACATCATTAAATGTATACTCACCAAATGTTTTTCTGCGCTGGTGGTACCTGAAAGTTTAAAATGACACTTCACTTCTTGATTGCTTAATTAACTCTCTTCTTTCTTTATTAATTTTACTCTTATTTATATCACAGATTTGAATCTTAAAATCTACTTGGTCTCAAGATCATTATATTAACTTCCGTAATGAAACTTGATGACAATTACATTATAGTTACACATATACAATTAACCTTGACATTAACAATTAAGTTTTCAGAATGTTTCGAAAACAAAAAAAAAACAATTTTAATAAATTTAAAATGTTCTTTATTTATTGAAGCCGTCAATCAACTTAACTTAATATTACAATTTCTTTGCTTTATAAAGCTTTGTTTCAATTTCCAAATATTCTTAAATCTATGTTTCGATATCTTAATGTTCTATGTTTCTCGTACCTGTATGTATCTATATGTTAGTGTGTGTGCTGCGCTGCGATGGTCAGCGCTGCCACAATAAGTTCAGGTGAAAAGTGCAGTCGCGTGCAAGAATTGCATTCTGTGTGAACGGAAATTGGTCAGCCAAAATTCTTAAGAATTGTTTGCGACATTTGGAGCAAAGAATTTAGAATTTTGGTAATTAAGAAATTAAATTATATTATTTTTAAATGGGAGGAAGGGGTTTTGCTATAACTCCCCCACCATTAGCTTGAGGCTCCGACGAAGATATATCTAAGACGGTAGTTTTAGAACAAAGATTTTTACTTTTTATTAAAATAGTAATAATTATGGAAATTAATATTATTGTAATAAGCAAAGTGCTTATGTTTAAAGTATTTTTAAGAATGTTACTTTTATTGATTTCCGTGATGTCTTTTCTATTATTTTCGATATTTTGTAGATGAATATTATCGAATTCAAGTTTCGCGTTTAAGATGTCTTCTTTGATAGATACATGTAGGTTCGGTAATATAATATGGTCTTTTATCTTTATTTCATTTCAAAATTTTTGTAAGTTTTATTATTGATTTCAATATAACAATTTTCAAATTTAAGCAGGTATGTTCCTTCTTCAATAGTTTTAAAATCGTTACAATTATGTAAAATTACAGTATTTTGTATATTTTTTACAATAATTAATCCATTTCTTATTTCTTTTATTTGAGTTATAGTATCTTCCTTAAAAATACATTTTGCTTCCTTTATTTTAAAAATATTATATAAACATTGATTTTCCATTTTTCTTAAGTTTCTTTCTAAATTTTGTGTTACTTCTACATGATATAAATTACCGTGGTTGTCTGTTATAATTTCTTTTTCTTTTACATATAAGGATTTTTTATTTCTGTTTGGTATGGGTTCGATAAGTATTTTTGAATAATTATTTCCTACAAATCTTGGGATCAAAACTATTATTATAATTTGTCTGTCAAATGAGGCAACTGAAATCTTTATATTTGCTAATGTGTCGATGTCCGATATATTTTTAAATTCGTCATTTGTCAGAATATTTCTACCTAAAACACCAAGTCTGCTATTGAGAAGAATCTGTTCTATGTCGTCAATGTGATTTATGAGTAAACTAATGTCATAATTAATTTGGTAAAGGTATTGCATATATTTAACTTCATCTTCTATTGATATTATTCTGTTGCCTACTTCATCTGACCATATTCCTACAAACTCTTTTATTGATTTTTGTTGTCGTTTAATGTGGTCTGTGATATTTTGAATTTGTCTAATAATGTCCGTGTTAATGCGTACTTGTTTATTATTTTCCGTTATGAGATTTTTATTATTTCCTTTTAAAGTTTCTAGCTGTTCAATTATATGTTTTTCGTCGTCGGCGTCCATAGTTCCTGTTAAACATTTAAGGCCTTTGCCAACTATGTTAAAGAGTCCTGGTTTGCTTCTTGTCTGCGGAAGTAGATTGTATAGTTTTACTTCTAGGTTTTTGAAGCTATGTAAGACTGAATTCAGCATTGGTCCTTCTAAGTTGGGTTTGTTTTTCATTAGTTTAATGTTTTCCCAAATATGTTCTTTCGTCTCTTCGTATTCTGTTACGTTTATTATGTGTAGTACTTTTTCATAGTTCGAAATTATTTTGATGTTTTCCATCTTTATATTGACAAAACCGTTATTTTCGTTTAGATTTTGAACCTCCAGCGTCTGTGAAAAGGTCGTCGGTACATATGTCGTTAGTGAAATTAAAATTAACATGGATACGTCCATTTCCTGAAAATACGAAATATTAAGTCTTAAAATATTTAAATTATTTTTATTGTTGGGTTATTATTATCTTGAAATTTCTTTGGTTTTTTCAAATGGGATTTATAGTATTTGTGTCCTTTTGCTGTGACAATGTGTTCTTCATCTAATGGTTCTGCGATTATTTTCCTAAATTTGGCATGGTTTTTGCCACCTCTTATTTCTTTTAGAAATACTGGTCCCGTTTGTATTTCAACATCTTCCCTATTTTTATTTTGTGTATTGATTGTACGTTCTTTTATATTTTTAATTCGTTCTTTTATTAAGGAATATTCATCTTGGTTTATATTCCCATTACTGAAGTCAATTGGTTTACGGCCTGTTGTTGAATGAATGCTATTGTTATAAAAATTAATTACTTTATAAATTTTTTCTTCTACTGTGTCAATATCTTTATTTGGGTCGTGTCTCAAAAGTCTCAAATGTTCATTTAGGGTATTATGCAGACGTTCGACATCGGAATTCGATGTGTGATTATTATTTGATGTGAAGTGGATATTGATATTCTGTTCTCTAAGGAATTCTTGCAAGGGTAGTGCTTTAAAGCCAAGTTCGTTGTCTACAATTAGGTTGTTAAAATGTCCTACATTACTTATGTATTGCATAACAGCTCGTTTAAATTCTGTCCATGATCGACTGGATATTTTGATGGCTTGAGCATGTTTTGAAAATTTATCTATCGTGGTTAAGAAAATGTTTTTGTTTAAACTATAGAAAACGTCCATGTGGATCGTGTCTCTTGGTTTTTCGGGTGTTTCCGTTAATTTAAATTTCTGTTTTACAGGATTCCTTTCGTATTTCTCAATATTACAAATTTCGCAATTGTTGATGAATTGGGTAATTCTTTGCTTTAATTTTGGATTATATATGACGTCTTTTAGTTCTAGAAAGTTCTCGTTAATGCCCCTATGATTATTCTTCAAATTTTCCGTTTCTATGCAATTAGTAAGTTCAGTTTCATCTGTTATGTCTCTTAGAACCTTTGTGCATCTCATAATTTTAAAGGTACCATTGTTATTATTAAAATTGTTTTTTATCACCTCTTTAAATATTTCAAAAATTTCTTCATCATCGAAGTATACGGCGTTTGTACCTGTTGGCTTAAAATGGTTTTTCACTATTGTTATGATTGTGTCGCTATCTATATTTCTTATATAAATTATTTTTCTATATGAACTAAATATTTTTTGATTTTTAATTTTTAAGGATCCTGAGTCGGTTTTCTTAAAAATGATTTGGTTTTTGTACACATTTAATGGGCATTTACCCTCATTTATTATTGGTGTCTCGAATTCGTTGAAATTTATCATGGCGCGAGATAGCGCATCGGCGTTTCCGTTTTGTATGCCTTTTTTGTATTTTATTTCGAAATCATATTCGCTTAGACGAAGTCTCCACCGAATAAGCTTGGAATTGGGCTCCTTTATTGAAAAAAGCCATGTCAAAGGACGATGGTCGCTTTCCACTATAAATTTATTTCCGAATAAGTAAGGTCTAAAGTATTGTGTTCCCCAAACAATGGCAAGTAGTTCCTTCTCGATTGTGCTATAATTTTGCTCGTGGTCGTTGAGCGTTCTGCTTGCAAAGAATGTTGGATGTCCATCTTGGGATAACACGGCCCCTAAAGCATAATTGCTTGCGTCGGTTTGTAACGTAAATTGTTTTTTAAAATCAGGGTAAACAAGGACTGGATCGTTAACTAAATGTTTTTTCAATGTTTCGAATGCGTTTATGTAGTCAGGGTCTTCTATATTCATTTTTATATCTTTCTTCAAATACTTGGTCATGGGCTTAGCTATTCGCGCATAGTCTTTAATAAACTTGCGGTAATAACCTGTTAGTCCTAAAAATTCTTTAATTGCTTTTTGGTTTTTTGGGAGAGGGAATTTCTGGACACATTCTATTTTTCTTGGATTAGGCTTAATACCGTCTTTGGTTACAATGTGACCAAGGAACTCGGTTTCGTGTTTGAGAAATTCACTCTTATCTAGTTGTATTTTAAGGTTTACATCTCTGAGTTTTTGAAATACCTTAGTTATCGACTCTATGTGTTCTGTAAGAGAAGTGGAAAAAATGATAATATCATCGAGATATACCAAGCAGATCTTATTAATGTATTCAGATAAAACGTTGTTCATCAGCCGTTGAAATGTGGGTGGTGCTGTTTTTAAACCAAAAGGCATACGAAGAAACTCGTAATGCCCTCCTTCAACACTGAACGCTGTTTTGTGGATACCTTTCTCTGAAATCTCAATTTGATGGAAACCTTTTGCAAGGTCCAATGTGGTGAAGTATTGACAACGTCCTAGCTTCTCTAATATTTCGTCAATATTAGGGATTGGATATCGGTCATCTATTGTTACTTCATTGAGTTTCCGAAAGTCAATAACTAGGCGCCATTTTTTCCTTCCACTCGCGTCCGTTTTCTTTGGAACTACCCAGACTGGCGCTGAATAAGGAGAGTGACTCGGTCGTATTATTTTGTTTTTAAGCATTTCCCGTATTTGATCTCTTACTTCGTTTTTGTGGACGTATGGATACCTATAAGATTTTGCCACTATAGGAGCATGTTCAATAGTCCGAATTTCATGTTTATGGGCATTTGTAAACGTTAGGTCCCTTTTCGAATCGTCATTATAAAAAATATTTTTAAATTTCTTCAGTACATTTATTAATTTTTCTTTTTCTTCTATATTGAGGTGATCCATTCTAATTTGTCCTAGTAGAGGCTTGTCATTTTTCTTTTTTTTTGTAAAATTTTCGTTGTTTTCATCAAATGTATAAATGCAGAAATTTTCGTTAGTAACTTGAGTGGATTCTTGTTTATGTACTACGACGTCTTTTACTCCGTCGTTTTTAATTTGTAATTTGGCTTCTTTTTTATGATTATTTGCTTCATATATTCCTTGCATTAATTCTACTTCCTTGTCGTGGGAAGACTTTCCTTCAATATAAACTATACCTTCTTTATTTGTTACTGGTACTTCATTTTCGTAAGTACCTTTATCTGTGAAGCAATATTTGTTTTCCATATTTGTTAAATATTTTAGTTCTAATTCTTTTTCGCCTATAAGTAATTTATTTTCTTTAAAATTGATCACAACGTTTAAAGTGATCAATATGTTGTTTCCAATTATACCATCATACATGTTATGAAATTTACTTACAAAAAATTCAAATTTTCTGTCTATGTTACCAAATTCTTTGAAGCAAGGGATAGCTACCCTCTCGTTAACTTCTATTATGTGTTTCAGTGTTTGTAAATTCATTGGCCCTGTGGGTACATTCCACTTTGGATCGCATAATCCAGGGTTTATTATAGATTGGGTCACTCCCGAATCTATTATGAATCTTAACATTCCTAACTTAGTTTCTATTTCTATATGTGGTAAGTTATTTCTGAGGCCGGTAAAGGAAAATTTTGGGCTGTTGGATTTATTTCAATTTTTCCGATTTCCATCGGTTCTACCGTTGGTTGAGGGGGATTATAAAATCTAGCATGGTTTCTATTCCTTTCGTTGTTATAATTATTATTGTTGTTATTGTGGAAACTGCTTGCACTATTTCGGTTATAGTTATACGAGTTACCTGGTTCATTGTTGTAACGATTATTGCGGTTATAATTGTTATGTGTTTTTGTGATTGTGTTCATCCTTGTTTTGTCGATTGTTGTTATATCGTTCTGTTGGTCTAGAGGTCTGTTCGTTAGTTCTTCTTTTCGGTTTATTTTCTGTTTTATACGGGCTATAATAAGCATAATTTGCTTCGTGTAATATGTTTATTGCTTCTTCCAGAGTTTTAGGATCTCTGCAATATAAAATTGACCTCATCGGATCGGGCAGTTTTGTTTTAAATGTTTGAAGAGCGGCTCTTATGTTTAAGTTGACAGTTTGTTCAATTTCTTCTTCAATTGTAGCGGTCGATAGTTCCGTTTTAGTCTTTATATTAAGTCTCCTAAGTATGAACTTTAAGTCGTTGTAAAATTCTACACTATTATTTCTAAAAGTCGTTCCTCTCAACTCATTGAAGAGCTCTTCTATCGATTTTCGGTCGGAAAAGTTATTTAATAGGATCGTTTTTATGTCTTTCCAAGACATAGCATTACTATCTATTTCAATAGCTTCCTTTGCTTTTTTTGTTAATTTAGATTTAATTATGTCTGAGAAGATACTTTGCGCTTAAGTATCATATCGGGTCAGTAAGGGGTAAATTCTGTCTATTAGTGTAATAAAGGTTTGAAGTTCGCTAGTGTTTCCACTAAACTCAGGGAGTCTGTTTGTATCTTCTAAGTTTTCTCTTGTTAGAATATCTCTTTGATTATCTATTGCTTGTTGGACACCTTCGATTGCCCTATCTAATGCGTCAAAATTTTCGTCCATATAAGTTATAATTTAAAAAATTTTTTTTTTTTTTTTTTTTTTTTTTAAATTGGGATTTCCTTAAAATCTCATAGGAAAAATCGTAACTGAGTTTTTGAGTTTCTTAAATTTATACTGAGTTTTAGCCTCCTTTTTCAGTTGTCTTATTAAATCTGCTAATTTTCTATTAATGTCTGCCTCTGTGTCATAAGAGTATAATTCTGCCTGCGTTATATAATAATTGTCCATGAATTTCTTATATTTTTACATAAAATAATTTTATACATATAGTTTTATAACTTAAAATATATAAATATGTAGATTCTTACTATGGTATTTTCCTTGTTGGTGATGATAATAAAGTTGTCTTCGTTGTTGTTCTTCTACTTATTTTTTCGCCTTTAGTTGAACTGTTGATTTGTGTTCTTAATGTTCAACTGGTATATTTGGATATTTTCAGGATTTGGTGTAGAAAGTGTCGAAGTAGTTGGTGTTGAAGATTAGAGTATATTCTTCGTTGTTCTTCTTTGTTGTTGATTTGTATTGAAGTTTCACTTATATATTTTCAGGATTTGGTACAAAAAAAATTTTGTATGTTTGTTTCGTATTTTTACTATTTTTTTTTTTATAGTGTTTCAAGTTTTTTTTAACATGTAAAGATAGTTTATATTATTATTTCACAAGAAATAGTTTCTTTTGATTTCAAAAGTTAAATAGAAATAGTTTCTATTTATTTCACAAGTTTAAAAGAAATAGTTTCTTTTATTGTTTCACAAATTTTAATAGAAATAGTTTCTTTTGATTTCAAAAGTTAAATAGAAATAGTTTCTATTTATTTCACAAGTTTAAAAGAAATAGTTTCTTTTATTGTTTCACAAATTTTAATAGAAATAGTTTCTTTTGATTTCAAAAGTTAAATAGAAATAGTTTCTATTTATTTCACAAGTTTAAAAGAAATAGTTTCTTTTATTGTTTCACAAGTTTTAATAGAAATAGTTTCTTTTGATTTCAAAAGTTAAATAGAAATAGTTTCTATTTATTTCACAAGTTTAAAAGAAATATTTTCTTTTATTGTTTCACAAGTTTTTATAGAAATAGTTTCTATTTATTTCACTCGTTTATGGTTCGCGATACCCGACTAAACATTAAAATGCACTGTATTACTTTGGGAATACATTCGAGTATCCCATCCTCGTCGCCAATTAAGTTTTCAGAATGTTTCGAAAACAAAAAAAAACAATTTTAATAAATTTAAAATGTTCTTTATTTATTGAAGCCGTCAATCAACTTAACTTAATATTACAATTTCTTTGCTTTATAAAGCTTTGTTTCAATTTCCAAATATTCTTAAATCTATGTTTCGATATCTTAATGTTCTCGTACCTGTATGTATCTATATGTTAGTGTGTGTGCTGCGCTGCGATGGTCAGCGCTGCCACAATAAGTTCAGGTGAAAAGTGCAGTCGCGTGCAAGAATTGCATTCTGTGTGAACGGAAATTGGTCAGCCAAAATTCTTAAGAATTGTTTGCGACATTTGGAGCAAAGAATTTAGAATTTTGGTAATTATGAAATTAAATTATATTATTTTTAAATGGGAGGAAGGTGTTTGCTATAACTATTAACCTAGACATTTTTGCTAAACAACATACAAATATACATACTTCGTATTTTAAATATACAAACAAACATATTACAAATATACATTCTTTGTTTACTTCCGCAATATAATTTATAAGCTTTGGTAACAGAAGCTCAGCTCAAGTAGCTGGCCCGTGCTTACTTGCTGTTTTAAGCTGACCGTTGCACTTTTTAATTGTTGGGTGCTTGACCGTAAACTTAAATTGGCAAGCATTACAAAAACGCTGATCGCTTCATTATTATTGAGGTAGGTCAGTATTTGTAGTTTATTATATAAAAACAACTCAGCTTCGCTTGTGACGAAAGAGTCACAACATTCCTCCCCCCTCTGACAAAGAAAAATTATTCTATTCATTTAGCAATAATTTTTCGTCACATGAATTTATCAAAATTTTGCATAATGTAAGGTTCATTTTTATCATTAATACATTAATATTTAATAACTTTTTCGAATAAAGATTTCTTTGAATTTTATATGCAGTTTTTATATGCAGTGTTTTTTTTCTTTTGAATTTTTTGTCTAATAATAATTCTCTTAATTTTGTTTTTAATAAAAATATTTCTTAATAGCAATTTGTATCTTAAATTTTCCTTTTATATATTTATTTTTCTTATTTTTTACACTCTTTTCTATTTATTTTTTGTATATTTTCTCTTAAATTTAGGATTTTTGATTATTACGTGACAAAGTTATTGTAGGTTTCCTTCCCCCATCTGAAAGAAAATTTTTACCTTGAAGAGGTTTAATTTTCTTCAATCTTAAAGTACTTATATGTGAGAAGAGACAGGCATCATTTTACAGTTAATTTTTAAAATTCCTTGCATGTTTACATTGTTTAGTAATATTGTGTGCTAAATAAGTTTTGTATAAGCTATCTAATATTCTTTACTTTATTTATGTGTATCTGTTCGTGGGTCCTAGTAATTTTGATGATTAGTTTTTTGATTTTCGATAAAGTTGTTCTTCTTCCTGGCATTATTATGAGGACTCTGCTGATGTTCTATTTTATGATGATCATTGATAACCGTTAGTGACAAGTATATGTCACCCCTTTTCTTCTCTATTGAAGTATTTAAACTACTTTACTTCTTGTGAAGTCTTGAAGTTGAAGTCTTGAAGTTGGTGAAGTCTTGAAGTTACGAAAAATATGCCAAATTTCGTTTTTATTTCGTGTTTTGTGTTGTTCATATTTTCGTTAGTTTATATTAAATTTTGCTTTTAGTTTTGACAAGCTATGTTTGCTAGTATTGTTAATTGGGAAGCGACTCTTTATATTTATCAAACACTTTGGTTTCGTTCTGGTTAAGCGTTTTCTTAGAAAGGTATTAACTAAATGCAGGTATTTCACATTATAGACGTACTTTCGTGGTTTTCTTAAACCAGAATGCATTTTGTAATAACAAATTATGCATATCCGAGTTCATTTTTAATCGTTGTGCTTGTAAGCCATTCAATCATAAATAAATCTTACGACTTAATTGATTTTCTCGTTTAAATGGAAAATTGTTTGATTCGTTGTGTATACAATCAGTCGCTGTAATTTCAAATTTTTAATAACACTTTGTAACCTTCCACAAACATTTAAAAGCCTGTATATTTTCTTGTTGTATTTTTTCTTTTTTTTTTAAATGCTTTCTTATATGTTTTACTTGAAACATGTTTTGCTTCATTACTTAGCCTTTGATACTTTTAACTCATTAACGTCTGAGGCCTCGAACTTCGTCAGAATAGCTCCTTTCTCTTGTATAGCGTTGTCCACCTGATCGACTCAGTTTTATTGCTGCTACGGCCAACTCGAACCAGAACTAGGACCACGATTATTGATACGGAAAAGTTTCGTGTAATAAATGTGTAGTTTTGATTTTTATAAAAATCTTATCGTAAATATTAATTTTTATCTTGTAGTATGGTAAATAAAATTTGTGAGTTTTCTCTTGTATAACTTTAATTTAATTTCTTAAATATCTCTTACAACTTTTTAATCTTTTGTATTTTAACCCTCTATTAACATATAATTAATTTGAAATTGTTTATTGATTAAAACCAATTTTCTTTTTATTTAATGTTTGAAAACTTCTTTTCAAAAATTAAAAATTTAATTTTCAAATGCCTTTGTTAAATTAAAAAAATTAATGAATACCTTTATCTCAACGAATTTAAAAAAAAATTTTTTTTCATCTCAAAAAAAAATTCAATATCTCTGTTTAATGAAACTTATTTAGTTTCGTTTGGTTTTATTTTCATATTTTTGGTTTAATTTAATGTTTGATTGAATTTTTTAATGTAATTCTAATTTTAATTTAATTTAATTTTTATTTTTATAACATAATTTAATTACTGTGAAACAACTTCAGTAAATTATTATGTATTTTCTTAGCTTTTCCTTTTATTAAAATCTCAGTGGTAACCGGACTTTTTATTGCTATGACCTCATATGGGCCTATCCATATTGGTGAAAATTTATTTTTTTTGGCCTGATTTTTCATCAGTAGGGGAGAGTGGTACTAGTTGTCACAAAATTTGAATGAACTGCTGTAACTCCCACAAATTAAGCAATAATGGCACTGCAAAACTTTTCAAGATAAATTCAATATTTTATTCTTCAATCCTGATATGAATAACGAATATTATTTTAAAATAAATCAAAAAATTTTCTAGTTAAAAAATTCAACTCGTCTGGGACAAGTAACCCCACCCGTGGGGTAAGTTGTCTCAACGCGTAGTCCCCGTTGTCACACCTCTTAATCTTCGTCGCTGCCGCACTTCGAAGAACAATTAAAGCAGCAATGTATCAAAAAATCACTTTCAATGCATTATGTAGACAACGTTTGCAGTTTATACATATATTGACGACAATTGTCATTGGATTTGACGCTTGACAACAAACTACACGTAGTGAATCCACGTTATCTTTATTGATACAAGCTGTAACCGGCTTGCATCATGATATCTGAAGATGTCCGACCTCGGTTTGTAAGTCGTTTGCGATTTCTAGGAATATTTCCTTAAATTCAAATAAAACATAGAATAATTTCAAAATGGTTTTATGAAATTATATGTGACAACAAGCCCCACAAGCGCAACCATTTATGTGACAACCTGTACCATTTGGAAAAAAATGTAAACAATGTTCTGTAAATTTAAATATAAGGTTTTATCTAAAAATTCATAAGTATTTGCAAAATATAATATTAATTGTATTGGAAATTTATTTAAAGTTGATTATTGCACACTTCTATTTGTCTAAACACAAATTTTTAAAAAATATAAAAATACACAAATCCAACTTAGTTTCTTAAATCTCTTTTAATTTTTGCAAAACAAAACTAACGGCTCTTAAACTTTCTTGGCATGCTAGAAATTGCAATAGAGTATAGATGACATTGATATTTAACTCGATAACGTGTTGAATCAAAAGATATCGGCGTTGTGACAACTAGTACTTGAGACAACGGGGACGAGTCTCCCCTACTTTGTCACCAATTTTAAATTCTACAGGATTTAAAGAGTTATCATACTGTATTTTTGATAATTCTTTTGCTCGCTCCTGGTTCTGTCTCACTAGTTCGTGAGTTCTTTGGATTTGGTATTTAAGGTTTTTGAAGGATCATTTACGTTTGAGATTAGTTGGCATTTCTGAATTAAACCCATATAAAGTTTTGAACGGAGTTTGTTTGGTGCTTATGTGCGGTGTGTTATTGTGCACATGCATGGCAGATGTTTACCACTGGTCCCAATTTGACCCATCTTCTTTTGCAAAACTTCGTAAGTATTCTGCTAATGGACGATGGCTTCTTTCCAATGAGCCATTAGCCTGTGGGTGGTATGGAGTTATGTGTAATTTCTTAATTCCTAACATTTTACACACATCCGAAAATAATTTCGACGCAAAATTTGAACCGTTATCGGTAATCAGAACTTTTGGAGTATTGTGACGAGTTATAATTTCGTCGAAGAACGCTTTTGATACTGTACTAGCTTCAGCATCTGGTATTGCGACACATGCCATGTATTTCGAAAAATCATCTTGAAAAGTAAGTATGTATTTATTTCCTGACACAGTCTCTTGCAGGATACCCACTATGTCCATGTAAACTTTATCAAATGCACGCGTCGGTGTATCTGTTAACACCATTGGCATTTTTGTTAATTTAGAATATTTATTAACCTGGCATTTTTTACATTTCTTAACATATTCCTTGATTTGCTTTTGCATCCCTTTCCATTTATATTCTTGCCTTATTCTGAAATAGGTTTTTAAAGCTCCTTGGTGCCCACCTAGTGGTAGATCATGAAAATCTCTCAAAATTATTTTAATGTCTTTTGGATCGGTTAGAATTACTATTTCTTTATTCTGTTGGTCTAACACCTCATCATATTTTTGCAGATTTCTCTGCAGTTTCTTCCGTTTCAATTTTCTTTTCTTGTTCTTTAGCCTTTGACCTTGTTTGAACTATTGCTATATCCTGCTCTTGTTGCATCCGCATTTAAATTTCGTTTACCTGGTTTATATATAATTTCATACTCGTATTCTGAAAGTTTGTGCCGGAATCGTGCTAAACGCGATGTTTGGTCTTTCAGATTTGCTATTCCCTTCAATGGTTGATGATCCGTATATATCTTAAAAGGCCTTCCTAACAGATAAGCCCTAAAATTTTTCGTTGCCCAAACAATTGCTAAAAATTCTTTTTCTATTGTCGAAAAGCGTTTTTCTGCGCTATTTAATGCCCTACTCGCGAATGCAATTGGCCTATCCTCGCCAACTTTGCCTTGCGATAAAACCGCACCTAGTGCCTCTCCACTGGCGTCAGTAGTTAATAAGAAAGGTTTTTCAAAATCTGGATAAGCTAAAACTGGAGACGAGGTAACTGCTTCCTTCAACGTCTGGAAAGCTTGCTGACAGTTATCTGTCCATTGAAACTTTACGTCCTTTTTAAGCAAATTATTTATTGGTAACACGATTTGTGACATATTTTCTATAAATTTTCTATAGTAATTTACTAAACCTAAAAATGCCTGAACTTCCTTTCTATTTCTCGGAACTGGTATACTTTTCACACATTCCAGTTTTTGCGGATCTGACAAAGCTCCCATTTCCGAACATTTATGCCCTAAATATGCTATCTCACGACGTAAAAATTGGCATTTCTCTGTATTTAACTTTAAACAATTCTCCCTCAATTTTTGAAAAACTCTTCCATGTCTTTCCTCATGTTGCTGTAAATTTTTACCATAGATTACAATATCGTCTAAATATACAAAACAATCTATCCCTTGTAGTCCTGTAAGTATGTGATTCATAAGCCTTTGGAATGTAGCTGGGGCTCCAGTTAGTCCAAACGGCATTCTGTTAAACTCATAATGACCTAACGACGTACTAAAAGCTGTACGTCCTTATCCTTGCTATTCACTAAAACTTGATGATAGCCACTAGCTAGATCTAGTGTTGAAAAATATCTACAATGACCTAACTGATCCAGAATTTCGTCAATTCGAGGAATAGGGAAAACTTGTTTGATTGTGGCATCGTTTACTTTTCTAAAATCAATAACTAATCTCCACTTTTTCTGTCCGTCTTCCCCGGCTTTCTTTGGAACAAGCAACATTGTTGAATTCCACGGGGACTTGCTTGGCCTGATTATGTCATCATCTAAAAGTTTTTCTACTTGTCTTTGTATCTCCTCTCTATGCATTTGTGGTAACCTATACTGTCTCTGATTAATTGGAGCTTGATCTCTTTGCATTTGAATCTCATGCTTTAAACCAGAGGTGCATGACAATTTATCCCCTTCAAGCAAGAAAATATCATGAAAAGACGTTACTAAATTTTCTATTGATGCTCTTTCTTCAGTGTTTAAACTTTTGTCGAATTTAACTGTTTCTATCAATCTATTAACCCTTTCTCTTACGTCTACTTCCCTTGCACTATACGACGAGCTCGCATCCACAATGAACTCTTTAAAATTTGAAAAATTTGGTCTAAAATCCTTAGGTATGACACAGTCATCCTTATTTGCATTTAGCTCTGTTGCATATACCATTTTATTCTTCACATTTGCTAACGTTTCACCTAAATAAACCCCCGGCATAATCTCTTGTTTATGGATTACAACAACTGAAATATTTGTTTTTATCGGAATTTTAATCGTTTGTATTGTTCTTGCTTTAACACTTATCTCCTTATTGTAGCTTAAAGAACTAATCTCGTTTATTTTTTTTAGAGGTTATTCCACCCTAGTCTCCATGTGTTTACCATAGACTGTTAACGTTTTATTAATCGCATCTATAACTGAATTATTCCACAAACTATCCCGACCTAAAATACCATCTGCAGGCAACCCTTGTTCTAGTGCCACTACGTGTAACTTAAAACTTAAGTTCTTTATCTTATCGTGTTTGATCTCTACAGACCCCAATGTATCTACAAAACCCCCAAATGCTCCACTCAAATGTTTAATTTCCCTTGTATCTTTATTCAAATTTTTCTTTAATGCATTCTGTTTAACTAAACCGGCTTCAGCCCCGGTATCCACAAGTAAAATGAGTCGTCCTTCTATAGAATCCTTACAGGGAATTTCTATGAACACATCATTGACTTTGCGAAAACCAAAACTCCTACCTTGTTCGTTCCTATTTTGAAACGTAAAATTCTTATTGTGTAACGAGTTTGCTAAATCTTTATCTCTTTCCTGAGAACTACTTAATATAGCTTCTTTTCCTACTGTACCCCTATCTGTTGATACTTCCATCTTTGACTCAGTGGTGAGGATGTTTACTATCTTTTGCGACGTCAAATCTTCATCCACTATTTTTTCTTGCTCTGTTACCATCAATTCTTCGATGTTTGAATAAAAATTGTTAAATAAAAAATTAGCCTTATCTTCTGACGTACTATCTTCTGTCGAGGTGCTTTCTGTTATTTCATTAGTTACCAAAACTTTAGTCTTATCTACCGATGTACGATTTTCTGGTCTTTTGTTCCCCATTTTCCTTGGTGTACAGATGTTTACAATCTTTTTTGACGTGAAATCATCTGTGACTACCCTACTTGGCCCAGTTTTCCTTAATTTTTTGGGTTCCCAGCTCATTGGCCTTGGCTGGGCCCTCAATAGTTTCCCTGTTTCGAATCGTATTCTCTCTTTGCATCACAATCCTGCATTTTGTGTCCTAATCTTGCACACCATTTACATTTAACCTCATATTTGTTTGATTCTTGCATCATGTTACCATTGCTCTTTTGATTTATGTTATAATTATTCTGACTTCTGTCATAACTGTTTTGATTTCCCTTTATTTCATTATTATTCATATTTCTGCTAGCCGAACAGTTTAAATTATATTCGTGACCATAATGTCTACACTTCTGACAATAAACTTGATTTTTTACTTCGTAGCACTCATCTCTTGTGTGCCCTATTCTACTACAAAATGAACATAATAAGTTAACATTTCTAGACCTTATATTCTCATAATTTCTTGTTATTTGAATTCCTGGCAGGTTCTCTGGTGATGAGTAAGCCTTTTGACCTGCCTCAAGGTCATGATCAACCACCCTACATGCCGCATCATTTTTACTGAAATTTATACCAAATGCCCTTTGATTTGGTCTCGTATTTTTCCCTCTTTCGATAAGCCCAAATGCACATATCGCTTCTTCCACTACACTCTCAAATGCTCCTGTTTTAACTCTTAGCATATATATCCTCAGAGTTGAATCCTGCAGACCAACTCTGAAAGTTGTAATCACAGTTTTATTTAATTCACTTAAAAGTGCGGACACACCGTCTTTGTATTCGTTATTTATTATATCTTCTGCTCTTTTTTTTTAGAGCACTTAATTGTCTTGCATATTTTCGTATTTCTTCACCAGGTTGTTGTAATGTCTTCTGTATTTCCTGCCATACTACATCTAATTCTTTTCTTTCCAAATACGTTTTCTTTATAAGTATAAATAATTCATTAAGATTATTAAATTGTCTTGGTCTTACTAATTTGAAAGCATCTCCATAAAGTCTTAGTTTCACACATTGAATAAATTTTTCTAAATTCGATTGTCCTACCACTTGGAAAGCTAATTCTGTCCCAAGTATAAACTTATACACTTCCTCAAGTAGCTCACTGGAGTCTGCTCCTGAAAATTGAGGCACAAGCTCCGATACTATTTTCGCTATCTCGCATATGTTCATTCTGAATTTTTTTTTATTATGATTTCATTATCTTTTCGTTGCCTATAAAATTTTCTGTGTTCAACAACTCTCACCCTATACTATAGTTTCTCTGTGAATTTAATTCTGTAATCTAATCTACAAATTTTTATTTTACTGGTATTAAACCTTTTTAATTATATTCTGGAGGGTCCGGTCAACTACAAGGAATTGGCTACGGAATCGCAGAATCGTTGGGAAGTTATTATAATTTATTTATTTATTTGAACACGGGTAACCGAGTTCGAATCACTATCCTTTTTTAAAAGGGACAACCCTTTTTTAAAAAGGACTACCGGCTGCGCCATAATGTTGTGCGCAGGCCCGGTGAAATCCTACCAGCTGCGCCATAATGTTGTGTGGGGTTCTCCGTTGAACCCACACAACTCTGTTGTGTAACGTTAAATATTACCTGTTACATCATTAAATGTATATTCACCAAATGTTTTTCTGCGCTGGTGGTACCTGAAAGTTTAAAATGACACTTCACTTCTTGATTGCTTAATTAACTCTCTTCTTTCTTTATTAATTTTACTCTTATTTATATCACAGATTTGAATCTTAAAATCTACTTGGTCTCAAGATCATTATATTAGCTTCCGTAATGAAACTTGATGACAATTACATAAGTTACATATATACAATTAACCTAGACATTAACCTAGACATTTTTGCTAAACAACATACAAATATACATACTTCGTATTTTAAATATACAAACAAACATATTACAAATATACATTCTTTGTTTACTTCCGCAATATAATTTATAAGCTATGGTAACAGAAGCTCAGCTCAAGTAGCTGGCCCGTGCTTACTTGCTGTTTTAAGCTGACCGTTGCACTTTTTAATTGTTGGGTGCTTGACCGTAAACTTAAATTGGCAAGCATTACAAAAACGCTCATTATTATTGAGGTAGGTCAGTATTTGTAGTTTATAATATAAAAACAACTCAACTTCGCTTGTGACGAATGAGTCACAACAATACCTTAACTAATAAGGTTAATTCTGAAAACAATCTTGTAGCGAATAAATCTCCTAATTATCAAAGACGTTACCGCGTTTCATTTAATCTTAATAATAATGAAACGATTAATGATAAGTATCCTAATTTCGTCCATTCCCATACATTTAATCCATCACCACCAACTGTTAGTGTCCTACCAAAACCAATTCCAGTTCAAAATGTACCTTGTTATCAACCTGGTATCCCTTCGTCGTTCTTAGACCCTCTACTTCCGCCAAAAGTGAAATTGACATTGAACTTTGCGAAGACACTGTGTTGTGACTCAATCGTCACAAGCGACGTTTACTTATTTATTCATATTATAAATTCCAAACACTGATCTGCCTCCATAATAAGTGAAGCGATCAGCGTTTCTGTAATGCTTACCAATTGAAGTTTACGGTTAAGCACTGAACAAATAAAAAGTGCAACGGTCAGTTTAAAATAGCAAGTAAGCACGGGCCAGCTACTTGAGCTGAGCTTCTGCTACCATAGCTTACAAATTATTGCGGAAGTAAAAAAAGAATGTATATTTCTTAATAAGTTAATATGTTTGTTTGTATATTTAAAATACGAAGTATGTTTATTTGTATGTTGTTTAGCAGAAATGTCTAGGTTAATGTCTAGGTTAATTGTATATATGTAACAATAATGTAATTGTCATTTAGTTTCATTACGGAAGTTAAGATAATGACCTTGAGACCAAATAGATTTTAAGATGAAAACTGCGATCTAAATAAGAGTACAATTAAAAAAGAAAGAAGAGTATTAATTAAGCTATAAAGAAGTGCAGTTTTATTAAAACTTTCAGGTACCACCGGTTCAGGAAAGGATTATTTGGTGAGTATACATATTACCATGTAACACGTTATATAACGACGATACAGAACAGAGTTATGTGGGTTCGACGGAGAACTCACACAACATTATGGCGCAACTGGTAGTCCTTTTTTAAAAAAAAGGGTAGTCCCTTTAAAAAAAGGATAGTAATTCAAACTCGGTTACCCGTGTTCAAATAAATAAATAATAATAACTTCCCAAAGATTTTGCGATTCCGTAGCCGATTCCTTGTAGTTGACCGGACCCTCCAGAATATAATTAAGAAGGTGTAAAACCAGTAAAACAAAAATTTTTAGATTAAATTACAGAATAAGATTCTCCGAGTAAATATGGTACACGGTGAGAACTGTTGTAGAACACAAAGAACAATTTTAAAGACAGAGAAAAGATAATGAAAATAGCTTCATAAAAAAACAGAATTCAGAATAAACAAATGCGAGATAGCAAAAACAGAACCGGAGCTTGTGCCTTTATTTTCAGGAGCAGACTCCGGTGAGCTACAAGAGGAAGTGTATAAGTTTATACTTGGAACAGAATTAGGAACAGAAAAATTTATTCAATGTGTGAAACTAAAACTTTATGGAGATGCTTTCAAGTTAGTAGGACCAAGACAATTTAATTATATAAATTAATTATTTATACTTATAAATAAAACGTATTTGGAACGAAAAGAATTAGATGTAGTATGGCAGAAATACAGAAGACATTACAACAACCCGGTGAAGAAATACGACAGCATCCGTCCTGCATGTAAAGTGCTCTAAAAACAACAGCAAAAGATATAATTAATAACGAATACAAAGACGGTGTGTCCGCACTTTTAAGTGAATTAAATAAAACTGTGATTACAACTTTCAGGGTTGGTCTGCAGGATTCAACTCTTAGAATACATGTGCTAAGCGTTAAAATAGGAACATTTCAGAGTGAAGTGGAAGAAGCGATAAGTGCATTTGGGCTTATGGAAAGAGGGAAAAATACGAGATCAAGTCAAAGGACATTTGCTATCTATTGCAATTTTATGTTGGTTCCATTATCACTTTTAGCCACTGTATGTAATAATTATATAATTGTTATCAAGTTTCAATACGGAATTTAAGATTATGATCTTGAGACCAAGTAGGTTTTAAGATGAAAACTGTGATAAGTTAGTGTTTTCCGTGTTAGAAAACTTAAAAAAAATATTTTTTAATGTTACAGACCGAAGTCAACTTTATTATTTTACTGATTACAAAAGACTGACTTAAAAGCTAAGCTTAAATTTACTTATCGCCTAAAACTGCGCTGCTATGTCGCTGCTGCTGATGTTATTGTTGTTGTCGTTGGTTCACCTGCACGTAGGCCATTTCTGCGAAAAGCGCTAGACATAGCGTCAGCAGAAATTATGGGAACGGATGTTGTGGAGTACGTACGTTTGAAATTGCAAGTTTTGATATTTGGCAATATTCAGCTTAAGTGTCGTTAACTCCTCCGCCCTTAAGTTCGGACGACCTCGTTCGATATTTTAAAATGTTCATTTATATTTTCTAAGTTTATTTCTTGTTTATTTGTATTTTTTTGCTCTTGCAAAATTATTTTATTCTTTCTAAATTTAATAAAAATTAAGATTACGATTAAAATTCCAGATATTAAAAACATTACATTAACAGTGAAATATATATCATTTTTCTTTTTAAGTAGTTCTATATGTTTAGTACTATTCACATTTAGATTTTTCAACATTTCTAAAGATAACATTTCTTCTAAAATATTCTCGTTTTTATTTAATTGTAACATTGCAGGCAATGGTTTATTACTACTAACAATTTTTGAAAAATATCTTTTGTTATTTATTTCAATTGTTTGATTAACATGCTTAATAATATAACTTCCATCTAGATCAATGATTTCATCGTTTATTTTTATTTTTCCCTTAAAATCATTCAAAAGTATGATATCATCAAATATTTCTTCTATTTCTTCAATATTATCATTATTAATTTTAGTACAATTTGCCATTTTACTTTTAAGTAATAGTGGAATACATGAACTATTCGTTATATTTTCTATTTTATTTTTTTCGCATATTGCTAAATTATTATAATTCTTACAATCATTTTTTAATCCGTATATCTCATTAGAACATACTAAAATCTTTTTTAAATCTATTTTGTTAATATATTTTCCTTTCCTTATTGGTCTGATTTCTAATTTTTTACAGTTTTCTGTATTTGTTGTTGGTAGGCTTATAATATATATTAAACTATCTCTACTTGCTGCTATTTTAACATCAGCAAATTCTAATGCCTCATCTATGTTAACGTAAGGGATATTTTCTTTATTAAACATTTCTTCTGCTAATCTTATTTCACTATCAGCTATAATAAAAGAATTAACAATATTTGCTTTCGCCCAATGAATCGCGTAGGTAATATTAACTATTTCTTCCTTAAGTAGTTCTAATTTATATTTCATTTTCAAAGCGAAATTAGTTTTTATTTCGAACTTACTAGTACTATTTTCCTGAATCTTTATAATTTTATTGGTTATTGTTGTAATTTCGTTTATTTTACTCTCAATTAGTTTATTTATAACCACTTGGTTGTTGTTATTTTGTAATATATCATTAATTTTGTTTTCTAATATTACCATATCGTTATGGTCGGGTGTGCCTGTAACCCATTTCCATGCGCTGCCTAATATATTAATAGCTCTTTTATCTATTCTACTATGAATGTTTATCCTTTTTATATGTAGTTTTATTTGCTGAATTAACGATAAAAGAATTGGATAGTTATTGTTATCGTCTTTTAAAATATCTATTGTGTTTTCAATGTTGTAAATAATTTCATTATATTTACTTATTTCTATTATATGTATAATTTTGAACATTCCTGTTTGTATTTGTGCTGCTCCAATGTCGATAGTGATAAGTTGTGATTTGCTATAGTCCAATATTTGTACTTGTCCGTTAGCAACTGCTATAAGTAACCTGTAATTAATTTCTGATTAAACTTTTATGAATGATACGGCCAGATTCTGTTAGTACTGTGCTTGTTCTGTTTTCCTTTACAGTTTCTGTTTTGTATCTTGGTGTTAATTTTGTGCCTTGTCTTTTGTTAATTTTTACGTAAATTGTTTGTCCTGGGGTGTAGTTAATTATATCTTTCCTATTTTTGTTGTGAAATTTTAGGTCTAAATCTTGTTTTGCCTTAAGTTTCTGTATGTTGTTCTGTTTAATTTGTTCGCAAATTTCAGGGTTTGTGCTAACTCTTCGTCCAAAAAAAAATTCTATTGGTTTGTATTTTGTCGTTGAGTGTATGGTTAAATTATATCTGTAAACAGCATTGTCTAAAAGTTCTTCAAATCTTTCACTTATATTTTCCTTCTTTAAACATCTAAGTATCTCTGATAATGTAGAATGGAATCTTTCTACTTGACCGTTGGTATTACTCATATATGGTGGTGTTCTATAAACCTTGATTTTTAGCTGGTCTTCTAACATAAACATTATCGATGCTGAGTTGAAAGCTTTTTCGTTGTCAATTACTAACATTTCTGGGGTTCCAAATGTCATTAATAATTGTCTCAATGGTTCTTTAACGTGTTCTACTGCTCTTGAGAGAAGGATTCTAGTCTGGGCATATTTTGAAAACTTGTCTATTGCCGTAAGAATAAGTCTTTTTTCTGCTATGTAAATGTCTAGATGTACTATTTGTCCTAGATATTGGGGTATGGGAGTTGCTGAAATAACTGGATTTGGTGGATGTCTGTCATATTTTTGTTCGTTGCAAATTCTACACTGCTTAACAAGATTTTTAACTTTGTTTAACATGTGAGGAAAATAAACTTTTTCAAGTAATTGATTTTTGTTTTCTATTGCATTGCAGTGAGCTCTTCGGTGTTCTACTAAAATGCACTGCTCTTGCTCTTCTGGTATTACTAGATCTTTTACAATTAACTGAGTGTATCTAATTTTATAATTCCTAAAATGGTCTGGATAGAAGTTTTCAATAGTACCCATAATACTTTCTGATGTACATAGTCCGTTTATTACAGAGGGGTTAAGATATCGGTTAAGGATGTCTATTAGGTCTTGCTCTGAATATATTTGTCTCTTGATTGTGTGTCTATGGTATGTGGGAAATGGAATTGAAAATTTATAGGAGTTTTCTTGGTCTATTACTATGAAAATTTGATTTTTAAATACGTTTATTGGTACTTCTGTTGTGGTGATTAAATTATGAGATGAGCTTTCGTCAGAATGAGTGGCTATTGAAAGAGAGTTTATATGAGATGGTCGGGATAACGCGTCTGCTACTACGTTTGACTTTCCTGGTTTATAAATTATTTCATGATCATATTCCTCGAGTATTGATTTCCATCGTTTTAACTTTGCATTATCGTTTTTATTACTAAGAGCATATATTAGAGGCTGATGATCTGTAAAAATTTTAATTTTTGCGGTACCATATAGATAGTTTCGCAACGTTTTTAGAGCCCATATAATGGCTAAAAGCTCGCGCTCGTTAGCGGCATATGATTCCTCGGTTTCACTTAGTGTTCGAGAAATGTAGGTTATTGGTCTATTGTCTTGTTCTAATACCGCGCCAATGGCGTAGTTGGAGGCATCCGTAGTCAGATGAAACTCTTTATTGTAGTTTGGATATGCTAATACAACCTCTTTTGAAATTAATGCGTTCTTTATTTGATCAAACGCTTTTTTTGCGTTTTCATTTAAATCGATGGCTTTATTTTTAGAAAAATTCTTAGATACTCTTCCGTCCTCTCCGCGTAGTAATGTTGTTAGCGGTTTCGCGATTTTTGCATAATCCATGACGAATCTTCGGTAATAACCCGAGAGTCCTAAAAAAGAACGGAGTTCTTTTAACGTTTTGGGATACGGTACATTTACTATTGCTTGAACTTTTATTGGATTGGTGGAAACACCTTGAGAAGATATAACAAAACCTAAATATTCTATTTCTTTTTTAAAAAATTGGCATTTATCAACCTGTACTTTCATATTGGCCTTTGCTAATGTTTCGAAAACCTTGGAGATATGATTTGCGTGAGATTTTTCATCTGGACTGAATATTACTATGTCGTCAATATAGACAAAGCATATTTTTCCGATGTGCTCTCTGAGAATGTCGTCGAGTGCCCGTTGAAATATCGCAGGCGCATTCTTTAAGCCGAATGGTAACCTAGTAAATTCATATTTCCCTTGATTTATTGAAAATGCTGTCTTTTCGACATCAGTTTCTTTGAGCGGAATTTGGTGAAAACCGCTTTTCAGATCAATTATTGAAAACCATTTGTTTTGACTAAGACAGGTTAAAACGTCATTGAAATCAGGCATTGGGTAACGGTCTGCAATTGTCACTGCATTCAATTTCCTGTAATCAATTACCATTCTGTATTTTTTCTCTTTTGACGCATCCTGTTTCTTAGGCACTATCCATACTGGTGAATTGTATGGAGATTTTGAGACTCTAATAATGCCATCATTTAAAAGTTTATTGATTTCTTTCTCGATTTCTTCTTTTAAGGACATAGGGTATGGGTATGATTTAGTGTAAACGGGGGTGTCGGTATTCGTTCTAATTGTTGCTAAGACTTTTGTTGTATACGTCAGTCTTTCGTTTGGTTCGGAAAAAAGATTCGTGTTGTTTTGTATAAGTGTCTGCATTGTTTGATTTTGATATTCGTTCAAGTGATCATCTAATATTTTTATAAGATTTACGTTTTGTGAAACTAATTGTTTTAACTTTATTTTTATTCTGTCTTGAATCACCATAAAATTGTCTTTCGTATGGATAACAGCTGAGAGTTGTTTCAAGCTATCGTTGCCCAATATGGCATGGAACGATGTAAGAGATGGGAGTAAATAAAATTTTAGAGAAATATCATTAATATTAAACAAATTTATAAATGTGTGGTGCGTGATTTTGATTTTTCCGCCTACTGAATTTGCATAAAAACATTCGTCATTTTCTATTATCTTTTTTGTTAATTTAGGTTGCACGTAATTTTTGTCCGAGCCTGTGTCAACTAAAATTTTGTAGATTTCTCCACTCTTCGTTTTGCATTGAAAATATGGCAACGAAGAGTTATTTATTCTAAAAAATGAATATCGGATACATCTTGAAATTCAAGGTTATCGTTATTAGCTTGCTCTTCAAAATATTGTGGGTTTCCTATTTCTATTTCTTGATTTATATCTTGCGCTGTTTCTATATGATAATTCCTTTGCACTTTGTATGGTGGTTTACTTTGTATGGATCCAGGTGGTCGTTTATCTACTTGGCGATACTGTGGTCTATTAGCGTAATTTATCATATTTGTTCGTATTGAACTGTCAACTTCCATCGGAGTTGGTTTTGGTTGAGGCTTTGGTGCCGTAGGTCTGGGTGGTGCGTAGTTTTGTTGGAATGGTCTTTGTGTGTTTGGTTGTTGATAGTTGGTTAATTGTTGGTATGGATTTAGTTGGTAATGATTTTGTTGGTAATGATTTGGTTGATAATGATTTTGTTGGTAAAAATTTGGTTGATAATGATTTGGCTGGTAATGATTTTGTTGGTACTGAGGGATGTTTGGTCTCTCTTGAATCTGTGGTAGGTAGGCTAGTTCGGGATAAAACTGCCTCTGCTGGTAATTATTCCTACTATATTCTGTTCTGTTCTGTCTAGGTGGAGTCAGTTGTTGTCTTTGATTGTTGTTGTTTCTATTGTACGCATATTGTGATCTGAAATTTTGATTTTGAAGTTTTAAGCATAATTGCAATGCTTGAGGTAAGTCGGTTGGTTCTTTCATTCCTAGGAGTCTGGGTAAGTCTCCTGATAATCCTCGAATAAAGGTGTCGAGTGCTTTGTTCCTATAGTTGTCAGTTAAAACTTTCACGGCTTCTACATTAATATTCATACACGATACATTATTAAGTATTAAAGAAAGATGCGAATAAACTTGCTGGTAAAATTCTTGTACCGTCTTCTGTCCTTGAACCAAGCTAGTCATTTGATATTCGAGAGTTCCTAAGTCTCTCTTATCAGCATAATGTGCTGTTAAGCATTTTGCAATTGCTTCCCAGTTGAGTGGGGTATTATATGATTCCAGTACGATGTCGGCGTTACCAGTTATTTTATTTCTTATTGTGTTTAGTATTCCAAAATATTTAGGTGTACCTCTACTTGTTTCGTAGATATTTAGAACTCTTTCTATGCTCTTTTTCCATGAGCTAAATTCGTTTTGTCTACCTGAAAATTCTCTCAGTGATTTTACGACGTCTGATACTTTATCTAAATCTGTTATATTTTGCCTAAACTCTGGATAAATTGCTTGATCTAAAAATTGCTGTTCATCATTTCCACTAGCGATCTCTTGGAATAGTTGTCTACCTCTTGTGTTTATTGTTCTCGTAACTATATCTGAAATAAACTCTGCGAGTTCTGCGGATACATTTGGCCTATTCTCAGACGATGCTGAAGATCGTGCTTGGGGTGCTGGTTGTGGACCTGTCTCGAGAATTGAGGGTCTAATGAGATTATTGGGATTTGCCATTTTATTGAAATAAACTAAATTTTAAAAGAATTGACAAACAGTTTAAGTTAATGTATTCCAGTGTTAAGTTATTATAACGCTCTTTATTCTATTAATTATTCTTGTGTTAGCGTATTAATGATTTTCTACTTTTGCTGAGTCACAGTGATTCAGAAGATTCTCTTTATCTTATTATTACTAGATTTTTTGAATTTATTTTCTTTATATTTCTTTTTTTTTTCTTTCTTTATTTATTTATTATTTATACACTGGAGGGTCCCCCTTTTACGGTGGTGAATCGCAGTGTGAGTAAGTTGTATGATTTTGATTTAAAATCTTGATACTATTATAAATATTTTTATTTAAACAAAAAAATTTTTTTAATATATTTTTATTACAATAAAAAAATTTGACTCGAGGGTCCCCCTTTTACGGTGGTGAATCGCAGTGTCTTTTTCTTTAAATTTATGAATATTTATTGTTACTCAAAAAGGAATTTCTTATTTTGTTTTACTTTATAATTTTCTTATGAATTTTGTCACTTTTCTAATTGATGTATTATTTTTCTAAACTTTACTAAACGTACATATTTTTTGCATGTGTTTATTAATTCAATTGAATTTAGCTTACTTTAAATTCTCTATAATATAATAATAACTTACAATACTAATAAATAGGCGATCATTTTCTTTGCTGTCGAATAAAGTTGTCTCTTCCTTGGTTGGCTATCCACCAGATTAGACGTCCTTTTTGTTGCCTACTAAGGGGCCTTTCCAAGAGTATGTTGAGATGTCCTTTTCTTCGAGTGTGTGGACCAACGGATGAACTAGTGCTTTGCTCGTTAATTTAGTGGCGCTTTATTTATTAGCGGCACTTTGTAACGATTTTTAGTAGCACTTTATTTATTTAGTGGTACTTTCACTTTTGCACTTTTAACTGTTCTTTATTTTATCTGGCTTTAACGTTAGTCTCACACACTTTTCAGCACTTGATTTTTACTACTGCTCGGGCGCCAGTTAGTGTTTTCCGTGTTAGAAAACTTAAAAAAAATATTTTTTAATGTTACAGACCGAAGTCAACTTTATTATTTTACTGATTACAAAAGACTGACTTAAAAGCTAAGCTTAAATTTACTTATCGCCTAAAACTGCGCTGCTATGTCGCTGCTGCTGATGTTATTGTTG
Organism: Tetanocera ferruginea; assembly: GCA_958299015.1. Classification (NCBI taxonomy): domain Eukaryota; kingdom Metazoa; phylum Arthropoda; class Insecta; order Diptera; family Sciomyzidae; genus Tetanocera; species Tetanocera ferruginea. Next base: position 85,462,200 of record OY282640.1, on the reverse strand, counting down.
TTGTCGTTGGTTCACCTGCACGTAGGCCATTTCTGCGAAAAGCGCTAGACATAGCGTCAGCAGAAATTATGGGAACGGATGTTGTGGAGTACGTACGTTTGAAATTGCAAGTTTTGATATTTGGCAATATTCAGCTTAAGTGTCGTTAACTGATATAAAGAAGAGTATAATTAATAAAAAAAGAAGAGTGTTAATTAAGCTATAAAGAAGTGCAGTTTTATTAAAACTTTCAGGTACCACCGGTTCAGGAAAGGATTATTTGGTGAGTATACATATAACGATGTAACACGTAATATAACGATGATACACAACAGAGTTATGTGAGTTCGACGGAGAACTCACACAACAACTGAGAGCAGATGTACTCTGTCTCGCCTTAGGGAGAACAGCGGCTACAACAACGTTCGTTTTTATATTGCTTATATGTAAAGGATATTTTTTTAACAGCTTGCTGATTTGAAATTTAAATAAAACACATTCCAAATTATGAAATGGCCAAAAAAAATTTTTTATTTGGTAGATAATTTCTTGACATTTGACATTTAAATATAGTTTCGGGCATACGGCCAAAACGACTATTTTGCACAAAGGTCCAATTTACGACCACCTTTTCAAGCATTTGAGGGCGTATTTCAGCAATGACACGTTGTTGGTTTCCAAAGCGTCAATCGTTGCTGGTTTATCCACATAAACCAATGATTTCACGTATCCCCACAAAAATAATCAAGTGGCGTCAAATCACACGAACGCGGCGGCCAATTCACCGGTCCATTTCTCACCGGTCCATTATCGTAAGGGTTTAATTGTTGCACCAATTGAATTTTGTAAGGCACCAAACCCAAATCCTTACGCAAAATTTTCCATAAAGTCAATGGACAAAGTCCAACTTCTTGCGCACGACGACGAATCGATAAATTGTCGTTTTCTTCGACACTGAGCTCAACGACAGCAATATTTTCTTCTGTACGCACTCTTCTCATTCTTCTCGGTGGCTTGGCATCCAAAAGAGTGAATTTAGACCGAAATTTGGTAATTACGTTCTTTATGGTGGTCGCAGACGGACGATTATGTGCACCATAAAATTCACGAAGTGCACATTGAACACTGTTTTTGAAAATAAATTTCTACGATTTGGAAGCGTTGTTCTGAAGTTAACCTATTCATGATGATTTGCCAAACAATATTAAGTAGCGACGTCACTTTAAACTGTCAAAACAACTGTCAGACAATAGAGTAATCCGTATTGAAAAAAAAACCTCATAAAAAAACACCCTTTATAAAGCACCGGATTCAACATGCATAGAAGGCAAGACCAAAACCAATCTAAGAGTGTTGATTCAGCATGAAGGTCTGCCTACCGATGTGGATGACTTGCATAATTTATTTGTCCGCTTTCACGAGAATCTCGGCGTGACGATTGATCAAGTCAAGGCGGATCTATACACATATGGCACTCACGTGAGGACTAAGCATGTCTCCCTTCTTCAAAAATCGCGTAAAGAACATCAACAATATTATCGTCCCTAACTCGAATTTTTTGAAAATATTTTACCATAATTGTGATGGCATGAGAAACAAATTGAATAAACTTTATCTGGACGCCAAATCATGTCACTTCAATGTTCTTGTATTCACTGAGACATGGTTAAATGAGGAAATAGTTTTTGTATGTACATAGGTGTCGTTTACATTCCTCCTGGCTCAAGCGAAACAACTTACAACGAGCTATGTGAAATACTGTCCTCCTTTTCATCCACCCTAAAAGAGGAAGACAAGGTTGTTATTCTTGGTGATTTAAATCGTCCAAATATTTCTTTTGTGACCGATGAAAATGATAACTATCTTCTTCCTGTTAACCTTTCCAATGTCATAGATTTCACATTACTTAGTACCTTTTATGGCAGTGACATGCAGCAAATTTCTTCTGTACAAAATCAAAATGGCAGATGGTTGGACCTAATATTTACTAACTCGTATGATGAAGTGAAGGTTAGTCCATGAATTGAAGCAGAAAATTTGCTAACTAACACTGTTCACCATGCAGCCTAAGCAGTTGTTTTCTCTGCTAATGATATTACTTTCACTCAATCCTAAAATGACTCCATTGAGTACGGTTACCTCAACGCTGATTATGAAAGTATAAAATATCATCTTAATGCTCTAAACTGGAATTATGTGTTAACCAAATTAGATGTAGACAGCGCCGTCTCTAGATTTTATCAACACATTTTTATGCTATTGAAAGTGCAGTTTTTATCAGAACATGGCTAGATAAAAATCTCAGATTTTTGAGGAATCGGAGAAATAAACTTTACAAACTACTCAAAAACACTGATAATAATAATATGAGCAATGAATTGAAGCTAAGATATGACGAGCTATCAAAAGAATTCTCCATCAAGTCTGTAGAAGCGAACAAGTTGTACACGAACCATATCGGAGAGAAAATTGTCCAAGAGCCGAGAAAATTCTTTGATTGTGGCTTTCCCTCGTCTATGTTTAAAGGTAATATCAAGTTGTCTAATCCTCATGAAATTACCAATTTATTTGCGGAACATTTCAAGGATGTATTTTGTCAACCATCTACCCAATTTGAAGTTTCTTCTCTAAGCGCACCTGTTATGGTTGACAGTTTATATATAACGCAGGAAAAGATTTCTAATGCAATAAAAGGCTTGCATTTATTAAAGGGACCAGGACAAGACCTTATACACTAAGAAAACTACATTTTCAAAACTAGAAGAAACGTGCTACTTTTGAAAATTTTTAACCCAGTTTTTGCGCCTGTAACGTTTATTTTTATTTTAAAAACGCATATTTGAAAAAAGTTTCTAAAACGTTCGTTTGATTTTCTTAAGTCAACATTTTAAAATTAGCTGCTAAAACGTTCGTTTGATTTTCTTAAATTTACATGTTAAAATTAGCTTTTTTTAAGACATTAGTTTGATATTTTTAAAAAAACATTTTAAAAAGAGATATAAATTGCCTCGATTGCCCAAACGTACCAAATGAAACTTAATCATCTTTTATTCGAGCTTAGCCGAGCTTGCTAGCGGTCGAGTTTAATACTCAACCGTCCAGGGTTCAAGCCCTGACGAAACCAGCAAGAATTTTTTTATTTAAAACACAATTATTTTTGATGAATTTTGATAGATTAATAGCGTGAACTTATTTCGAGGGTTTTTTCTGACTAATGAATTAATGAAACAATTAAAATTACAATTTAAATAATTAAATTTGATACACTTTTGATACATACACAGTCAGGATGCGAACCGACGCACAGTGCTTTGTCCCCATATAGTGAATCGGCAAAATTAGAGGAGTTATCGCAGAAAAATGAAATTTGGTGTGCTGGTTCAAAATATGTTAATTAAGAAAAATTCGAAGTTTCGGAAAAATCGGTGCAAGGACATGACTACCTCCCATACACCTTAAAATTTAAAAGTTTAATTTTAGCTATAATTGTATATAGAATAAATCGAAAGTTGGTAACTATCTGTTAAAATATGTCTTTTAGCTTAGTGGTTAATTTTGTCTCATTCGGTGCAAGGACATGACTACCTCCCATGTATAATTTTTCTCAAAAACTAAATTGTAACTACATTAGTGATCAGAATGCACTGAAAACTTATAACAACTTATTAAACTATATTTTTGGGCTCTCTGGGAAATTTCGCTTCATTCGATACAAGGACATGACCATCTCCCATATATCATTTTTACCAAAAACTAAATTTTAGCTACATTTGTGATCAGAATGCACTGAAAACTTATAACAACTTATTAAACAATATTTTTGGGCTCTCTGAGAAATTTCGCTTCATTCGATGCAAGGACATGACCATCTCCCATATATCCTTTTTACCAAAAACTAAATTTTAGCTACATTTGTGATCAGAATGCAAATAATTTAATATTCTCTTTAATAAGGGTCATAAATATATTTGTTTCTAAATTTGCTCAACGAATAAGATAATTAATTTTAATTGTAATTTATGATGTTTTCTTTCAAAATGTATTTCTCAATTTCTTTGAATTCATAATTTTTTTTTATGTGTTTTGTAGACCTAAGTGACGATAGTTTCAGATCCGAGATTAATAACAAATGAGCCATTAAATCTCTATTTGTATTTTCTCTCGTAGTTTTTCTTGTATGGGATAATCGCACATTCCTTATATTTTTATGACTGGCTTCTAAGGCTTCTTCGGACAAACACCCTAGAATTAACATAGTTTAAAAAAATTTAAAAAAAACATAACCTTATTTATTGAGTTTTAAACTGTTTTGATTGTATGGGAGGTAGGCGTGTCCGTGGGCTGATGATGTAAATTTTTTCAAAACCATCTTTGTTTTGTCATAGAAAACATACGTGCAAATTTTATCTCCGTAGGTTAAACAGAGGCTTATTTATTGCGTTTTCAATTTTTGGGTTGTATGGGAGGTGGGCGTGTCCGTAGGCGGATGATGTCCATTTTTCGAAGACATCTTTCTGCTGTTACAAAACACACACATGTAAAATTTTATTGTTGTAGGCTAATTATGAGCTGAGTTATGTAGTTTTCAATTTTCGCATTGTATGGGAGGTAGGCGTGTCCGTGGGCGGATTCCAAAAATATTCAATAGTGCAGATCCTTGGGTCCATACGACCATGTGTACCAAGTTTCATCCAATTATCTCAACTCCTTCTTCTTATCCTGTGTTTACGGACAACACACAGACGGACGGACGGACGGACGGACATGAATAGCTCGACTCACGAGGTGACACTGATCAAGAATATATATACTTTTCTATACCGGACTCGCTTCGTTCTATGCGTTACAAACGTTTGCACAAAGTTAATATACCCTGACCTTTCAGGTTTAGGGTATAAAAATAACGGAAAATAGCAAAATGTAAATAACAAGTATTCACAGAGTAAATGAGTTGAAACATAGGAAATCCAATGAAACGAAAAGCAAAAAGGAAAACATGAATCAGCTGTTTACAAACAAATGTTGATTACTTTTTACTGGATGTCGTTCGTTTAGTTTTTGTGATATTTTTTAATGAGAGTAAAATCATTCTTACTCTTCCAGTAAAAGTTACTTTATATTTTTAACTCGAAAAGTTCTCAAACAGACCTACAGTCAATAAAATTGCACAGCTTGCAAAAATTGAATTGAACATTGAACGTCGCTGGAGCCCTTTACTTGGAAAAAATTATATAATCATATTTTTGGTCTTTGAAAACTAAAAAATATAGATGTTTTCAAAAAATACAAAATTTCAAATTTCCGGTTAAAAATCTTAAATTTTTTTTTTACTAGTGGTTAGATTTGTTAACAAAGTATATAAATGAAAAATAAAAAATCGCCTACTTTTTATTTATATAATTTTTTAATTTTTTCAAAGTTTGCAAAACTTTAGGGTTTCCGCCAAAAAAAATAAATATATTCTTTCAATTTTTGGTAAGTTTTTGTCACTATTTAATAAAAATAATACACTACATCAAAATTTGATTAATTTTTAATAGTAATTAAAACAAAAAAATTGTTTAAATTTTTTTTTTTAAATTTTGGCAGTACAATAAACTTAGGTCTTTGCAACTTTTTCTGAAACTTAGGAAATATGTCTCAAAAAATTCATATCATTTTTACATTTCCGGGTGAAAAATCTACAACTTGTTTACATATTCCACTTAAGCCCTTTCAAGTGTTCTAAAATCAAAAATAAAAAATTACCTATTCTTCAAAAAAAAAAATTTTCACTCCATCAAACTTTTGCATTTTGGGAATTCCAAACAAAAAATCGCAAAAGTTTTCGATGGCATAAACAACTTTTCTATATAAAATACTTACAAACAATTATTTTTGGTTTTTTGTACCTATAGTTATTAACAAAACTGTTAAGTTTCAAAGTAATACAATAAAAAATGAAATTAAAAAAAAAAAAATTGTAACACTGTAAAAACAGTTTTTCCGTTCAACAGTTTTACCTCAAACGTTATCTGACTTTAGCGCCCTCTGCTGTTAACAAAAATACGAGATGATAAATTCTATTAACGAATTTATTTAAGGTACTTTGTTAGCTTTACAAAAATGTATATTACTTAAATATTCTAAGCACTTTATTTTATTTTAATTTTGCCTATGGAACAAAGCACTGTGCGACGTCCTCTGCATGCCAGTCTAGCACACTACCACTGAGCTATTGGCAACGATAAGTTAACTGTAGCAAAACATATTTTAAACTACTCATCTTATAAAGTCAGGCGCGGATTTAGGTGGGGGCTAGGGGGGCTGCAGCCCCCCGCGCCGAGCAGGTAGGGGCCCCGCAAGCTTATATGAAGTGCTTATTGTAAAAACGACATGTCATAATTAAAATAATTCGAAGTAATCGAAATTCGAAATATTAAGTAATCCTTAAAGTTTTAAAAAACGTATATTCGTAAGAAATCATAGTTATGCCTTAAAGTTCTATTAAGTATAGGGCCAGAATTCATCTGATAATGATGGCAGTATTTTTAGTGGATGTTGAAAATGCATCAATAGGTGCACGTTTCAATGCAATCAACTAATATTTGGAAAAAGTAGATTCTGATTTGATAGCTGCTTTCTTCACTTATCGAATCCGTTAACTTTACTTAACTCACGCTAGTACGTGAGTCGATTTATTTGCCAAGATTATTAGAGAAAAATAACTAGAACAAACAGCAACAAAGAACCCGAAACAATCAATTTGATTGGTGCTGATAGATTCAAAATCGAAATTTTTTGCTTTAGTGGATACGCTAGCAATTTAATAGAATAGAATTGAGAAACAGAACTGAAAACATAACATAACATAATAAAACTATTTGGATTCTTGTGCAAATTAATAGATATTTGGAATGGAAGTACAACCAAATGATATTCAAATGGAATTACTCTGTGAATTAAATCACTTAATTCCGCTTATGAAACTTCCACCTGACGCATCTCTCTGAGAGATGTTTTGTTTTTTTTATATATATCAAACTTTTAAAAACAGAAATAATATGGTCTCAGGTATGATCGATATTTTGCCAAATGATAATAAAGCCTTCCGATTGCTTATAACAGTACCGATAGCAAATTGTGGAGCTGAAAGGTAATTTAAAGTATTTAAAAGAATAAAAAATGTTCACCAATCTTCTATGTTACATGAACGTTTGTCGTCAATAACCCAACTTTGTATTGAAAATGATTTGTTGCAAACGATTAACTAACGGCGAGTTGATAGAACGTTTTGCCACAGTAAAATAGAGATAAAAATTTTAAATAAAAATTCAAGAGTTATTGTTTCACTTTAAGACATATCGGTGATTCCCTGTCAAAAGGCACACTTTTCTGACATCACAATTTTTAAAACTTTTTTGGTGGAAAGTTCATCAGAAAACATCATAACGGCGTACTTTTTTTTGCAAGTTTATTTTTTTTTTCAAAGTTATACACTCTCAGAAAAATTATAAATGATAAAAAAACTAAATAGTATAAATAGTATGTATTTAAACAGCTCTATATTTTAAACTGTAAGTCGCACAGACAAGAAACTCGGTTATAGTGTAAGTATCTTGAATGGATCTTTCTAGTGGATCTTTCTAGATTTTTTTTTAAAAATTGCCTACTTTAGTTTTCTTATTTAGGTATACCCAAAATTTTATTTCGATACAAAAAAGTTATTGTTCCTTATTTTTTAAATACAGTAACTCTTTGGTTTGAAGTAAATAATGGTTTGAAATAAACTGAAAAAGGTAAAAAAGGTGCTGCGCCGACTGTAAAAAATATGATGATTAATTTCGGAATAAGAAAATGACACCACCAAAGAGATCCATTGAAGGTACTGAAACTATGCTTGAGTTTATTTTCTGTACGAATTACAGTTTAGGAGATAGAGTTGTTTAAATATATGCATCTCCTTAATTTTTTTGTTATTTGTAATATTTTTGAAGGTGTATAACTATCCAAAAAAAAGATGTATTTTAATGCGAATAAACTAACCTACAAAGTTTCAAACAAATCGGAAGCACTAAGATCAGATTTTGCCTTAAATTAATCGAAATGATATGGAATCACCGTTATGTAAATGCGTAAAAAGTATTATTTTGATTATTAAAAGTTCCGTGCTAAATGCTCTGACCTTGGGTAGGCCCCGTGTCAATTTTAGCCCCAGGCCCCGCCATGTTTTAATCCGGCGCTGTATATAGTGACAGAAAATCTTGACAAAAACATGCATTTTTTATAAAATTCTTGTTAAAACGTTCATTGCTGCTTTTAAAACGTTTCGTTTTACTTTTGTATTTTAAAATGTGCGTTTTTATTTTTGTATGGCGTAAAATGTTTTTAAAAATTTTAATTTTAGACTACTTTATCATTGTAAAACGTTCGTTGTTATTTCTAAAAGTTTCATTTTACTTTTGTATTTCAAAATATGTGTTCTCATTTATGTATGGCGGAAAATGTTTTTGAAAATATTCATTTTAGCTTACTATATCATAGTAAAACGTTCGTTTTTGTTTTTAAAACGTTTCAGTTTACTTTTGTATTTTAAAGGAAGGAATTTCATTTTTGCATGGCGTAGAATGTTTTTAAAATAAACATTTTACTTACCATTTTTATATGTGCGTTTTACTTTTTTTTGTTTTCTCAGTGTACAAGCTTCTTGGTGCAATGTTTAGACCAACTGCTTTTGCCGTTGCGCATAATTTTTAATGAATCACTGTCGTGTGGGATATTTCCTTCATATTGGAAAACATCCCATCTTACACCAATTTACAAGAATGGTGATAAACGGTCAATTGAAAATTAAAGAGGCATAGCAATTTTGTCAGCCATTCCAAAACTTTTGAAAAAATTATTTGTGATAAGCTCACACTTCTCATCAACCCACTTCTAAATGAGCATCAACACGGGTTTCGAAAAGGACGGTCTACCACAACTAATCTTATGATCATGGTATCGGATGTTTTAGTCAAAATAGAAAAAGGATACCAAATAGATGCTGTTTATACTGATTTCAGTAAAGAAGTCGATTGAGTGGATCACAGCATTCTAATATATAAATTAGAAAAATTTGGTTTTGCCGGGTTGACACTAAGTTGGGTAAAATTATATCTCGACTGCAGGTCCCAGTATGTTTAATTTCAAAAAATTTTGTCTACAAAAATAGTAGTCTCCTCAGGACATATTCATTTCCGATTCAACATATTCATTTCCGACTTGTCAGGAGTTCTAAACGATATCCCACATCTTATGTACGCAGATGATTTAAAAATGTACTATGCAATTAAATCGGAGGCAGATGTAAATTTTTCACAGTCAAAACTGTAGTCTCTTGAGCAATGGTGTATCCAAAATAAACTTCACCACAATGTCAAGAAATGCAATGTTATAAGCTTCCCTCGAAAGAACAACGTAGCATTAAATACCTACCATCTCAATAGTACTGAGCTTAAAAGAGTCAATCATATAGTGGATCTTGGTGTTGTCTTAGATTGCAAGATGCGCTTCAATCTGCACTATGATAAATTTTTGTCCAGGGCCAGTAAACAGCTTGGTTTTAAAAAAAGACGAGCAAATAAATTCAGGATTATGTGGGTCACTATATCCTTGTACTGTGCATTAGTACGGCCGATACTTGAATATGCCTGTACAATTTGGAATCCATCTTTCGATTCCCATATTGAAAGAATTGAATCTATTCAAAGGCAATTCTAACTATACGCACTGAGAGACATGTATATTCCCCGGGATTATTGAAGCCTTCCATCATATGTTTATAGACTCAGCCTTTGAAATTTTATGCCATTATCATCAAGGAGATCATTATTGGGCTCATGCCTCACATTCGATGTTATTAATGGTGCTATTGACAGCGAAATTATTTCTAGTTTGATTTCCTTCAACAACTCAATAAAACGTTCTAGGCATACTCGACTGTTAACTGAATATCAGCATCATACTCTGTACGCAAATAATGAACCCAGCAGTCGATGCTGCAGGAAGTTTAAACACATCGCCTCATGCTACTCACCTTCCATTCCCAAATCCTCTTTCAAGCTTACCCGATCTAAATTTATCAATAACCAACATTAGCCCAAGTTTTATATAAATTATATATTTGTGTGTATGTATATTTGATTTGGTTAATAAATTTAAAAAGTAACATAGTAGTGATAATAAGTTCGTTTCTTATTAAAATATGTTAGTATGTAGGTTCGCCTTATTTTTGCTTTTCTTCTTGCCTTTACATTTTGACGTAATCGCAAATGATATCAATGGGCGTAATCCGCTCACATTGAATTGATATCATCGAACACAAAAACAAGGAAATGAGAGGAAGAAAATAAAAATAAAAACAGAAAACCTGTTAGTAAATTGCCTTGTTTGGCCAATAAATAAATAAATAATAAAAGAACGCGACGAAATTCAGAGGGCCGATATATGGTGACTTTGTCATTTAAGCGAGGTTATTCAGAAGAAATTTGTTTAGGTGACTCGCGATTTGTCGCAGTCCGTCAGTTTCTTCGAAATGAGGCCAGACTTATGAAAAATCCGGCAGCAAAAGTGGAATATGACTGGGTTGTTAGGGAATACTTGGACCTCGGTCATATACAAAAAGTTCCTGGCAGTTTTGAAATGGAACAAGCGTCCAATTATTTTCCACCTCATCATGCCGTTATGAAGCCCGATAGCACCACTGAGTGGTCTTCAACGCATCGTGTCCATCATCAAATGGAGTTTGCCTGAACGATGTTTTCTATGCGGGACTAGTGCTACAAAGCGGCTTAACGGTGCTAATCCTTAAGTGGCGCTTTTTTAAGGTTTGATTTTAATGGAGACATCGAGAAGATGTATCGCCAAATTATCGTGGACGATACCCAGCAGGCTTATCAGTGCATCATCTTCAGAGAGTCGTCGCAGAATCCGCTTCAAGAATTCCAGTTAAAGACTGTGACTTTTGGAGTCAATTGTGCTCCATTCTTAGCGATTCGGACACTTCTCCAGCTTGCAGACGATGTGGAGACTACTTTTCCGCTGGCATCAAGCAGGCTGCGTAACCATGTGTACGTAGATGATGCTTTGGCTGGGGCTCCTTAGCACGGAAGGAGCTTGAAAAGGCTGTAGAATCTAGCGGTTTTTCCTTGCGTAAGTGGACGGCGAATTCCAAAGAAGTTATTCGAGGGATTCCAAAGGGGCATTTTCTCAATCAAGACTTCCTGCAATTCGAAGACAGCAGTCAGGTGAAGACGCTAGGCATCCACTGGACCAAGGGGGAAGCTTTTCTAAAAGGGAAGTGCTCTCTGCGATAGCAAAACTTTTTGGCCCTGCAGGATGGCTGGCCCCAGTAGTTGTTGTAGCAAAGATCTTGATGCAACAAGTTTGGTTAGATGGGATTGACTGGGATGAGCAATTGGTGCCTTCAACGCTCCAACGGTGGCAGTCTCTTGTGCAGACTTATTCTCATATCGGCAGTATTAAGATTCTACGCTGGGTTAATTTTTCTCATGACGCCGATATCCAGTTTCACGGATTTTGTGATGAGTCTGAAAAGGCACATGGTGCAGCGCTATATAAGGGTCAAACATAACCACTAGGTCGACACCCACCTCCTCGTGGCCAAAACAAAGGTAGCACCAGTTAAAACGGTGTCTCTACCGAGGCTCGAGTTGTTTGGTGCTGGTGTTGTGTAGAGCTGTGATTTTAGCCGAAATGGTGGATGCCTTTTTGTCGAAGTTGGAAGCGTACAACCACCAGTTGTTTCTTTGGACTAATTCGACGATAGTATTGACGTGGCTGCGTAGGCAACCCTGCACTTGGACGACATTCGTGGCCAACCGTATCACAAAAATCAAAGAAAATTTTAATACTGAAAACTGGAGCCATGTGGACTCCCAGGATAATCCTGCGGATCTTACCAGCAAAGGAATAGACCCACAAAGTTTGAAAGACAGCACTTTGTGGTGGCAGGCACCAGCGTGGCTGAAGCAGGATCCATCTCTATGGCCAAGTAAAGAACACCAGTTCGATACAACGGTGGAATGAAACCAGTTCAAGCCCATATGGCTTGTGCCGAGAATACGGACATTTTAAGTCGTTTCTCTTCACTACCTCGTGCTTTGCGGGTTATATCGTACGTGTTACGATTCTTTCGAATAACGAATAAGACGCAGCGAAATAATTTCGTTTTCCAGTCGGTTGCTATAACCCCGCAAGAAATTAAAGACACGACGAAAAGGCTCATTATATGGTGCCAGAAATTGGGCTATTCTTCAGAATACCAAAATTTACAAAAAAGACTTAGGTGATGCCAAAAGCTCCATTTTAACGCTTAACCCATTTTTAGACAGCCAAGATATAAGAGTAGGTAGAAGGTTGGCTGGGTCTGAGCATATAACCTACAACGAGCAGCATCCCATTATTTTACCGTATGACTGTTACTTTTCAAAACTACTTGTGCAGTTAACCAATGAAATTTCCATTCATGGAGGGAACCAACTTGTGTTGTGACTTATTCGGATACAATATTGGATTCCTTAGGTAAAAAACATGATTAAGTCTGTTATTCACAGCTGCAAAGTATGTGTGATCGACCGAAAGCGTCTGCAAACGCAACTAATGGCATCCTTGCCACTTTACGGGTTCATACGACATTAAAAATAACACGGGCAGAGCGTGTCTCGACTCGAAAGGCTATATTTGTGTCTTTATCACTTGGAGGCAACCAGTGACTTGAGTATGGTCACTTTCTTAACAGTATTTTCTCGCTTTGTTTCGCGAAGAGGATGTCCAGAGAAAATGTACTCTGACAACGGAACCAACTTTGTTGGTGCTTCACGAGCCTTCAAAGAAAATTTTAAAGCCTTTATTAATGAAACAAAGGAAACTGTGTTGTCAAAGTTTGCACACCAAAACATGTCTTGGCATTTTATCCCAGCTGGTGCTCCCTATATTGGAGGCCTGTGGGAAGCGGGTGTAAAAAGTTTCAAGTTACATTTTCGCAAAATCGAGTCAGGCATGAAGTGTACGTTTGAAGAATTTTCAACATTGCTTTCGCGTATTGAAGCTTGTTTAAGTTCGCGCCCTATAAGCCAGATATAAATCGATCGTCATGATCTTGCGCCCTCAACTCCAGAGCATTTTTTGGTTGGTGGACCTTTGCTTCCACCTATTGAACCAAACATATCTGAGAGTCCTATGTCGATTATCAATAGTTGGCATAAGTTAAAGGCATTGAACCAGAAGTTCTGCCGAATCTGGAATTCAGATTATCTAAAGGAATTGCAAAAGAGACATAAGTGGAAAAATCCACCAGAAAATTTAGAAATTGACGATTTACTTGTAATCAGCACAGACATTCTTGCGGCGAATGAATGGCGATTAGGCAGAGTTATAAAAACCTATTTAGGAACCGACGGTCACGTACGCGTTGCCGATTTACGAACGGAACGCGGGGTCATTAGTAGATCTGCGGTTAAGTTAATTCTCTTACCACAACGCAAAAAGTAGATTTTGTGTTGTCCTCTACGTCCTTTTCCAAAATTAGGGAACTTAATAATTTACATCTTTCCAAAATGTCCCTAATGTCGGCCAAACCATCGAGATGCCTAGTGTGCACGGCTCAGCATGCTCTTTGATCCTGCCCGGAATTTTTGTATGAGAATATCGCTGGGCGCCTGCGAATGGTGTTGTGTTTCCGCTGCTGCTCGAAGTACCTCTCCTCAAACCACCAGACCAACGAATGCGCTAGCGACGACTCCTGCCGCTACTGCCAAGGAGCGCATAATACTTTGCGTCATCTGGGGTCGCGATTACGCGAAGGACCTCGTTTGTCCGAATCGTGCACAGAAAGCTCATACCTAGTCTTGGCTCAGACCAATCAGATCTAGTTTGTCTCGAACTTACTGTCATGACACCACCATCAATTCGAGACTCTCTTCCTCTCACGATGTAGCCAGGCGTCGTTTATGTCGGTCTTCCCGGCGTGATAAGTTTAAAGTATCGAGACGCAACTCCTCTCGCGACGTAGCCAGGCCTCCTTTGCCTCGGTCTCCCCATCGTGATTTTACGTCCGCTGCAAGAGAGGTCGCTGCGAGACCTCGTTGTTCTAAAGCAGCAAGCGATGAGAGGAGATTGGCACCTGATGGCAAAGAGAAGATGGCGTTTGACACTACCATGGCTTCAGCAGCTCAGCGTGCGGAAGATTCACGGCTTTTCCGACTCCCCCCCCTCCCCCTCGGAGCACGAGCTTCAACCCGGCGCTCTTCCAAACGTCAACGACGAGGCAAGCATCAGCACCACCGACATCAAGCCAAAAAACCCGGCCATCAGAATCGCTCATATAGCGGTTTAAGAAGCCAGTCCTCGCCCTTTATACCCTTCTTTCAACGAGTAATACCGCTGCTACCTACGGCAGTCGTAAACGTACAGGCGAATGGGCGGTTAAACCCGGTTAGGGCCCTGATAGACCAGAGTGCGGACATGTCTGAAGTGTCCGACCAGTTAGTGCGCCAGTTGGGGTTGCCCAAGATAAGGTGTTGATCGGCGGAGTTGTGTTCTATAACTATGCGGACCTTGCATGAAAGCGCCTTGTCGATTACGACACAGGCAAAGGTTAAACGCAACTTATCGCGGACAACTCCTAGTTCAACACTGGACACGTCTATCAGGGCCAATTTTTCTAACTTGGTGCTAGCTGACCCTAATTTCCTTAAAGCGGTCCCAGTGAGCATCGTATTAGGGGTAGACGTGTACCCGCGTATAATACAACCGGGTATTATACCCAGCGTTTTGGGAGGTGTCACACGAAACACCATATTCGGATTGGTTCTGTCTGGCACCTGTAGCCGATAATTTATTCCATTATATAAACATTAAAACACAAAACACAAAACACATGAATTTAAAATAAATTGAATTGCACTGAGACGAAGAAAGAAGAAAATCAACACTCTTTTTTATTTTTTATTTTCTTTTGTATTTTAAGATTAATTTTTTATATATTAATACAGCATAGATATGAGGTTCGTTTTTTAACTTTACAGTAAATACAGTAATAATTGTTCTAACTACTTAAGTTAAACAAATGTGTTACTACCTTTTTTGTGTTCACTGCCTTATCAACAAACAACAAAAAAAAAACAAGTTGGCCATTTCAGTCTTTGAAAGGACTTTTACCGAGCTTCTTATGTTCAATTGTGTTGTGTGTGTTATTAAATGTTTGCACACAATTGACAGAGAACTGGACCTACATGTTTTATGCCGACTCCGAACGGCTAAAGTTTATGTTCTCAAGAAGCTTTACATGGCATTATTTACTCTCTGAGGTTTGCCATTGTCCGCAGAGAGGTGGTGACCGATAAGAAAAATTTTTTATCGAAAAAACTTTTCGCCGCGACTGGCGATCGAACTCGGGCTCCGAGCATGCTAAGCTACACACTTAACCTGCATACCACGGTCACCACTCACTGCCTTATCAACCGATGTAAAAGTCTTGCTGATATAAGATCGCTTACGGCGAGCGAATCGCTGGTCTAATCATTCAGGACTAATCATCCAGGCAGCAGTTGCACATTTTTTCTTCCGGAATATTATCAAATCCTGTAAAGTAAGCAATAATTAATAATAAACCACAAAATATAAATTTCAAAAATATCCAACATAATTGTAATTTTACTTGCATTATTTCTTGGTTTTATTTCCAGCGTATAAAATTCTGTGAGCACGTATTGGAGCACAATTTTATACACATAGGATCACCATTTTGTGTCCGTCCAGCGCTCCAGCAACTTATTTGCATTGACATCAAATTCCATAATTAGCGAACGTATTCAGTAGGAAATATTTGGTATTTTGGGATTAAAGTTCAGTACTAGCAAGTTTATTTGTTTTTCAAGTAACGTTTTTTAGCATTATAATAAAATATGGTATCATAGTTAAATATCTTTAATACACAATTCGATGAACAATCAAACGGTAGTATGCAATGGAAAAAGAATATTTCGCGTCATGTCATGATGGAGTCACTGCCCACATTCTCAACAAAAAGTAGGCCCATCTACTGAACAGTGTTTAGGACGGTCATATTTAATTTAAAATTACCTTTTAAACAATTTCAACATGGAGTCGTCGAAAAAGTGAAAATTACGGGAATTGGCTTATCAACATTATGAGGAGGATGCCGAAGACATCAGACTAATTTTCATTAAAATTAACTTAATTTTGTTGAGTTATTTTTATTCGTTTTTGAACCCAAATTAATTTTCTTTTGTTGTTATTTATGTAAGTCTCTACAAACCACAGACAGACTAAACTTTTCATTAACGCTAAAAACGAATGGTTTAACCATCATTTTTTTATTCTTAACAGCGATGTGCTTAAGGTGTTCATTAGCTGGTCCGTTTTTTTTATGGGACGATTTTTGAGACTTCTGGCAGATTGACCGTCGCAAATGTAATTTTTTAAAATTTGAAACGTGTTCAGCAGGTGGGCATCCTTCCCTACTAAAAAAATTAATTTTCACAAAATAAGAGCAAAAAATCTTTTTTTTATTTTTAACAGAGATTCACTGTAATGTGGGGTCACTTGTGTCTTTTTCAAAATTCAAACACTTCTTACTTAGCAACAACCAAACCGGAAAAGAAATCACCTGGACACGAGTGACCCCACTTTGCAGGTTGAAAGTTAAGTAAAAAGAAGTGTTAAGTTAAAAGGTTTTTTGAAGTGAAACTTCTTTGGCGGCGAGTGAAATTTCAAGGTCATTTTTCGTGACGCTAGGCTAACGTTTTCAATTCATATGAAAATTAAAAAAAAACTACTGCCGCTGCCGAGATTTGAACCACGAACATCGTTGCTTATGAGACGGAATCTATACGTTTACGCCACGTAGGCACATGATAAATAGCCAAACAAAAAGTAATTAAAACTAAACGCGTAACATACTGAAAATAACATAATTAACATTAACATTAGATTAACATTAACATTACATTATTAACATAACAGTAAAATTAATTTTCATCCTACAAGTATGCACGAAAAAAAAAATAGAAAAATAGATAAAACAGGAGCAGAACGCGTTCGTGAATATAGAGAGCGAATTAGAGCTCTTAAGAATACAGCCGCAGCTGGGTCTGCAACTAATGATGAAGGTAAGGTGATTGCAACAACGGCTGAGGTTCAAAATGCATTTTTACGAAACATCAGTGTATTTTGGTGAAACTATAAAGAACCAATCCCCAAAAAACACACTGATGCATCTCAACAAAATTTTAAAGCCAACCAAGTTGATGCACTCAACAATCAACGTTCGCTGCTCTATGAGGCCCTCTTTCAACATAGCAATTATTATGATCAGGAAGCAGGAGGTAATAATGAACAAGATTTGCCTCTGCTTTCGGAGGCTCCTTCAAAGAGTACTATGCAAATGCAATCCAGCATTCAAAAAGTAACAATGTAGAGAAGACATTCGAAAGCAACTAAAACACCAACTGAACTAAAGAAAGTACCGAGAATAACTGTTATTTTACAATTTTAAAATGAAAAAAATTAACGAAAGACGTTTTCAAATATACCATTATGTTACAAATGTCCTCAGCCTCACGAATATTAAGTCGCTTTTAAATTTGAAACTGATTCTTTAAAAGTTAATTTCTTGCCTAGTATATTTCGAGGAAAAATAAAGGTTACTTTTGACTTTTATTTTATCGGTCAAAAATAGCAGTTATTTTGTGACTTTAATTTTTTCGGTCGAAAATATCAAGCAATTTGTGTTTTCTTAAAGGCCGCTTGACAGATTGAACTGTTGACACCATGTGTAAAATGTCTCACCGATGAGATGAAAATAATAATATCAAAATTTTTTTATCGGTAAAATGACTTGAAGAAATATAAATTACCTGATATTTTTGACCGAAAAATAAACGGCAGAAAATAACTGTTATTTTTGCCCAAAAAATATAAGGCACAAGAAACTGTTATTTTTGTAGGAAAAAATAAAAATTAAGATATAAAAGTTAATATGTGACACTTTCGACAAAAACCATATTTGGTACGGTCCCTGGATGCAAATATTGAAACAAACAAATTATTATTCCATTTCGTATTGATTGAATTTCTTTTCAGATACTTTCTCTCTCTATTTCACACTAAAATCTCTCTTATTTCTTACTGTTAAAGAAGTTTCACTTCTGCCACGTGTACGTTGCTACACGCGAGTTTTTTTTTTTGTAAAATACAGCAATCAAAGTAATTTTTAATGCTAATTTGTTTATTTTTTGCTTGGTTTCCTAAGCCCTCCTCACTGGCAAATCCTAGGACCGCCACTGTTGATCAGTCATCATAATAATAAAGTTAGTGAAATACAAATATTTTTATTTTTAAATAATGTTTTTTTTTAATCAAAATAAAAATTAACTTGACAACTATGATTTTTCAATGCTAAAATTAGTTACTTGAACTGTTCGAACTTTTTAGATGGTAAAATTAGTTTCTTTGGAATTCCACTTGTAAGGTGGACAGTTGCAAAATTGATAATTGACAAAATAAAATGAAACATTGTTTAAGAGTTCTAAAAAAGTATTCATGGTTGACCACTTAATGACAACAACTCACCTGTTTTGAAAAATTATGCACCGCTGATCTTTTTGACTTTTTCCGTACCTTTCCGTTAGTATTCTTACTTTTTCGAATTTCTATTTGTGAGCTGCACGAAGGGGCAAATAGTGTATGACCTTGAAATTTTCTTAAAAAATTCTTAAACATTTTCTATCACTGACCAATTAATGGAGATAACTGACCTTTTTTGATCTTTTAAATATTAAGGTAATATACTAATTTTTTGAAATTCCACTCCTGACTTGCACAATAGAGCAAAATGTGCATGACCGTGAAAATTTCTTAAAAAATTATGAAATCACCTTTTGGCCTTTTTTGACATTTTTTATAACTTTCAGGTGGCATCATTGGTTTTATCAAATTCTGCTAATGAGGTGCCAGTGGGGATTCTAGTCCCGGGATCCCGAAAACCCAAACTGCGTTTCGATGATATAAACTTAATGTTAAAGGAGAAACAAAAACAAAGATGTTGCTTAGCAAAATTCGAAATTCTCGAAGTATTTCAAAGAGGCAATGTTAAAAAAGTTAAGAAGTTCGTTTTTATTTGAAATAATAAAAGATTGTTATCTGTTAAACAGTGGAAAATAACTATTAAATTCATAGCATAATAATGAGAAAAATGTAAGGAAAATTTAAAAATCCCAAAAAAAAAAATTAATTTTTCAAAAACAAGTATTTCAAAGAGGCAATGTTAAAAAAAGTTAAGAAGTTCGTTTTTATTTGAAATAATAAAAGATTGTTATCTGTTAAACAGTGGAAAATAACTATTAAATTCATAGCATAATAATGAGAAAAATGTAGGGAAAATTTAAAAATCCCAAAAAAAAAATTAATTATTCAAAAACATTCTATGAAATATAAGGTAAATCTACATTTAGTCAAATTTCTTCTACATTACAAAAGACTTAAAGGCTATAACAGTAAAACACCACAATGTACTATCGGTTTTAAGCCATAAGAAATATTCAAATTTGTGTTTTGTATATAAAAAAACCTGAAAACTAGGGTTTTTCCGTATAAAGTGGGAAATTCATTCACTGCATATGCATATGCGTCCGTCAATTCGCTGGTTTAATTTACGCACGTAAATTTTGACAGAGTTCAATGGTTGCGTCTTACGTTCAGATCAAGCAAAGGCTGCAACATTGTAAAACAGTTTGTATGTTCTTAGCGTCATATTTCTTAATAATTTTTATCATTTTACACAAAAATACTCAAAATGTTTTCATTTATAATCATAAAAATTTAAATTCCAAGTATTAATCAGGTCCTGCTTATAGATTAACAACAAAAAAATCTAAGACGTTCTAAATTTTCAAGATTTATGTACAAAAGCCATCCCTGAAAGTAATTGCTTATGATTCGTTACATCTGTTTCTTCTCGCTTTTCGTTATAAGTAACGAGCTTACAGAAAACGCAATTAACGCAAGCAAAGTTGAAATATTTTCAACTTTTCTTGCGTAAATTGCGCAAACGAGTAAGCGGACGCATATGCATATGCAGTTAATGAACTATCATCTATAATGAACTCACATTCCATTGCATTACGTTCAACGAGTAGACGGACGCATATGCACATGCAGTGAATGAACTTCTACCTTTAAGCCCTTATTAGAACTTATGGTCGTTTCCGGGTCCTTCAAGTGTTGTCGGATTGGCTAAAAATTTTATATATTTCAGTTTTAGACCTAAAGCAAAAAGAATCAACACAGCGCTTGACAAAACTTTGAAATGTATAATAAGGACACCTCTAGCTTTTATGCAATCTGATAAAAACAGTTCCCCGAAGGGTAAACGCATTAAAAATTGGGTTTTTGCGCTTACATGTGATAGTAGCTTGTAATAATTTTCTGAACTCGACTGTAAGGCTTTCATGAATGTAAACATTACTGTCAGAGTTAATCTCAGCATCTCTGAGGTTGACAGCTTTTTAAAACTCCTTCTATAATCGCCGAAAGCCTTTAGCACACGATTCCGGTAAAAAAATAAGAAAACAAATTGGCCATTTTAGCCCTAGAAAGGACTTTGACCGAGCTTTTAATGATCAATTGTTTTGTGTCTGTTATTAAATGTTTGCACACAATTGACCGAGAACTAGACCTACATGTTTTATGCTGACTCCGAACGGCTAAAGTTCATGTTCTCAAGAAGCTTTACATGGCATTATTTACTCTCTGAGGTTTACCATTGTCTGCAGAGTGGTGGTGACCGATCAGAAAAATTTATTTTTTTGAAAAACTTTTTGCCACGACTGGAGATCGAACTCGGGCTCCGAGCATGCTAAGCCACACACTTAAACTGCATGCCGCGGTCACCACGATTCCGGTCAAAGGGTGCATAATATTTTATTATTGCCACTCACTTTCGGTTTGCTGCGGAAAATGTCCTGTATTGGTGGCGATTGGAGTTCTATGTATTGATAGATTCGGTTTAAAATACCTTTAAGATGCTTTCATCTAATTTGAGCATAGAACATGAAGCGCAGTCAACTGAGTGTGTCAGTGATGACAAAAATACTAATAAGACTGTCTTTTCAAATGTGCTTGCTACAGCTGACATCATTTTACAAACAGCTGAAGCTCCTGCAGTAGCACCAACTATCGTCGTAAGTGATTCTCCAAGTCTTTCTGGTAGGAAAAAAACTTGCGCCGAAGCCTGTGTTGCTCCAATTTCGGCTCCTTCGTCTTCTAGTATCGCTTCAAGTTCTACTGGTGCTATAGCTAAACAGATATTAAAAAAAAAAAACAGTAACGAGCCTTTATATAAGGAACTTGTTATTGTTCAGCCTGTTAGGTCAATATTTGCCTCACGCTTTGCTCCTGATACTTCCGAAGAAGATGGTTTACATCACATAAACTCAGAGTTAAAACTTGTTAACAAGAACATTGCGGTTCACAAATTCAAGTTTTCATATGAGTGGTTCTCTTCTTCTTTTAAAATTAATTTACCAGTTGATCTCTTTGGAAAAGTCATGCATCAACGTTTTTGGCCTGAAAATACCGTGGTTCATGAATTTATTCCTAGGTCAACACCTAAAATGTCTTTAGCTACTTTACCTGCCCACACCACTTACTCAAAAAACTAGATTGTTGCTATCAGTTCCTAGTCGTATACCAGAATGTCCGAGGTTTAAATACCAAGTTGACAGATTTGTTCATTTTAAGCCATAATCTTCACTTTGACATTATTGCTTTCAGTGAGACTTGGCTTAAACCTAATATTTTAAGTACTGAAATTCTGTCTAACAATTTCAGTATATACCGTAAAGATAGAAACTCTATTGCTGGTAGTTGGAATGGTGGTGGCGTTTTTGTTTCCGTTAAGTCTTCACACTTCTCACAAGAAATAATAATATCTGAGTCTTTACATATTGAACTTTGCTGTGTTCTTGTGAAGTTTGGTTCTTTGAGAATTTATATTACATGTTCGTATATTCCTCCTGCTTCCAATGTCGAAGTGTATGGGAAACATCTGTTGTCGATTAGTAAAATTTGCTCACAACGTCAGCCTCACGACCACATAATTAATAACTGGTGACTTCAACCTTTCTAATGTTTCTTGGAACCGTTGTGCTGAAAATTCTGCAGTATTCCTGCCGTCTTCAAATCATTCATCTGTTAACTCATTTCTAAATGAGCTTTTGAGTCAAGGACTTTATCAAATCAACTATCACTATAATAGAAATAACCGTTTGTTAGACCTTATATATTTTGATGATAGTAATATTGTTTCAGTTAATAGGTCTGATCCACTTGTGCATCTTGAGGACTCCCACCATCCGACTCCCACCATCCGACCGAAATCACTCTGAATTTTCACAAACAATCTATATCAAATCGTTTGAATCCTCCATCGGAGTTCAACTTTAAAAGAACAAATTATGTAACTTTATGAAATAATTTGTCAATTATCAACTGGTCATCACTACTTAATATCAATACTACAAGAATATTGCCACAAACCCTTGATTGTGCTGTGTTTGCCTTTAACAATGCTCTTAATAATTGCTTTTCAACTTCAGTTCCTCAGAGAAAAGCCTCTCTAATATCTGGCCTCACTTGGTATACCAAAGAACTGAAAATTTGAGAAACTTAAAATCAAAATATTATAAAAAATACTTAAAATCTCATACAATTTGTGATTTTGCTTCTTATACCCCAACTAAATATAAGTACCGTCAGTTATGTAGGCAATCTTATAGCATATATTAAACAAAAGTCACATTAAACACCAAGTCTGATGCAAAATCATTTTGGAACTTCGTTAATACTAAACGTAAGATAAATTCATATCTATCTTTTATGATATATAAAACATTTGAGTCGGATGTTGATATTACTATATGTAACCTTTTTGCAGATTTTTTTAAGACTACCTATTCATCTGCTTCTTACGATAGTTTAAGTTATTCTTTAAATCTGTAACCTGGCGATATATCGATGGTTAAGCTCACTAAAGTGATAAGTGAAAAATTTCAAATGTTCAGGAACGTCGATTTTGTTCTTAAATTTTAATACATCTCAATACAAAACACTAATTTTAGCTGGGTACTGACACGTATTCACTGAATATGCATTTTCAACAAATTTACACAAGGTAGATATTATATTGATGGATTGAAAAATGCAATAAACCTATTTTCGTCAAAAGGTCACTTATCACTTCAGTGCGCTTAACCATCGATATGTTCTCCAATAATTGATATTAATACGGTTTCAACCTACTTGAAAAATCTTAAGACATTTTACAAAAGCGATCCTGACAATATACCTTCTTGTATATTGAAATATTGCTGTGAAGAACTTGTAATTACAATTACAATGCTTTTTACTGCATCGCTACAATCTAGTTTTTTTCCAGTGGCATGTAAATCTTCTTTTATTATTCCGCTGCATAAATCTGGCAATAGGTCTTTAATAGATAACTATCGGGGAATTGCTAAGCTCAGCGCCCTACCTAAGCTTTTTGAGGCTATTGTAACCTCTCAATTATCACATAGCGTTAAATCTTTAATATCTCCATTTCAACATGGATTCTTATCTAAAACTATTGAGAATTTTGGAAATCTACAAACAGATGTTATTTATACAGACTTAAGTAAAGCCTTTGATGTTGTAAATCATAAGCTTTAAGTTATAAAACTGTCTCTTCTTGGTTTTCCAACGCATTAAGTGTGGTGGATTGAATCATATTTATTAAATAGCACACAAAACGTTATATTTATCTTCGTAAAATCAGATGAGTTCCTTGTTACTTCTGGAGTACCTCAAGGAAGTCATCTTGGTCCTTTATTGTTTTTACTTTATGTAAATGATTTAGCATCTGTGGTAAAGCATAGCAATATCTCGCTATACGCTGATGATGTTAAACTTTTCTGCACCCAGAAAAAAATCCTGTAAAAATAACGCTTTTTTAACTTTAAATCATGTTAATGAAATTCAACACGATCAGTTATGTTAATAATTAACACTTTACATAATAATTCAACTCTGTTAAAAAAACGCTTGTGCAGAGCGCAAAATCACATAAAATGGCTTCTGCTGAACAGGACATTCAGAAAAAGGGCATTTTGTTACTTAATTTGCTCAACAGCATTATTATTCGCACTGTCTTTTCTTTTTATATGCTGATGCAATGAGCAAATCAACACTTTACTCATGTTAATTTTTAACACTGCATAATGCAATGTTAATCTGTAAATCAGTAAAATGTAAAAATTTTTCGCGCGGAGTAGACGTGTTTTTCAATCGCTCTGCAATTTTGTCCAAAAGCGAAGTCTCGCATCAACTTGGCTTGCATAATTTCTGCAATATAAATGTTGTGATAATTGCCAATATATGTGTTTTGATGTTTTAAGTGTACTTCTTGCTTTGTTTAAATAATATAATTTTTGAATCAAACTATGTAAAGCGAAGTCAAAACAATTGTTACTGCCTATGACTAATAGATGAGCACTTGTTTTATTTTGTGCTAGTGCTGAATTGAGTTTGTTTGAACTATTGTGAAAACTAAATTAAAAAAGACAAAAAATCTAAACAAATTCACTCATATAACGTTGACACGCCGACCATTTGTGGTTGAACTTTACAGTTGCTACGCTCGTTGCACTCTGATTCCAGTCAGTGATCTGTACTGCTGCTTTTGTCTTTCCTCTGTTACGCACTCTAACTCATGTCGCCCTCTCCCATGGTAACGCGCCAACAGCGTGGTAATAATAAAAGTGAGGGAACTCCGAATTTGAGTGGCAGCAACCCTAGCTCGTTCTCTGCTCAATTTTGTGCTCTGGAAGAACGGCTAAAGGCAAATGTCAGAGAAGAGCTCAATAACTTAGAGGATCGTCTTCGGCTGCATGCAGATACTATATATAACCGCCTATCAGCTGATATTGCCACTAGGTTTGCGAGATTGGAGAGCGAAGTGGCGTTGACTCAAGAGCGTATGAGTGAAAAATTTACTGCCTGTGACAACAAAATTCTCTCGCTTGAAGAGCAGCTTAGTGCACTCACCGTACGCTGCGATGAGCTTGCTGAGCAAATTTCAAAAAACGTCAGCAGCAGCAGCAGCACCAACGTTCCCGACTATTCTGCAGACGTGGTTTTGTTTGGAGTACCAAAATCAACAGGCGAGAACCTAAAGAGTGTTTTTAATCTTATTTGTTGTGCCATTGATTTCCACTCGCCACAAATAAGAGACATCTTTAGAGTGAAGGCAAAATCAAATAACATTAACCCGGTAGTGGTCGTTAAATTCTACACACCCAACGACCGCAATCGTGTCCTAAAGGCTTTTGGGGACTATCGTAGGATAAACAAAAAAGCGTTCAATATTCGTGAAGTTGGTATCAACTCTGACAACAACGTCTACATCCACGAGAGCCTCTCTGCTGAGAGCCGGAAATTACTCCAAACGGCGATTGCCTATAAACGCCAAAATAAAATATTCAACGCATTCACTCGTTGAAATTATTAAAATTAACAGCATTGAAGAGCTACAAAAAACTGTATGCAATGTTGATGATGGGAATGGTATATAATGCAGCTGCTTTATTTTTATTTTTATTTTTATTTTTATTTTTATGTTATTTTTTAATTGTTATATATCTTGTTTCTTACATTTTACTCTATTATCTTTTTCTTTTCCTTCTTCTAATCTATTATACGTTCACTTGCAGCGTCCTCTCAAATGCTTTTAGTTTGTTTGTAATGTACATATATTTATTATGTCAGTTGTAAATAATACTGATTTTGACGTCAAAGACAATCAAAAAACTGTGATAGAAATTTTATGTAGGCAGCATGAAGGCTTAAAAATTGTGCACTTTAATGCCAGAAGTCTAAATGACTTTAAGTTGGATTGGGTTAAACATGTCTTTGTTGAATCATCAGTGGATGTTATTTGTGTCTCGGAAACGTGGTTTCACAAGGATATAAACGACTCCTATCTCAACTTAAAAATTATCGGCTTTTCAAAAATGATAGATTGGATAAAAGAGATGGTGGAGTTGCAATTTATTGCAAGAAGCATCTAAAAGTGAATGTTGTGAGCAAATCGAGTCAATCGGAAATAGAATTTTTAATTATCGAGATTTTAGGCAATGGTAACAAAATACTTGTTTCTTGCGTTTACAATCCTAACTGTAGTTGCAGTTTGGATCCCCTATTTACGTCATTGTCTAATTGTGTTGTCGATTATGAATATTTTGTTGTAACTGGTGATTTTAATATAAATATATTAACCAAAAACAATCTTGCCGCTAGCTTTCTCGACAAAATATCTGAAGTTGGACTCACTGTAGTAAACTCTCATGCCGACTCGGTTTTCAAACAATTCTCCTCCAAGCTTACTAGACATTATCATCGTTTCCGACCCATCAGCTGTCATGCTGTTTGATCAATTATCTTTTGTTTCCGACCACGACCTAATTTTTTGTGCGTTAAATATCAAAACTTCAGTTGCTGAACCTGCAAATCCTTTTACATATCGCGATTTTAGGGCCATTGATATGAACTCCTTGTATGAGAATTTGGCAAGAATAAATTGGTCAGACTGCTGGTTTCTACAATCAGTTGATGATAAGCTAAATTGCTTCATTGACAAAATAAATCATCTCTTTAATATGCACGTTCCCCTGCGTACGCGTCAAGTCCTAAATAGAAGCTGTCCATGGTTCACGCGGTCTGTCAAAATAGCTCTCAAAAAGCGTAGCAAAACGTTTTGTAAATGGAAGCGGAACCCCACTGCTTTAAACTGGAATGAGCATAAGAAGGCCAGAAACAACGCCACATCCGCTGTCAGGCTGACCAAGTCGAAATTTTTTATGTCTAAACTAAGTCCAGCGCTACCATCCAAGCAGTTGTGGACAAATTTAAAAGAGATCGGTATATGTAATATGGATTCCACGGCTTGTGATCTAGATCCCAATCAGTTGAATGATTATTTTGTATCTAATTCTGCATCAAATGATACTCGTTCTGCTGATGATGATGATACTGGTTGTGATTCAGAGTCTCCGAATGTTTTTAGGTTTAATGCTGTAAGTGAAATGGACATAGCTCACTCAATAAAGAAAATAAAATCAAATGCATCTGGGGTAGATGGAATCGCCATTAGGTTTGTTAAACTCATTTTACCGCATGTTCTTAGCCCGCTTGCCCATATAATAAATCACTGTTTTACCACCTCGAGCTATCCTGAGATTTGGAAAGTGGCAACTATTATTCCAATAGCGAAAAAACCCAATGCTTGCAACCCATGTGACTTCCGTCCAATAAGTATATTGTCTTCAGTGTCTAAAATATGTGAATCACTCATAGCGGATCAGATATCCAATCATTTAAGTCGTTTTAACCTCATGTCTCATCTCCAGTCTGGTTTTCGGCCTGGGCACAGCTGTTCCACTGCTGTAGTCAAAATACTAGATGACATAAGAGTACCTTTTGATAATGCTGATTTGACATTCCTCTGCTTGTTGGATTTTTCCAAAGCTTTCGACACTGTCAGCCACTCTATTCTCCGTAAAAAACTAGCTCAAAATTTCCGATTTTCTAAATCTGCGGTCCGTCTTGTGAGAAACTACTTAGAAGGAAGGTCTCAAAAAGTTCGTGTGGGTCAAAATTTTTCTATGCTAAAAAGCACTACCAGTGGAGTACCTCAAGGCTCCGTTCTTGGACCATTGTTATTTACGATGTTCATAAATGATATTTTCAGCAAGTGCCACCACGTCACCATGCATGCATACGCAGATGACCTCCAGTTGTACATGTCCAGACCCATAGGTCTGGTTGAAGATTTATGTGCTAGAGTCAATGAGGACTTAGCTTTGGTCTCCAAATGGGCTGATGAAAACTTGCTCACGTTGATCCCCTTGAAATCATTTGTTTTGCCTTTATCTAAATATCAATATTATCACGAAGATTTGCCTACAATTCTACTAAATAATGTTAAACTAAAACTTGTGAGTAAAGTCATTAACCTTGGTTTTCAAATAAACTCATCCCTTTCATGTGAGGATCACATCAACTCATGTGTAAAAAAAGTGTACTTTATTCTTCGTAATCTCCGAAGAACATCAGGTTTTGTGCCCGTTGAAACGAGAAGAAAATTAGTACTGCAGCTGATTATGCCGATCATAACTTACTCTGAAGTCGTGTACTGCAAGCCTGACTCTCGGTCCTTACACAAGCTCCTGGTCGCTTTTAATAATGCAGCTCGTTATGTATACGGTCTAAATAAGTTCGATCATATCTCTGTCTTTTGTAAAAAAATACTTGGTTGCGACTTACCAAGTTACTTAGAGGCTAGATGTTGCATTTTCCTACACCGGATCATCTACACACGTTGTCCCATATATCTCTTTGAAAAGTTGAAGTTTTGCAGATCAAGTCGAAACATGAACCTCATGATCCCTAAACATCATTTTCCTTAACTCCAGTAGATTGTTTTTCGTCACTTCTATCAGGTCATGGAATTCATTGCCTAATAGTATTAAAAGCGTGTCTAATAAAAGCAGCTTTAAGCATTTAATCTACAAACACTTCTCTTAGCTATCTCTTCTTACTCTCTCTAACCTCTCTTTCTCTCTTATTTGTACTACATTTTTCAATGAAATATTTTACTCTGTTTAAACTTAAGTCATTTTAAGTACTATTTTTGATATAAACCATTAATTTTTAATTGCATTTGAACGTTGTTATATCCAATGTTAATGCGGCATGCAAAAGAACTTATCTTATATGCCAACAATGTTTGTTAAATAAATTCAAATTCAAATTCAAATTCAAAAAATTGTTGTTGTTTTGCGTGTAAAAATCATCATGTTAGATTGACAGGAGCCGTGTTGAAAAATTTTGCCTCATTTTTCTCTGGGTGTGCCATACAAAAATGAGCAAGACTCTTTATTGCTACAAACTGATCTTGACCATCTTTGTTACTGGTGCGAAATTAATTGGTGCATGAAGCTCAACTTGGGGAAGTGCAAACAAGTGACTTTTTCTCGAAGAAAACCTATTCGAACTAATTACAATATAGGTGACTATACACTTGAGTTTTAAGAGGTTTTCGATGATCTCGGAGTAACTATGGACACCAAACTTAGCTTTCACATTCACATTAATAAAGCAATCAGCAGAGCTAATAGTACTCTAGGATTTATTAAACGATGGTCCAAAGAGTTTAATGATCCTTTTATAACTAAAACCTTATTCACGTCACTAGTAAGGCCCATTCTAGAATACGCGTCAAATGTTTGGTGCCCTCGTTATGGGTGTAACATTGACGATATAGAATGTGTTCAAAAGCAATTTCTTCTATTCTGCTTACGTGATTTATATTGTAATTCAAACTTTAATTTACCTTCTTATGAATATCGATTACAGCTTATTAATCTACCTTCTTTAAAAAATAGGAGAACTATGCTAAATGTTAGTTGGATTTTAAAACTCTTACATTCATATGTTGACAGTCCATATTTACTGAGTAAAATTTACTTTAATGTTCCTCTTCGACCTAGAAGATCTTTTGAGCTACTTTTTATGAACTTTTGTCTGTACTAACACAATTTCCGCTTAGTGATGGATACAAAACTACATATAATCTGAATGGACCTGAACCTGTTTGGACCTCCTCACTTAATCTAATCGATCATGCTTGGTGAATGTCAACTCATCTTTCGGCCGTGCCATGCTGGTTGAAAATTTTTTCTTCAACCATGCTAGAACGATTTGTATTGTATATATAATAATATAACTGGCCAATGATGCCTAGTTGTCTTATTGCCTGCGTTCGCAATCATTTCTTGGTATATAATGAAATTGGTGTGGTGTACATGACCTTGCTTGTCGAAATACCACCTTGCTTAGCCAGGACTCCGTTGGCTATTACAAGTCGGAACGATTTATATAATATATATATGCATATGCTTATCAGTATGGCGTACAGACCTTGTTTGTCTTGATACCTCCCACCGTTCTATGCCGAAACCAAGCTATTTTAAGTAGGGGCGGATATAACCATGTTCGCCTTGTTACCACAATGTTCTTTGCTGTTTAATATTCTTATAATATCTTTAAATTTATATGTACATGTTTTAACGTAAATTTTAACTTGTATGTACAATTTCAATTGTATTTATATAAATGTTCAAATTTTGTGTAATGCTAAAAAGCCTAACAAGGCTTAGCAAATAAATAAATAAATAAATAAAAATTCTCCTCGGTTGTGTACGTCAATCCAAATAATACAGCATCCGAAGAATAATCAGTGCTGTTGCTGATGTTGTTGTTATTGTTGTTACCGACGTTAGAATTGTTGTTATTTCCATCTATTTTTTTCGAAAGATCAGCACAGAGTAGTTTAGAAGCAGTCACTTTATTTTCTTGTAAGAGAATCTCACTATCATTCTCTGAGAAGTTATCGACCCGTTGTTGCTGGATTGATGTTACTTCACTCTCCAATTTGTTGAATTTGTGTTCAATGCTGTTTGAGAGACGTTCAAAAAGGTGTTCAGCGTGCTGCCGCAGTCGGTTCTCTAAGCTGTTTATCTCGTCTTTGACATTCGTGCGGAACCGCTCTTCCAGTGCCAAGATTTGTGAACTTAGTGAAGATGGACTGCTGCTGTTACCTTGCTTGAGCCTACCATCACTTTTGTTGTTAGTGCATGGTGCAAGGTGTTCACGTTGTTGACGCGTCAGGATAGGAGAAGGAGTCATTTATTTATATCGAAAAGTCGACCGACGAAATTTATAACATAGCTAAGAAAATCACATACGGGAGAGAGCACGCACAGAGACAAGAATCAGAAGTCACAGCGTATAACAAACTACACCCCAATAGCGGTGTAATCTACTAATCACGACAGCATTGCTCAAACAGTGCGGGTGTGTTGACTGATATTGAGTGTTTGTTGTTGTTTTCCGCGTGGTAATTTTAGTTATTTTTAGTTATTTTACATATCTTAAACAAATGTTTAATATGATTATTTAAGAAGATTCTCCATGTTTCGTGCTTTCAAGAAACTTTCCACATAAATAATACGCAAACGCAAGTTATTAATACACAAAGAGGGATTTTATTATACTTTTATTGAAGCTTTCTGGAGCGCGATAAATATGCGACTTTGTTCTGAGTTCTTGAGTTTTTTGTGCTAAAAAAAGCACAATATGAACAGGCTTATATTCACTCTTTGCAACCCTCCCATGTAACCCCAATATTTGAAACTTTATAAAAAGGCTTATATTTAAGCTACAGGAAAATAGTTTGCTTGTATATATTTTAGACGTCAAAAAAATAGTAAAATCTTTTTAAATCTCATACAAAAAGCGCTTCAATTTAAGATACTTTACCCTTACGAATCGGCCGAGGGGGTATTTTAACTTCGGTCAAGTCGAAGATATACCTTACTAGTTTTCCTTGGATTCATCTCTCTCTATATAACTTTTATCTTGTACAAACATTACATGTTGGTTCGTTTTTTGTTGGGAAATGGGTTAAATGCGATTCATTTTAATGCTTTAAGTTTAAATGGTTTTAAACTTTACCACGCAAGATACATACTTGAAAACTCATGTGTTGATGTCGTTTGTGTGAAGGAGACGTGGTTTAAGAATGAAATACCGGACTCACACTTTAATTTTAATGGATATAAACTTATCCGTAATGACAGGTGTGGCAGAAGAGGTGTTGGTGTTGCTATATATTGTAAGTCTAATCTCAATGTTTAGTTTGTTAATTAATGTAATGATGATGATAAAATTGCAAGGTCTTAGTATCGTGTGCCTATAATCTTCATTGTTGCCACAGCCTCGAACCATTCTTTGCTGATTTAACAAATAAAATTATAGATTATGATTTTTTTCCTTGTTTGTGGTGATTTTAAAGTCAATGACATGCTCCTGTTAGTTTTTCGTACTATGAATACAAATCAATAGACTCACCTGCATAATTACATAATTTAGCTAGTACATGATGGGATGACTGCTGGTTTCATAATGAGAAGCTTCAGGTGTTCATGGATAAATGAAATTATATTTTTTCTTCTCATCTTCCGTTACAAACTCTTCAAGTTTCGAATAATTGTTGTCCCTGGTTTTCGTATCGTGTTTTAGTTACTTTTAGAATAAGTAATAAAATCCACTCGAAATGGAAAAGAAATCCCTCAATTGCGAACTGGGATAATATTAGAAGAGCTCCAAATGATACTACAGTTATGACTAGAGAAGCAAAGATTAATTTCTTTAAGTCCAAGCACAACCCAAGCACAACTATCTTCCAAACACTTATTGCAGAATATTAAAAAATACAGAGCTTACAGTAAGACTTTTAGTGAATGCTGTTGAGATCCTGATGATCTTAATAATTATTTCTTAGCTAGTGAAAAACCCTACCCTGCAAACAGTGACGGCAGTACTGAATTACCATTTCTGAATAGAAACATAATGTTTCCCTCTTTTGAATTTTCTACCGTCAGTGAAGATTATGTGGCAAAATGCATAGTGTCAATAATGAAATGACGATTTAGTTTATAAAATAAGTAATGCATTTTGTTTTATCGCCATTTACCCATATTATCAACCATTGCTTAACTTGCTCGCGATTCCCTGACTTATGGAAGGATGCCACGGTTTTTCCGGTGGCAAAATTTGCAACTGCTTCTTTGCCTAATGATTATAGGCCTATCAGTATATTGCCAGCTTTGGGTCAGGTTTTTGAACGTAATTTGAGCGTATAAATGTATTAATATCTCAATATAAATATAAAAGATGTAACGGATATCCGGTGACTATCCGGTATGCCGGATATCCAGTTTGTTGAGTGAATGTAGCAAAAATATTACTGACTTACTTACTTAGATGGCGCTTACAACCGTTGGTCGGTTTTGGCATCGTCTAAGAATTTGTGCCAACCTCTTTTGTCGTGCACTTGCTGGCGCCAGTTAGAAACTCCAAGCGTTGTCAGGTTATCCAATGCCTAGTCTTTCCAACTTATATGCGGTGATGTCAATATCATCAGCATACGCCAGCAGCATAACAATCTTCTAGAAAATTGTGCCGCTGCGTCTCAGGTCAGCAGCTCGGATGATCTTCTCCATGACTATATTAAAGAAGTCACACGATGAGGAATCACCTTGTCTGAGACCTCGCTTGGTATCGAACGGAAGGGAGAGGTCCTTCCCGATTTTCACTGCGCTAGTGTTGTTCAGTGTCATCCCGCAAAGACGTATTAGCTTCACAGGAATACCAAATTCAGACATGATGGATTATAGGTGACTCCTTATTGGACTGTCGAAGGCGGCTTTGAAATCAACAAAAAGATGGTGTGTGTCGATTTGTTTTTGAGGGTCTTTTCCAAGATTTGTCGGAGCGTGAAAATCTAGTCGATGGTGGACTTTCAAGGTCTGAAGGCACACTGATAAGGTCCAATCAGTTGGTTAACGATAGGCTTCAATCTTTCACACAATACGCTCGACAGGACATTATATGCGATATTAAGAAGGCTAATCCCACGGTAGTTGGCGCAAATGTGGGATTGCCTTTCTTGTGGATTGCGCAGAGCACACTGAGGTTCCAATCACCTGGAATGCAATCTCCTGATCAGTGCTGCCACTCTCAAACATTTTTTTCTACCAAACTTCATCCAAAAATTTACGAAAATAAAAATGAATTTACCAAACACAAAAAAAAAAGTATTTTTGAGTTAAAGAAACAATACATTTATACATTTTTTTATTTAAATAAACATTTATTATACGCTTGAAGATGTTTTATTGCTTTCCACATTGGTCGCCTTCTTTCTAATAACAAATCCAAACAGAAATAACTAATCGCTTAGAATATAAATTTTAAGAAAATCAATTTATTAAAGTGCATATGTATTGCATCCGCATATATTTGATATTAAGTACTTAAAAAATATCTAATATTAAGCTGCACTCTAAAAAAGTCATATACAAATTTTAAGTATTTTACAATATGTTGAAAATTATTTCCCACTACCTCAGTTTGATGTATACGTAATTAATTAACACAGATTCAAAGTTTAAGTTTTAATTTCTGAACAGTTAAGACAGTAGCGTACATTTAAGCGTCTCCCTCCTCATCAGTTTTACTGAGCGCTATCAAAATTAAATTTTACTCAAGTGTTGGCAATGTTGAGCATGCTTAATGTGTCCTTTGTATTATCTTGTTTGCTTTGTAGCGCTCTCTTCTTCGATATATTTTTGACAATTTGAAAAAATCGACGGAAACGTATTTGTATTTTTATATTTTGGTATCATGATCTTAGCGATCCATCAATTTATTTCCTTAGCCAACGATCTAAGCAACTGCCAAATTCAAATTTTTGACATTTTGCTATGCGTTCCTTCGTGTAATATTCACTTGATGCGTTCAATTATATATTTTCAATCATAAAGGTGGTGCTGCACAATGAGCATGATTGATATAATTTTTATACAATCATTTTTTGAATTGCACCTTATTTTAAATTTTCATTGATGTTAAATTTACCAAACCAAAAAAAAAAATTTACCATTATACCAAGTCGAAATCTTTTTACCAAATTTGGTAATATTTTACCAAAACGGCAGCCCTGCTCCTGATCATATCCTGCGTAAAAGTTTGTGAATGCATTTAAACAGAGCTTCGCCACCGGTCTTAAACCGGTCTCTCGTTAGTCTTGCTATTGTTCTTTTAAGACTTTTAATTATAATATAGAGTTTTAATATTTTTGATTTTATAAAGTTTCGGAGAAATATCTGGTTTATATGAGTGGCTTTTCCCCTTTCTTCTGTTTGAATGGCTATTTCTCTTGCAGAGACAAATCGAATACCTTTTAATTTTGCTAAGGGGGAATCTGAATTGGTTTAAGGATTTAATGTTGAATATAAAAGAGGGGGTTTGCTTTCTTTTTTCAAACAGAATATGCAAGAATCCTATTTATAGGAATATTATTTTCTATCCTGTTCTTGGGCGGTAATGTATTTAGATTTTTATTTTTGTTTTGAGGCTTACATTTATTTCGTTTGTATTTATTTAAGTGCGTGGAAATCTTCCTCGATTTCGTTATGATAAGCTTATATCTCTGGCATGAAAATGTTTTCTGCTTTTATCTTTAAATTTTTTATTATATTACATCGGAATTAAATCTTTAATACTTTAATAATTTTATTAAGTAAAGCTTATAGAAGGTTAGCTCTTCTAGCTTATGTTTTCAAGACATAAGCTTGTTCAAGTTCATTAGCTATAGAATTAAAGAGTCCCATCACTTTCTAGCAACCGGGTTTAATAAGAAGTAGGGGAAGAAGGCAACCGTTAAAATTTGACCTACAACTACATAGGGTTCCTCTACTGGTCGGGCTACATTTTAGGTTAGTAAAATAATTACCACAATTATGCACCAAAACATAATTTGGTTAATTGGGTAGAATTGAAGTCCTCGAAATTTTATTGAATGAGTAAATGGGAGAATAAAAAGAATTGCAATTGAGAGAACAAGGGCAATTACACCCCCTAATTCATTTGCGATTGACCGGAGAATGGCATAAGCAAACTGAAAATATCATTCAGGCTGGATATGAATTGGAGTGGATTTTCTGGAATGAAAATATATGGATCTCCTAATATGTACGGATTTCATGGAGTAAGAATTATAAGAAGGGATAGCATAATAATAAATCCTACAATGTCCTTAAATGAAAAGTTAGGGTGGAAAGGAATAGAAGAAAGAAATAGAAATGTTCTTCCAATTGACAGGGCTGTCAATAGAAGAGCTTTTGTAGATAAAAAAAGTATTTCATTAGAGACAAGGGAAATTACATAGATAAATAAGACAAGAAGTCCTCCTTCTAAGATTAGGAATAGAATATGCGAGAAAAAGATTAATTTCTCCAAATACTTGAAATTATGCAAATTGTTAAAGTTTGACTTTAACAAGGAGATTAAATTCTATAGCCAGAGGATGTGTTGTGTGGCGTTCTCCGTTGAACCCACACAACTCAGTTGTGTAACGTTAAATATTAACTGTTACATCGTTATATTTATACTCAACAAATAATCCTTTCCTTTATCGGTGGAACCTGAAAGTTTAAAATTAAACTGCACTTCTTTATTGGTTAATTAACTCTCTTCTTGTCTTTATTAATTCTACTCTTATTTATAACACAGTTTTCATCTTAAAATCTACTTGGTCTTAACTTCCGCAATCAATCTTGATGACAATTGCATAAAAGTTGCATATATACAATTAACCTAGACATTGTTGCTAAATAGCATACAAATAAACGTGCTCTTTATTTTAAATATACAAACTTACATATTAATTTATTTACAAATATACTTTCTTCGTTTGGTCACCTCGATATTTAACACCGTTGGCACCACGAATTGACTTATTTCCGAGTGTTATATTTCGACACACATATTTTCAACAACAGCGCGGCTTATTAACATAGAAACATACATACTACATTGCAATTCAATCCACAAGAGTTCATTTACTTCCGCGATCATTTTCGAGCTGGCCCGTGCTTAATTGCTATTTTAAGCTGACCGTTGCATTTTTTAATTTGACTGTAAACTTCGATTGGTAAGCATTGCAAAAACGCCAATCGCTTCACTTATTTTTGAGGCAGATCAGTGTTTGTAATTTATAATATGAAAAACGTCGCTTGTGACGATTGAGTCACAACATTCCTCCCCCCTTTGACAAAGAAAAATTATGCTATTCATTTAGCAATAATTTTTCGTCACATGAATTTATCAGAATTTTGCATTATGTATGTATGTAAGGTTCATTTATATCATTAACACATTAATATTTAATAACTTTTGGAATATAGATTTCTTTGATTTTCATATGCAGTGTTTTTTCTTTTAAATTTTTTGTCTTATAATAATAATTCTCTAAATTTTGTTTTTAATAATAATATTTCTTACTAGCAATTTGTGTCTTATATTTTCCTTTTAAACATTTATTTTTTTTACACTCTTTTCTCTTTGTTGTTGTGTATATTCTCTTAAATGAAGGATTTTTGATTATTACGTGACAAAGTATATTGTAGGTTTCCTTCCCCCTTATGAAAGAAAATTTTTACCTTGAAGAGGTTTAATTTTATTAAAACTTTTTTTTAAAATTCCTTGCATGTTTACATACTTGATAAATATTAATTTATTGTCAATTCAAAATAGTTGTCTGCTTAATAAGTTTAATGTTAGCTATCTAATATTCTCCACTATATTTATGTGTATCTGTTCTCTGTATTTAACGTGGATGATTAGTTATTTAATTTTCAATAAAGTTGTTCTTCTTCCTGGCCTTATTATGAGGACTATGCTGATGTTCTGTCTTTGATGATCATTTGATAACCGTTACTGACAAGTATATGTCACCCCTTTTCTTCTCTATTGAAGTATTTAAACTACTTTACTTCTTGTGAAGTCTTGAAGTTGAAGTCTTGAAGTTGGTGAAGTCTTGAAGTTACGAAAAATATGCCAAATTTCGTTTTTATTTCGTGTTGTTCATATTTTCGTAAGCTTATATTAAAGTTTACTTTTAGTTATGACAAGCTATGTTTGCTAGTGTTGTTAATTGGGAAGCGACTCTATAAATTTATCAAACGCTTTGGTTTCGTTCTGATTAAGCATTTTGTTAGAAAGGTATGAACTAAATGCAGGTATTTCACATTATAGACGTACTTTCGTGGTTTTCTTAAACCAGACTGCATTTTGTAATAACAAATTATGCATATCCGAATTCATTTTTAATCGTTGTACTTGTAAGCCTCTCAATCATAAAGAAATCTTACGACATAATTGATTTTCTCGTTTAAATGGAAAATTGTTTGATTCGTTGTGTATACAATCTGTCGCTGTAGTTTCAAATTTTTAATAACACTATGTAACCCTCAACATTCTACAAACATTTAAGAGCTTGAATATTTTCATGTTGTTTTTTACTGTTCTCTTATTTGTTTAACTTAAAACTTGTTTTGCTTCATTATTTAGCCTTTAATACTTTTAACTCTTACGTCTAAGGCCTCGAACTTCGTCAGAATAGCTCCTATCTCTTGTATAACGTTTTCCACCAAATCGACTCAGTTTTATTGCTGCTACCGCCAACTCGAACCAGAACTAGGACCACGATTATTGATACGGAAAACTTTCGTGTAATAAATGTGTAGTTTTGAATTTTATAAAAATCTTATCGTATATATTAATTTTTACCTTGTAGTATGGTAAATTAAATTTGTCAGTTGTCTCTTGTATAATTTTAATTTAATTTCATAAATTTCTCTTCAACTTTTTAATCTTTTGTATTTTAACCCTCTATTAACAAATAATTAATTTGAAATTGTTTATTGATTAAAACCAATTTTATTTTCATTTAATGTTTGAAAACTTCTTTTCAAAAATTAAAAATTTAATTTTCAAATGCCTTTGTTAAATTAAAAAAAAAATTAATGAATACCTTTATCTCAACGAATTTAACACAAACAATTTTTTTTTTTTTAATCTCAAAAAAAAAAAATTCAATATCTCTGGTTAATGAAACTTATTTAGTTTTGTTTGATTTTATTTTCATATTTTTGGTTTAATTTAATGTTTGATTGAATTTTTTAATGTAATTCTAATTTTAATTTAATTCAATTTTTATTTTTATAACATAATTTAATTACTGTGAAACAACTTCAGTAAATTATTATGTATTTTCTTAGCTTTTCCTTTTATTAAAATCTCAGTGGTAACCGGACTTTTTATTGCTATGACCTCATATGGGCCTATCCATATTGGTGAAAATTTATTTTTTTTAGCCTGATTTTTCATCAGTACTTTGTCACCAATTTTAAATTCTACAGGATTTAAAGAGTTATCATACTGTATTTTTGATAATTCTTTTGCTCGCTCCTGGTTCTGTCTCACTAGTTCGTGAGTTCTTTGGATTTGGTATTTAAGGCTTTTTGAAGGATCTTCGGTGTTATACACGGGACTACATTTACGTTTGAGATTAGTTGGCATTTCTGAATTAAACCCATATAAAGTTTTGAACGGTGTTTGTTTGGTGCTTATGTGCGGTGTATTATTGTGCACATGCATGGCAGATGTTAACCACTGGTCCCAATTTGACCCATCCTCTTTTGCAAAAGTTCGTAAGTATTCTGCTAATGGACGATGGCTTCTTTCCAATGAGCCATTAGCCTGTGGGTGGTATGGAGTTATGTGTAATTTCTTAATTCCTAACATTTTACACACATCCGAAAATAATTTCGACGCAAAATTTGAACCGTTATCGGTAATCAGAACTTTTGGAGTATTGTGACGAGTTATAATTTCGTCGAAGAACGCTTTTGATACTGTACTAGCTTCAGCATCTGGTATTGCGACACATGCCATGTATTTCGAAAAATCATCTTGAAAAGTAAGTATGTATTTATTTCCTGACACAGTCTCTTGCAGGATACCCACTATGTCCATGTAAACTTTATCAAATGCACGCGTCGGTGTATCTGTTAACACCATTGGCATTTTTGTTAATTTAGAATATTTATTAACCTGGCATTTTTGACATTTCTTAACATATTCCTTGATTTGCTTTTGCATCCCTTTCCATTTATATTCTTGCCTTATTCTGAAATAGGTTTTTAAAGCTCCTTGGTGCCCACCTAGTGGTAGATCATGAAAATCTCTCAAAATTCTTTTAATGTCTTTTGGATCGGTTAGAATTACTATTTCTTTATTCTGTTGGTCTAACACCTCATCATATTTTTGCAGATTTCTCTGCAGTTTCTTCCGTTTCAATTTTCTTTTCTTGTTCTTTAGCCTTTGACCTTGTTTGAACTATTGCTATATCCTGCTCTTGTTGCATCCGCATTTAAATTTCGTTTACCTGGCTTATATATAATTTCATACTCGTATTCTGAAAGTTTGTGCCGGAATCGTGCTAAACGCGATGTTTGGTCTTTCAGATTTGCTATTCCCTTCAATGGTTGATGATCCGTATATATCTTTAAAGGCCTTCCTAACAGATAAGCCCTAAAATTTTTCGTTGCCCAAACAATTGCTAAAAATTCTTTTTCTATTGTCGAAAAGCGTTTTTCTGCGCTATTTAATGCCCTACTCGCGAATGCAATTGGCCTATCCTCGCCAACTTTGCCTTGCGATAAAACCGCACCTAGTGCCTCTCCACTGGCGTCAGTAGTTAATAAGAAAGGTTTTTCAAAATCTGGATAAGCTAATACTGGAGACGAGGTAACTGCTTCCTTCAACGTCTGGAAAGCTTGCTGACAGTTATCTGTCCATTGAAACTTTACGTCCTTTTCAAGCAAATTATTTATTGGTAACACGATTTGTGACATATTTTCTATAAATTTTCTATAGTAATTTACTAAACCTAAAAATGCCTGAACTTCCTTTCTATTTCTCGGAACTGGTATACTTTTCACACATTCCAGTTTTTGCGGATCTGGCAAAGCTCCCATTTCCGAACATTTATGCCCTAAATATGCTATCTCACGACGTAAAAATTGGCATTTCTCTGTATTTAACTTTAAACAATTCTCCCTCAATTTTTGAAAAACTCTTCCAAGTCTTTCCTCATGTTGCTGTTAATTTTTACCATAGATTACAATATCGTCTAAATATACAAAACAATCTATCCCTTGTAGTCCTGTAAGTATGTGATTCATAAGCCTTTGGAATGTAGCTGGGGCTCCAGTTAGTCCAAACGGCATTCTGTTAAACTCATAATGACCTAACGACGTACTAAAAGCTGTTCGTCCTTATCCTTGCTATTCACTAAAACTTGATGATAGCCACTAGCTAGATCTAGTGTTGAAAAATATCTACAATGACCTAACTGATCCAGAATTTCGTCAATTCGAGGAATAGGGAAAACTTGTTTGATTGTGGCATCGTTTACTTTTCTAAAATCAATAACTAATCTCCACTTTTTCTGTCCGTCTTCCCCGGCTTTCTTTGGAACAAGCAACATTGGTGAATTCCACGGGGACTTGCTTGGCCTGATTATGTCATCATCTAAAAGTTTTTCTACTTGTCTTTGTATCTCCTCTCTATGCATTTGTGGTAACCTATACTGTCTCTGATTAATTGGAGCTTGATCTCTTTGCATTTGAATCTCATGCTTTAAAACAGAGGTGCATGACAATTTATCCCCTTCAAGCAAGAAAATATCATGAAAAGACGTTACTAAATTTTCTATTGATGCTCTTTCTTCAGTGTTTAAACTTTTGTCGAATTTAACTGTTTCTATCAATCTATTAACCCTTTCTCTTACGTCTACTTCCCTTGCACTATACGACGAGCTCGCATCCACTATGAACTCTTTAAAATTTGAAAAATTTGGTCTAAAATCTTTAGGTATGACACAGTCATCCTTATTCGCATTTAGCACTGTAGCCATTTTATGCCATTTTATTCTTCACATTTGCTAACGTTTTACCTAAATAAACCCCCGGCATAATCTCTTGTTTATGGATTACAACAACTGAAATATTTGTTTTTATCGGAATTTAAACCGTTTGTATTGTTCTTGCTTTAACACTTATCTCCTTATTGTAGCTTAAAGAACTAATCTCGTTTATTTTTTTTAGAGGTTATTCCACCCTAGTCTCCATGTGTTTACCATAGACTGT
Organism: Tetanocera ferruginea; assembly: GCA_958299015.1. NCBI lineage: Eukaryota > Metazoa > Arthropoda > Insecta > Diptera > Sciomyzidae > Tetanocera > Tetanocera ferruginea. The sequence continues at coordinate 85,420,441 of OY282640.1, read as the reverse complement.
TAACGTCTTATTAATCGCATCTATAACTGAATTATTCCATAAACTATCCCGACCTAAGATACCATCTGCAGGCAATCCTTGTTCTAGTGCCACTACGTGTAACTTAAAACTTAAGTTCCTTATCTTATCGTGTTGGATCTCTACAGACCCCAATGTATCTACAAAACCTCAAAATGCTCCACTCAAATGTTTAATTTCCCTTGTATCTTTATTCAAATTTGTCTTTAATATATTCAGTTTAACTAAACTGGCTTCAGCCCCGGTATCCACAAGTAAAATGAGTCGTCCTTCTATAGAATCCTTACAGGGAATTTCTATGAACACATCATTGACTTTGCGAAAACCAAAACTCCTACCTTTTTCGTTCCTATTTTGAAACGTAAAATTCTAATTGTGTAACGAGTTTGCTAAATCTTTATCTCTTTCCTAAGAACTACTTAATATAGCTTCTTTTCCTACTGTACCCCTATCTGTTGATACTTCCATCTTTGACTCAGTGGTGAGGATGTTTACTATCTTTTGCGACGTCAAATCTTCCTCCACTATTTTTTCTTGCTCTGTTACCATCATTTCGTCAATGTTTTAATAAAACTTGTTGAATAAAAAATTAGCTGTATCCTCTGACGTATTATTTACTGTCGAAGTGCTTTCCGTTATTTCATTAGTTACTAAAACTTTAGTCTTATCTACCGATGTACGATTTTCTGGTATTTTGTTCCCTATTTTCCTTGGTGTACAGATGTTTACAATCTTTTTTGACGTGAAATCATCTGTGACTACCCTACTTGGCCTAGTTTTCATTAATTTTTTGGGTTCCCAGCTCATTGGCCTTGGCTGGGCCCTCGATAGTTTCCCTGTTTCGAATCGTATTCTCTCTTTGCAAAACAATCCTGCATTTTGTGTCCTAATCTTGCACACCATTTACATTTAACCTCATATTTGTTTGATTCTTGAATCATGTTGCCATTGCTTTTTTGATTTATGTTATAATTATTCTGACTTCTGTCATAACTGTTTTGATTTCCCTTTATTTCATTGTTATTCATATTTCTGCTAGCTGAACAGTTTAAATTATATTCGTGACCATAATGTCTACACTTCTGACAATAAACTTGATTTTTTACTTTGTAGCACTCATCTCTTGTGTACCCTATTCTACCACAAAATGAACATGTTAAGTTAACATTTCTAGACCTTATATTCTCATAATTTCTTGTTATTTGAATTCCTGGCAGGTTCTCTGATGATGAGTAAGCCCTATGACCTGCTTCAACCTCATGACCAGCCAACCTACATGCCACATAATTTTTACTGAAATTTATACCAAATGCCCTTTGATTTGGTCTCGTATTTTTCCCTCTTTCGATAAGCCCAAATGCACTTATCCCTTCTTCCACTACACTCTCAAATGTTCCTGTTTTAACGCTTAGCATATATATTCTCAGAGTTGAATCCTGCAGACCTACTCTGAAAGTTGTAATCACAGTTTTATTTAATTCACTTAAAAGTGCGGACACACCGTCTTTGTATTCGTTATTAATTATATCTTCTGCTGTTGTTTTTAGAGCACTTTACCGTCCTGCATGTTGTCGTATTTCTTCACCAGGTTGTTGTAATGTCTTCTGTATTTCCTACCATACTACATCTAATTCTTTTCTTTCCAAATACGTTTTCTTTATAAGTATAAATAATTCATTTAGATTGTTAAGTTGTCTTGGTCTTACTAATTTGAAAGCATCTCCATAAAGTCTAAGTTTCACACATTGAATAAATTTTTCTAAATTTGTTTCTCCTACCACTTGTAAAGCTAATTCTGTTCCAAGTATAAACTTATACACTTCCTCCTGTAGCTCAACGGAGTCTGCTCCTGAAAATAGAGGCGCAAGCTCCGATACTATTTTCGCTATCTCGCATATGTTCATTCTGAATGTTATTTTTTTATTATGATTTTATTATCTTTTCGTTGTCTTTAAAATGTTCTGTGTTCTACAACAATTTTCGCCCTAAACTATAGTTTCTCTGGGAATTTAATTCTGTTATGTATTCACGAATTTTTTGTTTTACTGGTCTTACACCTTTTTAATCATATTCTGGAGGATCCGGTCAACTGCAAGGAATTGGCTACGGAGTCGCAGAATCTTTGAAAAGTTATTATTATTTATTTATTTTAACACGGATAACCGAGTTCGAATCACTATCCTTTTTTAAAAGAGACTACCCTTTTGTAAAAAGGACTACTGGCTGCGCCATAATGTTGGCGTTCTCCGTCGAACCCACACAACTCTGTTGTGTAACGTTAAATATTAACTGTAACATCGTTATATTTATACTCACCAAATAATCCTTTCCTTTATCGGTGGAACCTGAAAGTTTAAAATTAAACTGCACTTCTTTATTGGTTAATTAACTCTCTTCTTGTCTTTATTAATTCTACTCTTATTTATAACACAGTTTTCATCTTAAAATCTACTTGGTCTTAACTTCCGCAATCAATCTTGATGACAATTGCATAAAAGTTGCATATATACAATTAACCTAGACATTGTTGCTAAATAGCATACAAATAAACGTACTCTGTATTTTAAATATACAAACTTACATATTAATTTATTTACAAATATACATTCTTCGTTTGGTCACCTCGATATTTAACACCGTTGGCACCACGAATTGACTTATTTCCGCGTGTTATATCCCCAGCCGCGGCGAAAAGTTTTTTTCAATAAAAAATTTTTCTGATCGGTCACCACCTCTCTGCAGACAATGGCAAACCTCATAGAGTAAATAATGCCATGTAAAGCTTCTTGAGAACATGAGCCGTTCGGAGTCGGCATAAAACATGTAGGTCCAGTTCTCGGTCAATTGTGTGCAAACATTTAATAACACACACAACACAATTGATCATAAGAAGCTCGGTCAAAGTCCTTTCAAGGGCTGAAATGGCCAATTTGTTTTTTTTTTTTTTATATTTCGACACACATATTTTCAATAACAGCGCGGCTTATTAACCTAGAAACATACATACTACATTGCAATTCAATCCACAAGAGTTCATTTACTTCCGCGATCATTTTCGAGCTGGCCCGTGCTTAATTGCTATTTTAAGCTGACCGTTGCATTTTTTAATTTGACTGTAAACTTCGATTGGTAAACATTGCAAAAACGCCGATCGCTTCACTTATTTTTGAGGCAGATCAGTGTTTGTAATTTATAATATAAAAACGTCGCTTGTGACGATCGAGTCACAACAGATGTTTTAAAAAAACTATCAAAATTGCAAGTGCTAAAGAAATTGATATAAATAGTTTTTGAATAATTTCAAGAGGTAGTTCACATTCAAATTCTAATTTGGAGATTAGAGAAGGAAATTATTTCTCTCTTGATGATTTCAAAGCTTAGCTTATCTTTGATTTGCAATACCAATATTTTATTAAACTATTAAATCAATGATAATACAAATCTGGTGCACTTTGCCTCTTTTTATTTTTTTACTGAGGTCTATTCATTTATTTCAAATCGTAAGCAACTCTTTCAATACTTTTAAGTCTTGAATACTTAGTGATCGGTTTATATATGGTGATTTTCATGTACTTAAAGATTTTTAATTAAGAGCATAGAACATTAATTATGTTCTTAACTTTCACTGTGTGCGCGGGAGCTCTCGGGCTTTCTATTCTTGTATCAATAACTCGATCTCATGGGAATGATTATTTTCAATCTTTTAGTGTAATTTAATGATAAAGTTTATTTTTTGTATCCTATTTATTATTCCTTGCGTTTTATAAACAAAAAATGTTTAATGGTGCAAATTTCTCTTTTTATTGGCTCATTTATTTTCCTTGTTCAATCTTTTTCAGGGCCCTTTTTTATTGCCTTGTCATACAGACTTGGGTGTGATTCCTTATCATTTGGATTAATTCTTTTAAGCATATGAATTTGTTCTCTTATATTATAAGCAAGAGCTGAGGTCCCCCGCAGTAAAAAATTTCAAGGTCTTTTCCTATTTTTAAATGTTACATTGCTCTCTCTTTTAGTCCTTGCTTTAAGAAGACTTAACTTATTTGAGTTTTATCGCTTTGCGTTCTATTTAATAAATATGATTCAATCCACCGCACCCATGCGTTGGAAAACCAAGAAGAGACAGTTTTATAACTAACAGCTTATAATTTACAACATCGAAGGCTTTACTAAAGTCTGTATAAATAACATGTGTTTGTAGACCCTTTTCCAAAATTTTCTACAGTTTTAGATGTAAATGCTAGAAGGTTAGTTTTCCAGATAAGAATCCATGTTGGAATGAAGATATTAAAGATTTAACGCTATGTGATAATTGTGAGGTAACAATAGCCTCAAAAAGCTTAGGAAGAGCACTGAGCCTTGCAATTCCCCGATAGTTGTCTATCAAAGACCTATTGCCAGATTTATGAAGCGGAATAATAAAAGAAGATTTCCAAGCCACTGGAAAATAGCAAGATTGCAACGATGCTTTAAAAAGCATAGTAATTGGAACTTCAAGTTCCTCATAGCAATATTTCAATATACATGAAGAAATATTGTCATGCCCTTTTTGAAAAGATGCCTTAAGATTTTTCAAGTAGGTTGAAACGGTGTTAATATCAATTATTGGAGAACATATATCGCCAGGTTGCACATTTAAAGAATTACTTAAACTATCATAAAAAACAGACAAATAAGCAGTCTTAAAGAAGTCTGCAAAAAGGATACATATAGTAATATCAACATCCGACTCAAATGTTTTATATTTCATAAAAGAAGGATATGAATTTATCTTACGTTTAGTATTAACAAAGTTCCAAAAAGATTTTTCATCAGACTTGATGTTTAATTTGACTTTTGTTAAATATATGTCATAGGATTGCCTACATAAATGCCGGTAGCAAAATCACAAATACTATAAAATTTGAGATATTTTTTATAGTATTTTAATTTTGAGTTTCTCAGATTCTTCAGTTCTTTGGTATACCAAGTGGGACCAGATATTAGAGAAGCTTTTCTCTGAGGAACTGAAGTTAAGCAATTATTGAGAGTTTTGTTAAAGGCAAACACAGCAGAATCAAGAGTGTGAGGCAATATTCTTTTAGTATTGATATTAAGTACTGATGCCCAGTTGATCATTTACAAATTATTTCATAAATTACATAATCTGTTCTTTTAAAATTGAACTCTGAGGGACGAATCAAACGATTTGATATAGATTGTTTGTAAAAATTCAGTGTGATTTCAATAGTCGGCTGGTGTGAATCCTCAGGATACACAAGCGGATCAGACCTATTAACTGAAACAATCTTGCTATCATCAAAATATATAAGGTCTAACAAACGGTTATTCCTATTATAGTGATAGTTTATTTGAAAAAGTCCTTAACTCGAAAACTCATTTAAAAATGAGTTATCAGATGAATGTTCTGAAGATGGCAGGAATACTGAAGTATTTTCAGAACAACTGTTCCAAGAAACATTAGGGAAGTTGAAGTCACCAGTTATTTAAATGTGGTCGTAAGGATCGTCTGGATCGTCATTTAATGCTTTCAACGGTCGGGAATTAAGGCAGGCCTCAATTCTTGCCACCAGTGTTTGAAGTTGTTCATGCCAGAGAAACTGCGTGCCTACGACTCTAATCAAGTGATGTTTGGCAGACTTCACAGCCGCTTTCCATAAGCCACCACGGTGTGGCCAATTAGTTCCCATATTTGTAATAAGCTTTTGAGTGTGCTCGTTTCGCCAAGACGCTAACTCCGCTAGCATTATTTTATTCGCTCCAACAAATGCTGTACCGTTGTCACAGTACAAGTCGACGCAAGGGCCATGCCTCGATGTAAACCTCGTAAATGCATTAAAAAAAGCCTATGATGAAAGATCATCTACAACCTCAATGTGAACAGCCTTGCTAACCATGCATATGAAAATTGCCAAATTTGTTTTCACGGTAGAACGTGACCTTTTACCACCAGTACGTAAAGTGAAGGGACCACAGTAGTCCACACCTGAAGCCAAAAACGGTCGTGCGGCATTGACCCAATGCCTAGGTAGGGTTGCCATTTGTTGTTGTATTGTAGTGCCACGATGACGTCTACAAATAACGCATTTGTGTATATACGTCTTAAAGGTTTGTCGTGCATTCAAAATCCAAAAACGACTGCGGAGAATCTGAAGCATGAGCTGTACACCTCCATGTAGTGTATCCAAATGAACTTCCTGTATAAGTAGTTGAACTAATGTACCACACCGAGGTAGTATAACTGGATAGCGCCGATCATGTGGCAATGTAGCACGGTTTATACAACCACCAACTCGCATAATTATTCGTTCGTCGACAAAGGGATTTAAATTCAAAAGTTTGCTGGAACTGGGCAAATTTGAATAATTTTTCAAATGTCTTGCCTCCACGTAAAAGTTGTTATGTTGTTCAATAAAGACTAACTTCTGGAGTGATTCATCTATCTCTCGTGCACTAATGGGAGAGTGGCGCAAATGACGGCGTGTAGGAGTCCAGCGGAGTAGATATGATACCGTACGAAGTACCTTCTTTAAGTTGCTAAACCTCTCAAGTAGTTGAATAATTTTACCATTTTTCTGTCTCGTAGTGAGTAGCAAGCCAGCAGAAGCTACAGTAGGGAAAGATGTTACTTTCTGCTTACCTTGGAAAACCGTAAGCTCGTCACCTGTGAGCTCTAAATTTGAATCAAATTGTATAGTTGGTTGTTTTAACCATTCTGGGCAGCTCCACCATAACTGATTTTCTAAAAGATCCGCTTCACTCATACCCCTTGTTGCGCAATCAGCTGGATTCTGCGCTGATCGAACATGATGCCAACATTCTGGTGATGTTGCTTCTTTTATCTGTCGGACTCTAGAATCTGACCATAAGTGATATGGTGTGTCCTCTAATTCCAAAGCCATACGAACATTAACTAGCGTCGAAGCTAATAGGTGAGCTGCACAGAGCTCAAGACTGGAAATCGTTGCTGCCTTCAAGGGAGCTACCCTTGTACGTGCTGTGAGTAGCGACAGACGTGTGCTGCCATCTTTTCCAATTGTTCTTGCTTAAATTACAGCTGCATAGGCCCTCAGGCTGGCGTCACAAAACCTATGTAGCTCAGTTATATGACCAGATTCCATACCTGTCCATCGAAGAATACGAATGTTGTTGAGAAAATTGAGACCATCACGAAAATTGGACCAAAAACGTTGCAACTCTTCTGGCAGACGGGCATCCCATGTAATGCCTGCTGACCACATCTGTTGAATGAATATTTTGCTCGAAATGATGACTGGTGAAACAAGACCTGTTGGATCGAAAAGTCAAGCCACCTCGCCAGTATGCGCCGTGTCGTTAAAGTTGTCATAAGCACATTGATTAAGTGTACGAACAGCATTGTAGGGTTGCACGTCATGTCATAAGTGACAGTTGTTAAACAGTAAATTTCAATTTCCTCTAAAGGTGATTCGCGCCAAATTATCCGTTGGAGGTTTCTATGCTTTGGTGTTACTAATATCTGGCGGAACACTTTCTCAATATCTGCCGTAATAGCCACTCGGTATCGACGAAAACGCAGTATTATATTGACTAAAAAGTCCTGTATTATATCTCCTGTAAGTTGTGCATAATTTAATGACATGCTGCTGGTTGTGCGTGCAGATGCTTTAAAAACTACCCTAAATTTTCCAGTAACCGCATGATGGGGTATATAGTAGCATCTATTATGATCAGCCTTCTGTTCCATGCATTCCATGTGACCAAGTGTTGCATATTCTCTCATGAATTCTATATAATTTCTTTGTAATGATGTGTCTGATGCCAGTTGCCGTTCTAGACGATGAAATTGTCGTAATGCGTTGGAAAATGAGTCGCCTAATTCAACTACATTTTCACGTAAGAGAAAGTATACCATGTAACGTCCATCTGATTGTCGAGAGTGTGTTACTGTAAAAAGTCGAGAGCATTCGCTGTCAACTGTAGCTTCCTGAGAATAAGGTTCTTCCAATTTCCAAAAATTCTGAATGAGCACCTCCAAACGTACCACATCTTCACGTAGCCAAGCGCTGAATGAAAGATGCGAAAGTGTTGAACTTGCTGCTGGTGCTGGTCCAAAGACTACCCAGCCAAGTCGTGTGCGTTGTGCGTGTGGTTCATCGTCACCTCCCATGATGACATCACCTTTTACTACATGTCCCCATACGTCAGCTCTAAGGAGAATATCAATGTCAGCAGGTGTACCAAATTGTGGATCTGCAAGCTGCAGATGTGCTAAATGTGGAAACTGCCAGATGTCAATTGATCCAGATGGAATGTTGGTGATAATTGACAAAATTATCAAAACATTCACTTTTAGTGTAAAAGTAGAGTGCAAAGATCGAGTGTGATCATTGATTTACTTCTAGTGTGAGTTTAACTCGCAGCTCCAATACCTTCTACCAATACGTTGCATTTAAATCTAGGTAAATGTAAACGATTAGCTAAACGTTCCATAATGAAACTTACCTGTGAACCAGTAGAATGCGCGCTATACGCTCATATGGGGAGTCACCGGTGAGATAAGCTTGCTCTCCTTCGAATAAGTCGGTGAATGCAGAATGTAGTCACAATCTTGGTGTGGCTGGCACACGTAATGCAGTCAACTCTTCATTTTTATTCACAGCTACTGCCATAGATGCCAACGATGAAACATCTGTTGGTTGTGTACGGCAAACATTGTATTATGCTTGCGTCCACAATTCTTGCAACCTTGCAACTGACATATTTTTGAAGAATGTCCCATGCGTAGCAATTAAAACATAAATTGGATCCTTTCAACACTTCAAATCGTTGCGTTGGTGTCAAAACGATAAGCGTGGGACACTTCATAATACGATAAGGGCCACGGCAATGTGCGCAAATATATTCATTTGTTGTTGCAACACGTGATTTCACCACCTGCGTTCCATGATGCGGCCTTAAATGTGCCATTGATGTTGAAGATCCGTTCTTTGCTGACCAACTGTCAAGATGTGTCTTAAAACGCTGCGCTCTCCTTTCCAAAAACTGCAATAAAGTGCAGGCCATGCACCACGCCTGTTTTGTTAATTTCGGAAGCCTTGAAAGTTCTATAGGGACCACCAACGCACCCCAAGTATTAACGTTCTGTCCCATGACACGCAGTGCCCTCAATGACTTTTGTTAAGTAGTGAATGTGCAGACTCTATAGTTGCTGGCACAAGATTTAGAAATCTTCCAAATTTGTACTCATAGCATCAGCCTCCAAAGTATTTTCATGAGTTGCAATCTTTATTTATTTATTTATTTATTTATTTATTTATTAATCTATCGAGTAAAACTCTCTTAGACTAATCAGTAAAAACAGTAATATTAACATTTTTATATAAAGAAAAAAAGAAAAAAACAAACATTCATTTATAGTAATCGATAATAATATAATAAATTACAACAATTTGATACTGACAAGGAAAGGTCCCCAGGTGACAGTCTCCGATTTGAATGATTTTCGGATATGTGATAGAAGACAAAAATCTAAGGTCGACGTATTTTTTTATATGTGCTCAATCGATGGTTTAGGGTTACAAACTTGCGTTCCAAAATCAGCAAAAATTTCGTTTTTTTGCTTTAATTTCGCTATTATATATTTATAATAAAATTTTTGTTTTATTGATATGCATTTATTTTGTTAGGGAAATAACTTTATTACATTAAAAGTACCCAATATGGTTATCAAAAATTTTATTTTCTTATGGCCTATTCTTATGTTTAAATATTTTATCAAAAAAGTTTACATTTCATAGGGCTTCCATACAAAATGAGCGTTTTTCTTGTAAGTCTCATCGCACCAGTAAACAATAGTTTTAATCATCCACAGTACCAAATATAGACATTTTTACGATATGCAAAAGTAATGGAATGCATTTTCTTATATTTCTTAAAAAAAATTTTTTTTTGATTTTTAGCAGGAAAAACCATAAAAATCTTCTTCTAATTTCAAAACCTCAACTTTGTGAATGCATAACTCATCAGATATGAAAATAATTTTTTTTATTTAAATTTTATAATAAAAAACATTAATTTTAAAATAAGTCCACGTCCTTCAAAGTGCATTGCAGCTTAAATTCGATTTGATATGGTTTTTTTAACAAAACATTATATTTTTGATAGATCTTTAAAAAAGTACCACTCAATGCAATTTTTTATGAATTAATTTTTAATTCAAAATTTTGAATCTCACCATTTATTAATGTGCTTCAAGTTATATTGTGTTAAATACCAGATGTTAAGCACAAAAGTAAAAATGACTTAAATATTCACTTTTTACAAAGGTACCCTTTGTTAATTTTTCAAATTTTAAACAAAAAATATTTTACATAATTCATATCTCTTTATACATTTTTACATTAAACCATATTAATGAGAGGTAAAAATACAAATTTTGAATTAAAACACAATTTATAAAAAATTGCATTGAGTGGTACTTTTTTAAAGATCTATCAAAAATATAATGTTTTTTTAAAAGAACCATATCAAATCGAATTTAAGCTGCAATGCACTTTGAAGGACGTGGACTAATTTTAAAATTAATGTTTTTTATTATAAAATTTAAATAAAAAAAATTATTTTCATATCTGATGAGTTATGCATTCACAAAGTTGAGGTTTTGAAATTAGAAAAAGATTTTTATGATTTTTCCTGCTAAAAATCAAAAAAATTTTTTTTTTAAGAAATATAAGAAAATGCATTCCATTTCTTTTGCATATCGTAAAAATGTCTATATTTGGTACTGTGGATGATTAAAACTATTGTTTACTGGTGCGATGAGACTTACAAGAAAAACGCACATTTTGTATGGAAGCCCTATGAAATGTAAACTTTTTTGATAACATATTTAAACATAAGAATAGGCCATAAGAAAATAAAATTTTTGATACCCATATTGGGTACTTTTAATGTAATAAAATTATTTCTCTATACAAAATAAATGCATTTCAATAAAACAAAAATTTTATTATAAATAGTTACAAATTCGAAAAAACAAAAAAAAAGGTAAGTTTACAGATTGCTTTAAATCCAACATAAATTTATATGAAATAATTGTGTCAACAAACTTCTTTGATATCGACTAAACATTACTAAAAATTACAACAACAAAATTACAACAAAATGTTCTTATGTAAAATTGATGCCATCGTGTGTGGTTTTGTAAGAGCTTTCGTTTGGTACCAAATTTGTAAATGTTTCCATGGAAAATAGCAAAGTTATAGCAAAAAAACGAAATTTTCGCTAATTTTTTAACGCGAGTTTGACACCCTAAACCATCGATCGAGCACGTATAAAAAAATACGTCAAACTAAGATTTTTGTCTTCGACCACATATCCTAAAATCATTCAAATTGGAGACTGTCACCTGGGGACCTTTCCTTGTGAGTAAGGAAATAACAATTAACTGTTTAGAGCAAATTAAGTAGTTCCTTTTTAAATAAATCACGAGACTTAGAAATATCCAGTTCATTATGAACAGAGTTAAATTCAATGCAGAACATCGAAATAGGATCAGATCTACTGTAATTTGTCCTCGCACGAGGAATTAAAAAAAAATGCTGCCTACTTCTCAGAAGTCTTGAAGGAGCATATATCGGAAAAAGAGACAATAGCGCGGAGCAATCAATCTTGTTGCAAAGTACATCTCTAGCTAACATAACAAGATAATATTTTCGTCTGGCTTCGAGCATTTTTAGATCTATTAGAAGCCACCTTTGCAATAACAATAGAGTTCAGCTACTACAGCTTTTTCGCACATTCGCAACATTTTCGCAATCTTGTTGCAAAGTACATCTCTAGCTAACATAACAAGATAATATTTTCGTCTGGCTTCGAGCATTTTTAGATCTATTAGAAGCCACCTTTGCAATAACAATAGAGTTCAGCTACTACAGCTTTTTCGCACATTCTCAGCATTAATCTATCTGAAGCCACACTCCAGATCTCATTGAATTATTTCAATGACATGAGTTCCAGTGGCTCAAAACAGATTAATGTGGGAAAAATTTACCCACCACAGAGTGGATTGGGCTCAGGGACAATAACAGGACATAACAACTAACCATGCATACACAAATATAGATCTAATTATACAACAGCTTTCAATCTACTTTTGAGTTGACCTTTTGACAAACTAACATCAAAAAATGTACATTTATTAACAAAGGAACTCATGCGGTTTAAGGGAGCAGTAGCCAAGTAATTTGTTCTACTAAATGGTAGATAAATTAAGTTGTTAGCATTTCTACTACTTCTACGGTTAGAGTTAAAGTTTATAAGAGAAAGTAGTTCCGGACAATCGAATACACCGGTTATGAGTTGGTGTAAATAGACGATATCCGCTGACTTCCTTCGTTCACTTAGAGATTGCATTTTCAAAAGTTTTAATCGATCCTCGTAAGGAGGAAGGTTAAAAAAGTCAATTCCACCTAAGCCCTTAAGAGCAAACCGAACAAAACGTTTTTGGATTCTCTCTAAACGTTCAACATGTATACTATAACTTGGGGACCAAACTTGACTTGCGTACTCTAAGTGAGGGCGCACTATTGCATAATACAACGTTGTAGTTGTAATCATGCTATTGAATTCTTTGGCCCAGCGTTTTATAAATCCAAGCATTGAAGACGCTTTTTTACAAATGTAATCAATATGGTTGTTGAACGATAACTTAGGATCCATGCATATACCAAGGTCTTTGACGGCATCTACACGACTTAAAGCAGTATCTTTTATATTATAATCAAATACTAAATTATTCCTTTTTCGCGAAAAGGTCATAGTTTGGCATTTATCTGGATTTAAAAACATATTATTTTTAGAACACCAAACTTCAAAGGATTTCAGATCAGCCTGGAGTAGGTCTGAATTATCTTTAGCATTTATGTTCTGTATATTTTCATATCATCTGCATAAATAAGCAAATGAGAATGTTTAATAATGTGAGTAACATCATTAATGGCTAAAATAAACAGAAGTGGACCAAGGTGACTACCTTGAGGAACACCTGATTCCGCAACAAATGCAGACGACAAAACCCCTCGGAATCGTATTTGATAAGATCGTTCAGTCAAATACGATTGAATCCAGCTTACAAAATATTGAGGAAATCCCATTGATTTAAGTTTAAATAGAATCAAACTGTGTGGTAATTTATCAAATGCTTTACTAAAGTCAGTGTAAATGCAGTCAACCTGGTTACCAGATTGAATTGTATTAAGGCAAAATGTTGTAAAATCGAGAAGATTAGACACAGTGGATCTGCCATTAACAAAACCATGCTGACGAGTTGTTATGACTTCTCCGCAATGAATTTTTACCCGATCATACACAATACGCTCAAAAAGTTTTGGAATCGATGAGAGCATGGCGATAGGCCTGTAGTTAATAACATCATTCCTGCAACCTTTTTTATAAATTGGACTTATGTACGAATTTTTCCAAAATATTGGAAAATGACTTTCGTTGATTGATTTGTTGAAAAGCAAAGAAAGTGGTTGACACAAAATTGAACCGCATTGAGTTAACACTGCGGCAGGAATTCCATCGGGTCCAGCATTAAAGTCCTCATCGATCGATCCGATATACTTTAAGATATCCTCCGAGGTAAAGGATATAGGTTCCAAAGAAACTTTGGGTCCTGAATTCATATATTCAAAATACTCTTCATCAGGATTGAAAGAATCAGAACAAAATGATTCTTTGAAAAGATTGGCAAACAAGCTACAAATTATAACGGGATCGTCACTAAATCCATCAATGGTTTTGAATGACGAAGGGAATCCATCAGATTTCTTCTTTGTGTTTATGAATCCCCAGAATTTCTTTGGATCAGACAATATACTTAATTTAATATTGTCTAAATATTGATTATATAATGCAGCTGCGCTATTTTCAAATTCCAGAAACAATTATTTGTAAGTTTCCAGGTCATTTAAGTCTAAGCTACAGACATATTTCTTCCAGGCCCTATTCCTGTTGTTGCGAAGAGTTTTCAAATCTTTTGTATACCAGGGATACGCAGAATTTTTCGCAATTTTGAGGCTGTATGGCACGGATTGAGAAAACATAGAAAAGAGCTCCATATAAAAAAAATTAATGGAATCATCGAGATTATTTCCATTTATGTACCAGATGCTCAATGGTGCTCAATGGTGGATGATATTCATCAACAGTCGTTAGAGCATGGACGGCCCTCTTAACAATGACATTGTTACTGTCTGTAGTAAAGACCAGGTCAAGAAGTCGATTAAGACTATTGTAAATACAACTTACTTGTTGTAGGTCGGAACATATATTATCAACAAATATATGTTCTTAAATATGAAATAATGAAATAATAATATATGAAATAATGACTGTATTACTATTCTCAGAAGGCATAGCAGAGGGCTGCTTTGTCTGAGAATTGTGACGCTTATTTTTATTATTCTTATTATTTTTATTTTTATTTTTATTTTTATTTTTCCTCTTAATTTTTGAAATTTTAAGGTCTTTGTCTGATGGATCTATTGTTTGTGTTCCGGAAGAAGAAGTTCGAGAGAAAGAACTCGAGACATTTTCCGATACAGAATTCTCATCATAGACGTTGGTACTCGGTGCTGCATTAACTTCGCTAAAAAAAGCAACAATTTTTCTAAAATTGTTGTTTAACGAGTTAAGACTTTCCCCAAAATGCTTAATTTTAGCATACAGTTCATCTGGGGAAAGGGCCCTGCACGAAGCACAGTACCAGCGCAGACCTGAACGTACAGATATTAAATCGTTGAGGCACGATTTTGAGATTCCAGCGCAAGAAGCATGGAACATTTGCTCGCATGGGCCAGAACAACTGAACATACGATTCAGAATATTTTGGCTTCTGCATAGCTCGTTTAGAGAACAAGCAGCGATATTTTCAGCGGAGAAATAATCCATTGAAACAATAAATGGAAAAAAAAAAGTAAATTTTTTTATTTTTTATTATGTTATTAAAATTATGCGAGCAAGTGTAATAAAATGCAAAATGCGCTTGAAGGGTTAATGCAGTGACTGTAGTGAAAAAAAGAAACAGTTTGTTGACAACAACAACGTTTACTGAGCTAAAATAAACAAACACCGCATAAAGAGGAATGCAAGAAAAAAAACACTAAACAAACAAGCAGAGCTTGTTCGTTTGAAGAATTATATTATAATATATAAAACCTATAAATTTAAACACAATAACACGAAATAACACTGATTATTTGTTAAAAAGTATCAAAACAAGTTATAACATAATTTATTTAATTTTTAAATACTTAACATTCACGATTTGCTCAAAAATACACAATAATAAACATCCACTCAAATTATCAACACCGACACCGACAAAGAGACAAAATCAACTGAAATTGCTTATATGATGGCCAAAATCCGTTATCCCAAAAAGTTTCTCTAAAGGCAAATCTGGTAAATCTCCTTTGTATTGCCTCTGTAGCATTAGCCCAAAAAAATATAACATGGCAACGCTTACGACTCGCTCGATAGAAAGCGAACAACGAGAAGAAAACGTCAAAAGAAAAAGCAACGAATCCTCTCGTCCCTTTTTGCTTACTGTCGTTGGTTCGTGCGCACGCGATTAGTCAGAGCGCACATAAAATAACTTATTCATTTAATTTAAGAATTACATGAACGATTATAATAAAATGCTTATTTTTGAATAAAACAAACTTTCATTTAAATCGGTTCATTTGGTGACCCCGACACAAAAACAGCCAACGACAGTAAAAGACACGGAGCTCCTGCACTAAAAAAAATGGTTGCCAGAAGCGGCGTAAGTTTGTTAAGCGTTTAAAATACATTTTCATCGGCAAAAATCAAAGCCATCAACGAAAATAAAGCAAAAAAAAAATTGCTAAATTTTCAACAAAAAGACATCGATGCATGCATTTTTCAAGAACGCCGCATTACCACCCCATTCAAAAAAACGCAGCTAGCGCTCCGCTAAACATAAACATCCGCATTGGCGTGCCGTAAAGAAACACCATCGAGTAGCGCTCCGCTGTCCAAAACAACAACAACAGTATTTCAATAACAGCAGCGCTAAAATAGAATAGCACGCTGTAAACTAACACATCGAGTAGCGCTCCGCTGTCCAAAACAACAACAACAGCATTTCAATAACAGCAGCGCTAATATAAATTAGCACGCCGTAAAATAACACCGTCGAGTAGCGCTCCGCTGTCCAACACAACAGCTGCAGAATCTCAATAATAGCAGCGCTTACATAAATCGTAGCAGCACAACTACAGCAGCGCTAACATAAGTCGTAGCAGCACAACTACAGCGGCGCTAACATAAATATAAATCGTAGCAGCACAACTACAGCAGCGCTAACATAAATTGCAACAGTACAACCATAGCAGCTTAAAAATATGAGAAGCAGAGTTTCAACAACAGCAGCGTTTCCACAAAAACAGCAGCGCAAATAACGACGAAATACAACAATATAGACCACCATTCACCAGCAGCAGCACCAGCTTGAAACCACCAACACCAACCACAAACACCATATCCATCTACGACACAACAGGTTTTCTCTCGTATTTATATTATTTTATTATAGTGTATGACAGTATATGATTTATATGATATATTATGATACCATATATTATTATTTTAATATGATAACTATTATATGATAATCAAAAAAAAAAAAAAAAAAAAGACAATAACATGTGCTCATTACATTCTATAAATAATTGAATTTTGCATAAGATAACATAAAAGCAACAGTAGATATGTTGTTCAGATTTTAAATAAGATAACATATTACGCGAACTTCTACGCTTTTATTTTCACTCTCTTATTCACACAATTCAAATTATTTTATTTTTTTGTTTTACGACGAGCTGGGTTCTGCAAAGTGGTAATACGTTTTCTTACAGTTTATTTGCTACAACTTTATGCACATCAGATACTTAAATATAATACTTTCGTGCACAAAAAAAAAAAAAAAAAAAAAAAATTGCTCCTAGCTTACAAAACACTGCATTTTAAATAATATTAAATTGATTTCACAACGAATTCGAATTCAAATGATTTCATTACTAATACTAAACGAATGCACATATATTCAATACTTGCGGTTTAGCGCAACATCAAATTGACCATTGTTTCAAAATTTCAAAAATTTTTTCACTTTTAAAATAAATATCAGTCGTTTTCACGACTATTTGCGGATTTGGAAGTTGTTTTGGGATTGTAACGATCAGGCGCAGAATTGATATTAAACACATCTCGCGAAATATTGATAATTTCAAAATCAGATTAGAGAATTCATTCCTTGATCGTCAAACATACATCTAGTTTCGCTCGTTAAAAATCGAATTTAATCATTTCCACAGGTAGTTTACAAAGTCAGTTTATAAAAATTGTTTTCAATCATGCCAGAAAACGAGGCAACCACCAACATCAAAACCTCAGAAGTTTCTAGCAATCCAGGTGTATCTAATGCATTAGTTCAGCCGCCAGTTTCGAACATGTCTGAACAAGCATCCTTAATTGCAATCAAAATTCCACCTTTTTGGAATAATCGGCCAGACTTATGGTTCTTGCAAATTGAAACGCAATTTAGACTAAAAAATATTACGTCTCCAAACACAAAATACGATTACTTAGTAGCTTCATTAAACAGTCAGACAATGGAATCGGTAGCCGATCTTTTAGTTCGTCCACCATCTCAAGATAAATACGGAGATTTAAAGAAAGCTTTACTAGAAAGGAACATGGATAGTGAAGAACGGCGTTTAGACTCTTTACTTAATAAGATTGACTTAGGAGATCAAAAACCTTCCGAATTGTATAGAAACATGGAAAGCCTCGCTAGCGGCAACAATTTAGTAAATCCTTCACTTGTGATGAAACTATGGCTAAATAGGTTTCCTTCGACAATACGCGTTTGCCTCATGGCAGTTGAAAAATCGCAAAGCCGCGAAGAGCTTTTCAGTCTCGCTGACAGACTCCACGATTCGTCAAACAAGGCCCAGATTTCCGAAATTCAAAATCCAAAACATTACAATAAAATAGAAACAAATCCGATCGAAGAAATGTTCAATAAAATAATAAATAGAATAGAACGCCTTGAGGTACAAAGATCAAGAAGGGACAGTTTTCAGAATAGTGCTCGTAGCTTTTCACGAAATAGGTCTCACTCTCGAACTCGTTCTGCTAACGGCCGAGAGACAAATTTAGTTTGTTGGTATCACAGGCGATACGGAAAAAAGGCCAAGAAATGCTTAAAGCCTTGTGAGTTTCAACCTGTTTCCGTCTGTGATAATGTTTCAAAAAACTAAAACGTCAAGCCTCGAGCGCGGCTTCGAGCGCGACAATACCCACACGCCGCCTATTCTTACAAGACAAAACCTCAAAATTATTTTTTTCTTATAGACACGGGAGCAGAAATATCAATTTTTCCTAAAAAATTTTACCCATTTCTCAATGAACCAAATGACTTCATACTTCTCACTGCGAACGGTGGAAAGATTAGGACGTTCGGTTTTAAAAATCTTGCAATTGATTTTGGCTTAAGACGTTCCTTCAATCACACATTCGTAGTTGCAGACATAGATCATCCGATAATCGGAGCAGATTTTTTGCATAATTTCAATCTGGTTGTAGACATTGCAGCAGGCAAGCTACAAGATAAACAAACAAATTTAAACGTCAGTTGTATTCGCAAAATCACCTCTTCTGGAACTTTTAAACTTTTTTCAATCCCAAGCGAGTTCGGAAGCATTCTCGACGAATTTCCACAACTCAAATCTCCACCAGATTTCACGTTACCGGTTAAGCATAACGTTGTTCATCGCATTATAACCAACGGTTCCCTTCCTTCAGCACGAGCTAGAAGACTTAACCCTGAAAGGCTCGCTTCAGTAAAAAAAGAGTTTCAGGAAATGATTCGTTTAGGCATTTGTAGGCCATCTAGCTCGCCAGCCGCTTGTCCGCTGCATATGGTACTAAAAAAAGGTTCCACAGATTGGAGACCATGTGGAGACTATAAGCAATTAAACGCGGTAACAATACCAGATAAATATCCCCTTCCAAATATTCAAGACTGTTCAGCAAATCTGCAGGATTGCGTAATTTTTTCGAAAATCGATCTTGTCAGGGCCTATAATCAAATTCCAGTAGGTGAAGAAGACGTTCACAAGACAGCCGTGATTACTCCGTTCGGTCTTTTTGAGTTCTTGAGAATGCCTTTTGGAATAAGAAATGGAGCTCAAACATTTCAGCGCTTCATAAACATCATCTTAGACGACCTTCCTTTCATCTTTATTTACGTTGATGACATTTTGGTTTCTAGTAAATCGGAAAATGAACACAAAAAACACTTGCGCATACTATTTAAACGACTGCAAGAAAATGGACTCAACGTCAACGTTTTAAAATGTGAATTGGGAGCTAAACAGCTAGAATTTCTAGGTTACACTATTTCTAAAGACGGTTTAACACCGTCTTTGAGCAGAGTTATGGCAATTAGTGAATTCCCAACACCTGTTTCAGTCAAACAGCTCCAACGTTTTTTGGGTATGATTAACTCATATCATCGTTTCATACCTAATATCGCAAAAAAAGCTCATCCGTTATACATCTTATTAAAAAACGCAAAATCCGATAAAGAAAAACGGAAAAAGAACCCTAATGCAAATATCGCAGACAAAATAGTATTTCTTTGGTCTGAGGAATGTGGTAACGCGTTCGAATCATTAAAAAAAGATTTAGAACGTCAGACAATGCTTTTTCATCCAAATTCTAAAGCTCAGCTTGCCATTATGGTGGATGCATCAAGCGACGCCATCGGTGGTGTTCTGCAGCAACAAATTTCTGACCAGTGGCAACCTTTAGGCTTCTTCTCGACACGTCTAAGTCCAGCAGAAAAGAACTATTCAACTTTCGACAGGGAACTCCTAGCTATTTTCAGGGCAATCAAATATTTTCGTTACTTTGTTGAGGGTAGGCAATTTACCGTTTTTACCGACCACAAACCTCTAACGAAAGCAATTTGTTCTAAGACCGAGAAATCTCCTCGCCAAACCCGACATTTGGAATTCATTTCACAGTTCACTACCGATATCCGCTACATTAAAGGATTGCATAACACTGTCGCTGACACATTGTCAAGATCCCACATAGACGTCATAAATTTCAAAAACATTGATATACCCAGTCTCGCAAAAGCGCAAGATTCAGATGAAGAATTAGAGTCAATTATTGTTGACCACAATTCTTCATGCAAACTTTCTAAAATCTACATTCCGATCCACAATATCGATATTTGGTGCGAAATCTCCCTTAGTAAAAATCGCCCTTACATTCCAGACATATTTCGTATGACAGTTTTTGACAACCACCATAAGCTTTCTCACCCTAGCGCAAAAGCTACGCGAAAAATCATAACGTCATTATATTTTTGGCCTTACATGAACAAAGACATAAACAGATGGTCTCAAAATTGCATCTCTTGTCAAAAATCAAAGGTAACTAGGCACACGAAATCAAAGCATGGAGTATTTCCGATTCCAGAGGGTAGGTTCATGAACATTCATATGGATTTGGTAGGACCTTTGCCTCCTTCACAGGGTTTCACATATCTCCTTACAATAAAAGATCGTTTTACTTCTTGGCCCGAAGCCATTCCGTTAAAGAATATTAGCGCATCTACAGTCGTGTCAGAATTCGTTCACAATTGGGTTTCCAGATTTGGCGTACCTCAAACGATCACCACTGACCAAGGGACTCAATTTGAATCTTTTTTTTTAGAGAAATAACTAAAACTTTAGGCATTAAGCGAATTAGGACGACAACTTACCATCCTCAAGCTAGTGGTTTCGTGGAACGATTCCACAGACAACTAAAATAATCTTTAAAATCCCACGATGATAGAGAAAATTGGTTTTCGAATTTACCTTGGACTCTTCTTGGAATTCGCTTCACACTTATAGACGATTTAGATATAACCCCGGCACAGTTGTTGTATGGTCAAAACATCCGTTTACCAGCAGAAATAGTAGAGCAACAGTCGCAAGACAACAATTTGAATTCCGCTATAGCAAAAGACATAAAGCAAGCGATTGCGCAAGTGCGACCAACTTCAAAAAGAATAAGAAATCAAAAATACATACACGTGCCTAAAGCACTGGATTCATGCAAGCACGTTTTCGTAAGAGAAGAGATTATCAAGGGAAGTTTAAAACAACCTTATAATGGTCCTTTTGAAGTGCTAGACAGAACAGACAAAACATTCACTATTTTATGCAAAGAAAAAAAACAAACAATTTCAATTGATAGAGTAAAGCCAGCATTTGTAGCAAACGAAAATACGACAACGAGATCAACACTTAAACCAAAAGTATCTTTTATGTTATCTTAATATCAAATTTCAATTAACGAAAAAAAAGATTAAAAAAAGTCAATTCAATTAAAACAAAGACTCATTTACAAAATACATTAATAGTTTAAATCATGAATTTAAAAAATAATAAAAAAAAAAAAAAAAAAATTTTTGTATAGATAGGTATAGAACAGGTACAACGGACTCTTAGTTAAAGCATTGTATAAACAAATTTGCTTAATGTCTAGATTACGATAGATTGCAAATAAATGAATAATAATAAAAAAAAAAAAAAAAAAAAAAAAAAAAATATTCTCTATTAAATAAGTCATTTCATTAGTTATTTAAAAAAATCCAATCCATGAATGGTAAAATATATATGATCTAACTAACTTCTCGAACTTCAACAATGAATTGTAAAGCAACAAAAATCAGTTTCTCAGATATCTGAAATTTAAACCATAAAATGAAATTGAATATTGTAACAAACTCATCTTATTTTAAGCCACTGTAGTCTGTATAAATACTTACTCTTAAAAGTCATCTGAAGACATATTTTTTTTTAAATTGTTAAAAATTAATAAAAAAAAAACTCATTTAAGGGGTGAGTTATGTAGCATTAGCCCAAAAAAATATAACATGGCAACGCTTACGACTCGCTCGATAGAAAGCGAACAACGAGAAGAAAACGTCAAAAGAAAAAGCAACGAATCCTCTCGTCCCTTTTTGCTTACTGTCGTTTGTTCGTGCGCACGCGATTAGTCAGAGCGCACATAAAAAAACTTATTAATTTAATTTAAGAATTACATGAACGATTATAATAAAATGCTTATTTTTGAATAAAACAAACTTTCATTTAAATCGGTTCAGCCTTAATACGGTTTATGGTAACCGCATATGAGGGACTCCATATATCACAAGCATACTCTGGTGTTGATCGTACTAGAGTCACATGTAAGGATTTGAGCGTATAAAGGTCTTTGAATTCACTAGTGTTGCGCTTAATATAACCCAATAATTTATTAGCTTTTGACACAATAAAGTCAAAGTGACTGCTGAAATTAATTTTGTTATCAAAAATTACCCCTAAATCGATTTGACTTTGCACATTAGATAACAAATTACCTTGTATAAAGTAATCATAAATTAGAGCACATGGTGATCTAGTAAAACGTATGCTTTTGCATTTGGATATATTTAAGTGCAAGCAGTTATCAGTGCACCAGTTTGACAAAGAAATAACATCTTCTTGCAATAAAATGCAATCCTGCCTCGTCCTGATTGCTTTAAAAATTTTTAAGTCGTCCGCGTAAAGAAGACACTTCGAGCTTTAAATAACATCCGGGAGGTCATTAATGAACAATATGAACAATAAGGGTCCTACATGAGAAGTCAGTGTAGGACCCTTAGAGAAGTCAGTGAGAAGTCAGACTTTAGAGAAGTCAGTGTATATAGCATCAACTTGACCACCATTCTCCATACCTTTCAGACAAAAACTACAACGCAAACAACGCTAAGTTAGTAACTGTGTATTTGCCATTTACAAATCCATGTTGTACATCCGTGATGCCATGTCTTACTTCCCAATATAATCTCCTCTTCACAATAGACTCGAAAACTTTAGGAATCAATTTCAGTTTTGAAATGGGTCTGTAATTGATTTTTCGAGCCTGATTTATGTATCGGAGTTATATATGAGACTTTCCATGTATCTAAAAATTCGCCTGATGAAAGGGACATATTAAAAATCTTGGTTAGAGGTTCAGCTAATTTACTACACAATTTTTTTTAAAATGAAGGTGTTATGTTATCTGGTGAAACTTTGTTACTATCTTCTAAAGCAGCTATGTGTTCTTTAACCTCAACAATACTAAGTTGCATGACACCCAGACTTGTGATAGGTGTAAGACTAGGATATGTACCTACATGTATAATTCTTTCAAAGTTTGATTGGAAATATGTTGCCATCATATCGCAAATATCCTTCTCGCTATTTGAACTACGATCTTCATACGTCATCAGAGCTGGAAAAACCTAAAGAATTACGTTTTCCATTTAAAAAATGCCAAAAGGCCTTAGAATTCATTTTAATATTACTTTTTATGGAAAACAAGTAATTTTTGTAGAGAAAGTTTTTTAAGTATTCATAATCTCTTCTAGTGTTATAATACTCAAAACGCAAATCAGGACAGGTTGAGCTGATCTTGCGCAACTTACACATTTTATTTTTTAAAGTACTCAGACGCCTACTAAACCAGACCGGTTTGTTGCCCAGTTTTGGTCTTTTCGTCGGTATAAACTCTTCATATGCTTCTTCAAGTTTTCTAGTAAACGCATTATAACAATCTTTTAAGCAAGCTGATTCGAGAATAGAATCCCAATTAGTACTTTGAAAAAATAAATTAAGTCCAATAAAATCTGCCTTAGCAAAGTCCCTCACAAAGTAAGTAGGATTTTTAAAAAAGTTAAGTTTATTAAAATTTAAACATGCAATTTCTATCTCCATAGCATTATGATGTATGCTATTATTTAATAATGGTGGCTGAGCCAACATAAGACTTCCTACCAAATCATTGTCTAGAAAACTCAGATCTAAAATGCGACCTAATTCGTTCTTCTCGTTATTTATTTGGCATAAATTCATTGATATAAGAGAATCTATAGTCTCATAATCCTTGAAATTGTTTAAATAAAAAGGCAGCAAGCATTTTTCCTCATGCGAGTAGTCCCAGACAACGTTGCCGAGATTAAAATCACCAAGAACGATGATATGGGACGTATCGCTGCACAACTCAAGAATGTTGCTTATATTCTTGATGTGGTTCATATAAATAGTAGTATCACTACCCGGTGGAACATAGGAAACAAAACAATAAATAGTTAAAGATTCAACCGGTAAAAAAAATCTCTACACAAATTTGCTCTACACTGTTAACTACTAAAGTAACATATTTAGATATTATATCTGACTTTATTGCTACTAGAACCCCCTCCCCTGAGCAGTCCAGTTTCAGCTTCTGATCGATCTCTTCTATATACTTGGTATTCATCTGTAAATAACTCAGCAGTGCTTATGTACTCATTTAACCAAGTTTCTGTTAAAGCAATGATATCAAATAAAGACTCTGAGGCAGCGACAAAGAATTCCTTTGTTTTGGTTCTCATGCCACCAACGTTTTGATAATATAGAAAGAGATTATCATTTACAATGTTTCTATTTGTCGGAGACGAAGAAGAGCTTAAATTTCCACACATACCCTTGGCGGAACATTGCTTCTGGGAATATTGCGAAAATTTCGTACATAAACTCCAGCTGGCCAACAACTTGACTCAAAAGCTGCATTATATAGGTCTGAAGGGACCCTGAACTTGAAATTAATATGGGTAATTTCTCTCTCATTCATACCCTTTTTAATAAGTTTTTGGCAAACAAATTTCGATCGGCAAGATTTCAGATTCTTAGCAACCATGTTGATAAGAGATTGCGAAGACGTTGACGGCTTGAAGCTGGATACATGAAGCCATTTCAGCTTGAGAATCACTTCAACACCACTCTCCGCCAAGTTAAAGTTATTTTCAACAACACGTATCTGTTTTGTTTTCTTCTTTTTACTGACTTTCGTCCTTTCCAGATTCAGCAATGACCTCTGTTGCAGCATCTTTTTCTACGGGATGCTTCTTAACGGCTCTCGCAATGCGTGAATCACACAGTAGAGCGGCGAATATTTCTTTGCTAGTGCTAGGAGCCTCAGGTTCAGCCACGATGAAGATCAGAAGAAGACTGCTGATTCAATCTTCCTATTGAGTGTAGCGCACGCTGTGTTGTAAATAACCTCAATCGATGCCACCAATTCCTCGTGTGTATCCATCTCTCCATCTTCTGCTTTACAAATCAAAATGTCGTGGTTGAGCTCAAAACGCTTGAAATGATTTTGCAAGGTTAGTAATCGTTGTCGTAATGAAAAGATGTCTTCCCTAATACTGGTTACAGTTACGCATACTTTGTCGTGTATGTGTTTTACAGCCCTTGCCGCTGCGGTGAGCGGTTTAAGTTCAGCCTTCCTCGTTGCAAAAAACAACAAATCCAATGAAATCTGAAACTTTTCCAACAGTTCCTCACAGGAGGCACCAAAAATGTTCAGGATTGAGTTCAGTAAACAATTATTCGAAGTTATATTAATATTAAAGTTTATTTAAAATTATGAAAATGAAAAAGTTACCAAAATGTGCGTGTTGCACAGCAGGAATTTATGAAGAATTTAAGAACATAGAATATCGTAACAAAAGAGAAATGAAAATTTGATTTGACAAGCCTGACAGCGTTGCCAGTTTATATATTGAAACGTGAAATACTATATTTAATGAATAGTCAATAGTCCAGGTTCAATAGTCCCTAGGTTGAATAGTATTGGCGGGGATTATGCTTAAATTAAGGGGTTATGGGTTAATTCGTGTATTCCCTTTTCTTCAAGAATCATGTATAAAATTAAATTATATTTGAATTGGTGTAAGTCTTATAGGAGGCTTTATTGTTAGTTTAATTTGCTTACGTCAAACGGACATGAAATCTTTGATTGCTTATACTTCGGTTGTCCACATGGGGGTTGTTCTAGCGGGGATAATAACTTTGACTGAATGAGGGTCATGGTCATGGTCATGGTCAATCTTGGTCACGGAAGAGAATTTTATTGATTAGAATAATCTCATTTTTCAGAGCAGCATATTCATTTTATCTCTTTTCTTATAATCAACATGGAAAAATAATTTCATCTTCTTATTCTTTTTCAGGCCCCCTTGTTCGGGTGTTTCTTCTTTTAATTCTCCACTGGCTACCCTTAAACCTCCTGATTCTTAAAAGATAATACTTTATTAATGAAATTTATTTAGGTAGTTTAAAAAAAAATTTTGATTTGTGGTGTCAATGATATGGAATCCATTCTAAATCATGAAGTCTTATTCAATTTTTTTAATCATTTTTTTCCCCTTATATTTTTAAGACTTTCTTTATTTGCAACAAGACTAATTTTCTTGCAAATAAATCAAACAGTGTTTCTGGATTGGCAGATTATAAGATTAAATTCAACTGACATCTTGGTAACGATTTTGCTTGACTGAATAAGAATACCTTTTATATCATTTGTATTATTCATTTCCTCTCTTGTTGTGTTTTATTCATCAGAATACATGGAGGGAGATGAGCATATTAATCGGTTTATTATATTAGTAATAATGTTTGTTTTTTAATGATACTAATTATTAGACCCAATATTGTTAGAATTTTACTGGGGTGAGACGGACAAGGCCTTGTATCGTATTGTCTTGTAATTTATTTTTAAAATGTAAAATCTTATAGTGCGGGCATACTAACTGCTCTTTCCAACCGAATTGGTGATGTAGCCTTATTAATAGCAATCGCCTGAATAATAAATTTCGGGGGCTGATAATTTTTTTTTTAATTTCGAAGTTCTCCAGTCTTTGAGAGAATAATTGATAATTGGGTGGCTAATTATAATTGCTGCTATGACTAAGAGAGCTCAAATTCCACTTTCTTCTTGGTTACCATGTCCATTCTTCGACTCTAGTAACGGCAGGGGTATACTTATTAATTCGCTTTCATGTAATTATTAGAGGCAGAATTTTTGGGGCTGTTTTACTCTTTATTAGAGGCTTAACAATATTTATAGCAGGCCTAGGAGCTAATTATGAATATGATTTAAGGAAGATTATTGCTCTATCACCTTTGAGACAATTGGGCCTAATAATGAGAGTGCTGGCTGTAGGATTATATAAGTTAGCTTTTTTTCATTTACTAACCCATGCTCTATTAAGGGGTTCTCTTATTGATATGTACGGGAGCTGTTTTCCATGATATAAGAAATTTTCAAGATATTCGGTTTATAAGGGGGGCTTCAATTCACAAACCATTTACAATGGCATGCATAAATATTGCTAACTTAGCAGAATACCTTTTCTTGCGGGATTTTATACAAAAGACTTAATTCTTGAAATAGTTTCTTTAAGAAGATTAAATATATTTTCTTATTTTTTCTCTACAGGCTTTACAGTAGCATATTCTTTTCGTTAAGTATATCTTATGTCTACTAGACCTTTTAATTCGTTTTCTTTAATTTTTTTAAGAGATGAGAGAAAGAGGATAAAGCTAAGAAGTCTTTGCCATACATTCATAAGTATTTTAATAGGGAGTCTTTTAGCCTGAGTAATGTTTTCCTCTCCTCCAATAATCTGTATACCCTTCTTTCTCAAATCAATAGCTCTTGTAGTATGTGTACTTGGGGGGTTTGTAGGATATTTTGTGTCAAAGTATAGAATTTATAGCACTTCTGTAACTAAATTATATGGTAACTTTTCCTCTTTATGTGGCTCAATGTGGTTTATGTGCTATATTTCAACTCATGGATCAATTCGTTACCCCTTCCTTTTAGAAAGTCTTGGCTACAAAGTTCAAGATCAGGGGTGATCTGAGGAAATAGGTAGTCAATCGCTTATTTCTTCATTACAGAATTTTTCTAAGATTTTAACAATTATTCAGAATAATAACCTAAAAATTATTTTTTTATCATTCGTTCTTTGGACATCCTCTGTTATTATTTTATTTTCTTTTATCTAATTTAAATAGCTTATATAGAGTATAGTGCTGAACATACTAAGGATATTTAAGATCTTTAAATAATTAAATATATTCTGAACTGAAATTAGTAATTTACAAAACTTGATCTTTATCTTTACAGTGAAAACGTAATGTTTTTATAAACTATATAAATAGAAACACAAATGGAATTAAACCATTTAAAAAACAAATTAGTAGCTTTTATCTGTTCATCTTGTTTCTTAGCGGGAGTTTCACTCAATGTTATCATTAACAGTGATATACCTCTTTTTGGTTTCTGCTAAACAAAGGTCGAAATTAATTGCAATTTATCGCTTCTTATTTAAGGCAGATTGAGACTTCCCTACTCCATGATGCTATTTCCCTAACTCTAGAAGAGTTCCTTAAGTGTTCGGCAACCAAGAGCGCGATTTGTTTTAGTCAGTCACAAGCGTGGAAAAACAACACCTTCGGACATGCATCTATTCTGAATCTCAATGGAACTGAGGAATCCAAAGGAATAACCGACTACATCACACCTAGGTTGGGATTCGGTACGAAATACACCACATTCATTCCCAGCAGACAAGAATGGGAAAATACGACCATAGAATCTTATGGTAATCTCCAATTCTACACTGATGGCTCCAAAATGGAGAAAGGAACAGGATCAGGGGTGTACTGCGAAATGCTGCAGATGAAGGA
This sequence comes from Tetanocera ferruginea, assembly GCA_958299015.1. Taxonomy (NCBI): domain Eukaryota; kingdom Metazoa; phylum Arthropoda; class Insecta; order Diptera; family Sciomyzidae; genus Tetanocera; species Tetanocera ferruginea. The sequence goes on along the minus strand of OY282640.1, from coordinate 85,391,735 downwards.
GTCGTACAGGCTTCCTGATCACTGCAGTGTTTTTCAGGCAGAAATTTATGTAATTGAAAAAGCAGCACAGGTTATTTACAGCACAAGGATAGTAATTTTTGTAGATAGCCAAGCGGCTATAAAAGTGTTAGAAAGCAAAACGACAACAGCCCGAACTGTACTAAATTTTAAACAAATTCTGAACAGTGTCTGTAATACCCACAATTTCACTCTCTGCTGGGTCCCTGGACACAGCAATGTAGAAGGGAATAACAAAGCAGATGAGCGGGCAAGAAGTGGAGTAACAATAGACACAAACAGAACCATTACAGACATGTACATTAGAGTGGGTCGGCCTCCATAAAAAAAAAAAAAGTTTGAAATAACCACCCCCTAGTTTAAAGTTGACCTCGAGAGGATTCCGCAAACAAAAAAATTTTTTTTGTTTTGACCACCGGAAAAACAGCCGGAAAACGGAAAAACAAACAAACAATGGGGGCTTACTAGTTGAATATGACTTCAAAAATAAAAATGTTCTAAGAAGACATTGTAGTACTCGTAAAGCCCTGTTCAACGACATATAATTTTTTAAGATCTGACATGTAATGCTTAAGTTATGCAAAAAAGACCATTTTGGCTTTTTTTCCGGTGGTCCAAAAAAAAAAAATTTTTTGTTTTCGGAATCCTCTCGAAATCAACTTTAAAATAGGGGGTGGTTTTTTCAAACTTTTTTTTTCGACCCACTCTAGTGTACATTCTGTGTACAATAGGTGTCGTAAAAAGAAACATAGACCTCAAAGCTAGAGATAATGAAAACACAAACTGGGCCTCCAGAAAAGACTGCATTATATCTAGAAGGCTCTGGCCAGAACTTAACGAAAACAGACCTAAGAGCCTTCTGCTCTTGTCCAATCGGGATATCCGGATACTGGTAGGAATCCTTACAGGCCACTGTTCATCGGGGTGATGGCCAATAGGATTGGCATTACAGCACCAGGCTTTTGTCGACGCTGTAATGATCCGGAAGAATCGGAAACAATCACCCACTTTCTGTGTGAATGCCCAAATCTACAGAATCGTCGACTACGATTTATAGGAGACAAATTTTTCAAAGATTTGGAGCAGCTCGTGAACACACCAATGCTAGACATACGGAGGTTCACAAATAGCAGAGGATGGCTTAGGTGAACAGGAATAAAAAGAAACTTGGTTTATTGGATACCACAACCTCAATGGGTTAAAAATAATAAATAATGGATTCGTAATGGACCAATAAGCCCCACGCAAGCACCTCATAGGTGCACGACCCTTCTTACCAAACCTAACGGGATTCTAAGGAGTCCGACATGAGAGTCAAAAAAATTAGAAAAGAAAAGAGTAAAAAAAAAAAATTTCGTGCAACGTCACTTTTTTACAATTGTAATATACAATTTCTCTCTTGCAATTTTTGTAGATTCTTATTACAAATTTGTAAATTTGTGATTTGTTATTTGCGGAACGAAAATTTGTTTAAATAAATTTGAACTTGTCATGTACAAGTACAATTTTGTGATTGTATATTGTATTTGGTGAAATAGGGCACATGTGTTTTCTTTCCTCTATATCTGTAAAAAATGATATATACTTATCTGGTATAAAAGAGTTGAATGTTAGTAAAGTTTAATTTTGAATAACAGCATTTCAAATCGTAAAGATACCTGATGAAATCGTTCCCCTTGCTCATCCGATTCCGTACTGAGTTGCCTTTCAAAATAGTCCAGATGGAAGTGTAAAAAATGAATTTGAATCCAACAAGTAATTGTAGCATCTCTTGTAAACTGTTTGTGTCACCCATGGGACATCAGAAATAAATGTTTGATGAAAGTATTTGTCATATGCTATTATCAGTTCCTGACTGGAACGACCTTGACAGCGTCCTGATGGTATTATCATTTCGTTTCGTTTTTTATGTGAAACCTATTACTCGTAGAGGTTACTTGTCTTGGGTGACCCCTAGTGAAATTTTCTGAAATAATTTTTGGAAGGTTTTAACCCTTCACCTGCCTCCAAAGTTGACTTTTAGAGTCTTTTCCAAAAAAAGGGTAAAAATTAACCATACTGGTAGGAGCTAGAGGGTTCAAGTGTTCCAAAAAAATATTTCCCGGAAAATTTTAACTTAGACTTCCGAAGACAAAAACCACCCTGAATTAAGTCTTACGTATTTTTTCATATTTTTTAATTTAATTTTTGACCAAAAAATTCAAATTTAAAACCACTGAAAAAAAAAATTGTGACGTAGTGGAGCAAAAATGAATTTGGGCTTTTATTATTGATGTCAAATACTACCGTTTGAGTTCAGTTTAGTTCACGCCCGAGACAATGACCTTCATTTTGTGTCACTGTGTTATAAACAGCATTTGTATCCTCAGCTTGTATATCCTGAGGATTCACACCATCCGACTTTTGAAATAACACTGAATTTTCCTAAAAAATCTGTATCAAATCGTTTCAATTCTCGCTCAAAGTTTAATTTAAAAGAACAAATTTTGTAATTTTTAGAAATCATTTGAAAATGGTCATCAATCAATTATCAATTTTTTTTAATTTCAAATGTTCCTTTATTCAAATAATAACATATTTGAGAGGTACTTAATACTAGTGAAAGGATAAACTAGATCATTTTTAATGTTGCTTAGCATCCCGATCGGATTTTTCAAAGTTCTATGTTAATATTTTACATTGTTCGTTTTCTCGCATTAGTTTGTTATTATTCTTCGCTGAATTATGAAAATTAAACGAAAAAAATAGTAAACCTTTTTTTTTTTTGTTTTTGTATAAAACTTAAATCTATGACTTAGAAATATCTGCCTAGAATTTTATTATACAATATCAATGACTGCTAATTAATTTACTGTGATTTTTGGTTATAGTTATAATAATTTTGTCTTAAGTTAAACAGGTACTTAGTGTAAATTGGAGGTTTGCTTTTGCAGTAATTTAAAGAACTTAAGTAAAATTCATCTTGGACTAGGTAAGTTCTAAGACGAGAAGAAGCATTTTGTTTTCTTTACTGAATAATTTTAACGCATGATTAACAATTTCATTTTCAAAGGCCTGTGTATGCTCAAAGAATTGTTCTTTCTACTAATGCTATTTTATAAATTTGGGGCTTGGTAAGATGCTCGTTGAAATTGAAGTTTTTAGTGAAATGTACACCTAGGTATTTTAAAGTTCAACTTTTCGAATAGGAGTATTATTTATTTTTAACTTTATTTAATATGCTGTTCGCCTAGTTAATTGCGAATAAATTACCCACAGTTAAAATCTCTTCGCACTTGCTCTCATTCACCTTTATCTTCCATTTATATAGTTAATCAGTGATTATAGTCAGACAATAGTTAATTTCTTCTTCAGCAAGGTCAGTCAATTTAGTTTGAGCCGAAAGAAGTATATCATCTGCGAATTGTTTAATCGAGATATGTAGTATGCCATTATGTTTCGGGAATCCGATACATAAAGAATATACAGTATGCAAAATATTGCTGAACCTTGAGGTGTTCCAGCTGGTGCTATATATGGGTAAGAATATATTCCATTGACTTCAACTTTATATGTGCGATTTGTCAAATAATTTAAAAAAATCTGCATAACAGCAGACGTATACCAAATTTACAGTGCATTTTATAAACTAATCCCTTAATTCATAAAGTATCATATGCTTTTTAGAAATCTAATGCTACTAAATGTGACGGTGCTCTATTATTCAGGCTATTAGCTATTGTAGTTGTTAGTTTTACTAGTGCATGGCTTGTTGTAAGACCTGGGCGAAACCCAAATAGTGTTTCAAAATTTATTTTTAACTTCAAACATTATTTTTTTTTGTTACAAACATGCAATAACAATAGAGTTCAGCTACTACAGCTTTTTCTATTTAAAGCCACAAACCACATCATCAAAAATATAATGATGTGGATACAAGTGGCTCAAAACAAAGTTAATGTGGAAAAAATCTACCCACCAAAGTTTGGGTTGGGCTGAGGGACAACACATTACGTTACTACTAACCATGCACACATAGATCAAATTACAGAATAGCTTTTAGTCTACTTTTGAGTTGACCTTTTGACAAGTTAACATCAAAAACGCTATAGTTGTTAACAAAGGTACTCATGCGGTTTAAAGGAGCAGTTAACATATAGTTCGGTCTACTTAAAGGTAAATAAATTAAAATATTAGCGTTGCTACTGCTTCTATGGTTAGAGTTAAAATTATTGAGAAAAGAATTTCCGGAGAATCGAAAACACCGGTCAAGAGTTGGTGTAAATATACGATATCTGCAGACCTCCTTCGCTCACTTAGTGAATGCATTCTTAATAGTTTTACTAGATCCTCATAAGGAGGAAGGTTTGAAATGTCAGTTCCTCATAAGCCCCTTAAAGCAAACCGAACAAAACGTTTTTGGATTCTCTCTATTCGTTCAAAATGCACATTATAACTTGGGGACCAGACTTGACTTGCGTACTCCAAGTGAGGATGCACAATTGCATAATACAATGTTGTAGTTGTAATCATGCTATTAAATTCTTTGGCCCAGCGTTTTACAAATCCAAGCATTGAAGATGCTTCTTTACATATATTATAAATATGAACGTTGAACGATAACTTAGGATCCATGCATAAACCAAGGTCTTTGACCGCATCGACACGACTTAAGGCAGTATTTTATATATTGTAATCAAATATTAAATTATTCCTTTATCGCGAAAAGGTCATAGTTTGACATTTACTAGGATTGAGAAACATATTATTTTTAGAACACCAATCTTATTTAATGTATTATTATTATCAGGGGCCGAAAATAACAGTTATTATCGAAATTTGAATTCAAAAAGTTAGACAGAAAGAATATGTTTATTCGATATTTGAATATAGCAGTACGATGCTTGTTAGCTAAGGAATAGTAATCTTAAAAGCTTTTTATTTGTTTGACTTTTTTAAAAAAAGTCAAAAGTAATATTCTTTTTTTGACCGATTTTTTTTCGGTCAAAAATATAAGTTAAAATTTTACTTTTATTTTTTCAGTCAAAAATAAAAGTTAAAATATGACTTCTATTTTTCCGGTCAGAAATATAAGTTAAAATTTGACTTATATTTTTTCGGTCAAGAATAAAAGTTAAAATTTGACTTTTATTTTTTGAGTCAAAAATAACAGTTAAAATTTGACTTATATTTTTTCGGTCAAAAATAAAAGTTAAAATTTGACTTTTATGTTGGCATCTCAAAAATGTTAAAAAAGTATTGATAATTCTTTAAATAAATTTGGAAGCTTATCCAAATCATTCACTCAAATGAATTCATTTTAACAGTAAATAAGTGATAAGAATGTAGCCAAGGACGCCGAAAATAATTTTTTTCCCATCTAGTTTTCATCTTCAAGTGGTTTAGTTCCTGTTAAGAAAGTTGTGTTGCACTGCGAAAATATTAAAGCAAAATTTTAACTTATATTTCTGACCGGAAAAATATAAGTCATATTTTAACTTTTATTATTGACTGAAAAAATAAAAGTCAAATTTTAACTTATATTTTTGACTGAATCAATAAAAGTCAAATTTTAACTTATTTTTTTGACTGAAAAAATAAAAGTAAAATTTTAACTTATATTTTTGACTGAAGAAATTAAAGTCACATTTTAACTTATTTTTTTGACTGAAAAAATAAAAGTTAAATTTTAACTTATATATTTGACCAAAAAAATATCGGTCAAAAAATAACTATTATTTATTGACTTTTTGGATTATTATACATTAAGTTTAATAGATTGAATTTTTTCGAGGACATTGGCTAAGCAAGATAGTTTACTAAAAGGTCTGTAATTGCAGATAAATGTATTATTGCTATTAGGTTTAGCAATTGGAATTATTTCAGACTTTTTCCACTATTTTGGCATATAAGAATTACATATAAGAAATTGAAGAGTGTAGATATATTTGTACAGAATTTTAAGCTAGCAATTTTCTTAAGCATGAAATTTGACACAATGTCGTTTCCACAAGATTTCTTAGCATTTCTTGATTTTATAGCCATCTCTGCATCGGTTGCATCCACAAATGGTGAGTTACTGGTCTCTAAAATTTCAGCTTGGCTGATTACAGCAAAGTCGTTGATTCTTTCGTCTCTAAATGTTTCGGCAATATATGTTTGCACTACGTCGATGAATTCGCTGCGTCCCGTGTTCAGCGTAAGATTGTGTGCCCTCTTGAAATGTTCACAAAAGCGTTCGCCTTATCAATGTCGGTCAGGAAATGTGTGGTATCTGCTTCATCCATTAGCATATCACTGGGAAATTCGCTGCATTTTTTATAATTCGAAAATCGTTTAAAATTCTTAAAAATGTTTTTGTCGGCTTTAAGCTCGCTGAATTTATGTTTCCAAAACGAACTATAGTCTGACAGGATTGAATTGTACGCCATGTTAGTCAACAACTTCATGGTGGTTTTGAGTGCGGCGGCGTGTTGACTGTTTCTATTTCGGAACCATCTCCTGTGGGCCAGTTTCTTTTCACGAAGTAATTTTCTTGATCGGTTTGACAGCACTATTAATGAGTTTAGATATACTTTTACGCATGGTACGAATTTGGCGATTCATTCTTCGAAAGTCTTGTTCAAATATTCTATCACTACATCAATTTGATCATTTCCAATATTTGTTGAAAGCGGCAAATAAATTTCGCGGCAAATCCACTTACTCACTGATTTTCTTAAAATCAGCTTTGTTCTAATTGTAGCTCATTTCCATCTCGGCAGAAGTAATTTTTTTGTTTACAATAATTGTGACAGCTACTGCTCTATGGTTGGAATCAAAGTCATGAGCAGTGTTGCCGGAGTAAATTTATTTTTATATCCAAAATACAAAATAAAAATAGCCAAATTTAAAAAAAATTAGCCAAAAGATTAATTAATTGTATTAGAAAAAAGAAACAGGACTAACATTCATACCTTTTTAACTAACTAGTTTTTTGTACAACATAGTACCATTTTTTACTGGAAACAGATTTATAAACATGGTTGTTTTAAAATATGTTATAAAAAATTATATGTTCAAAATATAAGAGCATATTTTAAAAATATTAAGGGCATATATCCTTTAAATAGACGGACCTTTAATATAGAAGGACGTTAGCTCATTTATTTTTTACTTGATAAATGTAGAAAAAACTTTATAAAAATAAGGTTTGCATTTTTATCTTCGAACAAACTATTTCAGGTATCAAACCTATTGTCAAGTCTGCCATGGTTTAGAAATGGGAGATAGATAATAACGTGAGAAAGTGAAATCAAGTGGAACAAGTGGAGAATGTTTTACGTGTGGCGGAGTGCAACATCAACTTACTTTTCCATGCTGACTTGCTTAATTTTACTTTTGAAAACAAACCACAATTACTTTCAATGATCAAAATTATATACATTGTTGCTACTCTCATGTGGCACATGATTATAGATGTCAAATTATTGGATATTCTTGCGCTCGGCTGCACGATTAGCATCACTGGCAGGTCGTGTTCAAATGAAGAGAGAATTCACCCTAACGTGAATATTTTAAATCATTTCCCTGCAAACATTTGGAAGACGATTGGCAGAGAAGTGGATTTTGCGATGCACCAGTAATTCGCCCAAATGTTTTTTGGGAAAATGCATCGCTTTTCAAATGCTCAAGCAATGAATGCGCTAGTCACGAAAATTTTCAAAATCTTCCTTTACTAATTTCAGCGATTGTTGGAAGATGGATTTTTGAAAAATGTTCAAAATTTATCATGGAAAAATGAAGCAGGCTTTTAAAAATCGTAAAATCAATTATAAAGTTGAACTAGTATAGTTTTGAAGCAACGTCACATTATATCGAAGAGAAATAAAAACAAATTCACAAAAAATTCATTGAAATCGGACAGAACAACGATGCTTTGGAACAAATTGCTGAGGACTCTTAAATAGACTTCGTTTGACACCCTTTTCGGCGAATTTCTTGTTACTCCTCTAGGCGGTTCATTGGCGAATCTTCCCTGCGAATCGGCCTTAGTAGATAACAATAGAAGGCAATTGCTTGATCTTCCCAGCAATTCTTTGGGGATTTTCTGGCAATTGAAAATTTTATATGTGAAATAAAAAATTAATTTTCGCCGGAATGCAAAAACATAGCCGAGTAAAAAAAAATAGCCAAATGAAAAATAAAATCGCCAAATAGCCAAAACTCAATACGAGCAAAAAAAATAGCCACTTTTGGCTATAAATAGCCAAAACGGCAACACTGGTCATGAGTGGTAAGCCTGTTAGTGTTTGTATCGAAGTGTATCTGAATGGTGTCATCAACAAAGAATAAATCCAAGACGTACTCTGAGTTAGCTCGAAAGTAAGTACTGCTTTCTGGCAATAGTATTTTAATATTGTGTAAATCAATCGAATCGCACAGCCAGTTATATAATTTGTTACCTTCGAAGGTATTTTCCTTGCAACCCCAAAATATGTGTTTACAATTAAAGTCTCCTGTTAAGTCGGTCGATAACTCATTAGTGTCAATTCTAGTGCTGGGCTTCTTGTAGATGGACACAAAAACTGTTTCTGTTACCTTCTCAAACGTAACTTTGATTGCACTATTCGATTGTAACTATTGAAGCGATTTTTTGAAGATGAGTACTAATAAATTTCGATATAATGAGTAGAACAGTTCCTCCTTCATTGTCCGATACCCTATCATTTCCATAAAAGTTGTAGCTCGGAATTGCAAATTTGTTGGTAACGTTTAACTTCGTTTCACATATAAGCATGATGTCTGGGTTATGATTTTTCACAAAATTGTGCAGTTCATGCTGTTTCGATTTACTTTTGAGAGAATTTGCATTCAACTCGAACCATTTGATTTTGTTGAAGTTATTCATTTTTTTTTTATTAATCAACTGGGGTGAGATTTTGAGATTTGTCAGTTGTTTTAAAATCTCAATAAAATTGTCGTTTGAGTTTGTATGCACACTTGTTTTGGTTTGTTGTTGGGCACCACGAACAATATTTGCAAATGTAGCACGAGTATTGGGTGAGATAATGTGACTCGGTGCTGTCGGTTTAGGTGATGGGTTTACTACCTTCCGTATCTTATTTCCGGGTGAATTCCTTCTTTCGAGAATACGTAGATAGACCTGACATTCCTCAGAAAAATCAGAACGTGATTCACTCCTACAGTCACAGGTTGGCTTAAAAGCATCATTCGTATCTAAAATACATTCACCTTTTTCATGAGAAGTGAGGCAGTTTGGGCAGCGTACATCGTATGAGCAATGGGATTCTGTGTGCTCAAATCGCCAGCGTCTGCGGCATTGTGTAAGTGAGGTATGCTTCAACTGCTCCACTACTATACCGTTAACGTTACCAATTCGTTTGATAGCGTAGATTTTCTTTTTATCAGTTTTTGTATCAAACGATGCATGGAGAAGAGACGCCGATTTCAGTAATTTTCTTGGTAACAAATTTTGTTAAACGCAGCTGTAACAAATCGTCATCATTTTTGAGATAGGTCACAATACCGTCATGGTCGTAACATGCCGGAATATGCTTTATCAATACGTGTTTTTATTTACGCTCAGCTGGTGTATATGTGTGATATTTTATACCAAATTCGTTAAGCATTTCTAACATAGCGTCATATTGTTTAAGAGTGCTCAGTTGAATCTTATATTTGCTCTTATTTACTCGCGTGAAGTAATCTGTATTAGAGCTGATTTTACGATTTCTGATACGCTCACTCATACGCTTGTGGTCGTTGTCGAAAACGAATATAGGAGGGACGTTTTTTTCACGCTTGACTTTATTATTATGTTTGTTTATTTCGACGTTGTTTTGTGCATTAGAGTTTAAACTATGAGTTGTTGTTGCATTATCTTCGATGTTTTTCCACTTTTGCATTGTTTCCGTTGCTAATGGCCAGTGTACACGATTCAGAGTCACTAGGGAGAAGACTCACTAACGATCGTTTCTGCATCGTTGTTATCATGTTTGTTGTGTTCAAGGTTGTAACGAACTTTCGTTTTCCGGATTTTACAGCTGGGGTATACTCGCCGGTGGCCAGGGTTCGTTGCAGAAAATTTATAATAACAAGAGACCCTTTTTGCTTATGTACATATATTTCTTCTGAGTTCATTAGTTATTCAATTATTATCAATAATATTCATAGTGGCTTATTTAAATTAAAATCTATAGTCTTTATACACACAGATATGTCCTTGAGTTGACCTTGACTTGCTGGCGATGTACTCATTTATGTCCTTGAGTTGACATTGACTTGCTGGTGATGTACTTAGTTATGTCCTTGAGTTGACATTGACTTGTTGGCGACGTACTTAGTTATGTCATTGTGTTGACATTGACTTTCTGGCGATGATACTGACCTTTCTGGAGATTTTGACTTGTTTGCGCTGATACAGACCTTGCTGGAGATGTTGAGATGAAGTTAAACTTGTTGGACTGTTGTTGTCGACTGTAATGTGCTACTTTGGCGGAATTAGAGCGTTCTCTGGGGAAGTGCGACCTTGTCTTGATATGATCTACTAGACTGGCAACTGAAGAAGTTTGACTTCAATATCGGGGAAGAGAGCTTACCACCAATACGTAATCGCGGCACCTACGAGTGGAAACAAAATATTATCGGGGAAGAAAACTTACCACCGATAATATTTCTACAAAAATTTCCAAAAGAACTCTGACTCCACAAGGTAACATTCACCACTGATAACACTGGTTTACAGCCAATATGAACTTTGAATGCAACTTTCCTTTGCTCATGTAAAATCGGTTGCTAATTCCGAAAAAAAAATTGTTTTTTTCAGTCACTCCGTTTTCGAGATATTGCCCACTGTAGGGTTTTCAACGAAAACAAAAGTTGGTTCTACTTAATTTCTTATATCTCCAGAACCAACAATAGTAATCAAACAAGTTATTTATCAAATAAAAGCTTATAAAATTTCTTACAAACAATGCAACATCATTTTTTGGTGGAGCTGTTAGTTTTGGTGGAATAAATTCAAATTTCGGGGATTTTTTTTTATTTTGCAGAAAAATTTCCAAAAAAAGACAAAATAGTTGCAAATTTCGTTAAGTAATCAAAATATTTTGTTACTTTTGATATTTTTTACTAAAAACCTTTTTTTTTTTAAAAAATAAGCTATTGTTGAAGAAAATCTATTGAGAAATGAAAAAGTTGTGTTCAATGGAACGAAAGCACCCAAGTTATGTTATTTTTAAAAATTTTATTGTCATATAAATAAATTGGGTTATTGTACTTTAATTTTTATTTTTCATTTTTATTGTTCATAGGAATCAAGTCAAGGGTTTTGCGAAAGAAAAGAAAAGAAAGAACAGGCTACAATAAAAACAGGTAGGCTCACAACTGACAGTGCAACCGTCGAAACCGTCACAGCAAAACAACTGATTTCGACACTTATGGCTATAAGAAAGAGAGCCTACCTGTTTTTATTATACCATGTGAATACTTATTTTGTTTTTTTTTACAGTTTTGGCGGTCGCGCTCTGAGTCGTGGAGCTACCTTTATTTTATTGTACCATATCTGCAGCACTTTCGAGATGTATAAAAGCAAAAACATTCATGCATTATACTAAAAAACGTCAAACGGCAAACAAACGGACGCACAATTTGAAACAAAAAAAAAAAAATTAAAAATAAGATATACTTCAAAATAAAATGAGTAAAAGACTGCGAGAATTCCAGTGTAAAAACGACCCAGATATTTTCTGCTACGTGTGCGGTGAATTTACTTTCGAAAAGAAACGAGCCAATTTTACGAATTTACTGCAAATGTCATATCTTCATTATTTTGGTATTGTGGCTAAGAACATTGGTGAATCATGGACGCCAAGTATTTTGTGTCAATCGCGCAAATTAATATTGTCTGAATGGAGCTCGGGTAAAAAACGATACATGAAATTCGATGTTCCGATGATCTGGAGACAACCGTTTTGCCACCTAAACGATTGCTATTTTTGTCTGGCCAAAGTGACTGGTGTTGGAAAACACAAACGAGTGATATACGCCACTGTCCCGACTGTTTCATTGCCAGTATCTCATTCTGACGATGTTCCATATCCTACTTGTCCGTCCCGATTCAACACGTGAAAACAATCGAAAATCCGTAGATTCAGTGGAGTCGGAAGGAACCACAGGTGGTAGTAATATTACAACTGAAAACACAACTCATCTTTTATCGCAAGCGCAGCTGAATGATTGGATAAGAGATTTGGAACTGTCAAAGGAAAAATCGGATTCGCATGCTTCTCGTATGCAACAATTCAAGTTTTTGAGACCCGATGTTAAGGTGACATACTACAGAAATCGTGAAAAACCGCTTGCTATACACTTTACTAAGAATGACAATATCTGCTATTGCGTAGACATTCCTGGCTTTTTTTAATACCTTCGGTCAGCCGTACATTCCCAAAGAGTGGCGTTTGTTTATTGATGGCAGCAAAGTGAGCTTGAAGGCGGTATTACTTCATATAGGAGACAAAAAGCCATCGATTCCAATCGCATATGCAGTCAACACAAAAGAAACGTACGAAACAATGGCGAAGCTATTGACATCATATATCATATCATATCAAAGTCGTTGGTATGCTTTGTGGTTTACAGAGTCGCTACACAAAGTACTGCTGTTTTCTCTGCAAGTGGGATAGTCGAGCACGTGAACACTACTATTACAAAAAGGACTGGCCAGAAAGAATTGAGTCGAAAGTTGGAGAGAGCAACGTAAAAAATGTTCCACTCGTCAAAAAGGAAAACATAATTCTCCCACCGCTGCACTCAAACTTGGACTTATGAAAAACTTTGTCAAGGCGTTAGACAAAGAAAGCGAAGCATTCACATATTTGAAAACGATTTTTCCTAATCTTTCTGATGCCAAGATAAAAGAAGGTGTCTTCGTTGGACCGCAAATAGAAAAGGTGTTAAACGATCTTCAATTCGCAGAACTATTGTCAACAGCTGAGGCAGCGGCGTGGGATTCTTTTAGGACGAGTGTTTCTAGCTTCCTCGGGAATAAAAAAAGTGAATCTTACGAGAAAATAGTCAACGAGTTGCTCAAGAACTAAAGGGTGATTTTTTAAGAGCTTGATAACTTTTTTTTTAAAAAAAACGCATAAAATTTGCAAAATCTCATCGGTTCTTTATTTGAGACGTTAGATTGGTCCATGACATTTACTTTTTGAAGATAATTTCATTTAAATGTTGACCGCGGCTGCGTCTTAGGTGGTCCATTCGGAAAGTCCAATTTTGGGCAACTTTTTCGAGCATTTCGGCCGGAATAGCCCGAATTTCTTCGGAAATGTTGTCTTCCAAAGCTGGAATAGTTGCTGGCTTATTTCTGTAGACTTTAGACTTGACGTAGCCCCAAAGAAAATAGTCTAAAGGCGTCAAATCGCATGATCTTGGTGGCCAACTTACCGGTCCATTTCTTGAGATTAATTGTTCTCCGAAGTTTTCCCTCAAAATGGCCATAGAATCGCGAGCTGTGTGGCATGTAGCGCCATCTTGTTGAAACCACATGTCAACCAAGTTCAGTTCTTCCATTTTTGGCAACAAAAAGTTTGTTAGCATCGAACGATAGCGATCGCCATTCACCGTAACGTTGCGTCCAACAGCATCTTTGAAAAAATACGGTCCAATGATTCCACCAGCGTACAAACCACACCAAACAGTGCATTTTTCGGGATGCATGGCCAGTTCTTGAACGGCTTCTGGTTGCTCTTCACTCCAAATGCGGCAATTTTGCTTATTTACGTAGCCATTCAACCAGAAATGAGCCTCATCGCTGAACAAAATTTGTCGATAAAAAAGCGGATTTTCTGCCAACTTTTCTAGGGCCCATTCACTGAAAATTCGACGTTGTGGCAGATCGTTCGGCTTCAGTTCTTGCACGAGCTGTATTTTATACGGTTTTACACCAAGATCTTTGCGTAAAACCTTCCATGTGGTCGAATTACACAAACCCAATTGCTGCGAACGGCGACGAATCGACATTTCACGGTCTTCAGCAACACTCTCAGAAACAGACGCAATATTCTCTTCTGTACGCACTGCACGCATTCGTGTGGTTGGTTTAATGTCCAATAAAGTAAACTGAGTGCGAAACTTGGTCACAATCGCATTAATTGTTTGCTCACTTGGTCGATTATGTAGACCATAAATCGGACGTAAAGCGCGAAACACATTTCGAACCGAACACTGATTTTGGTAATAAAATTCAATGATTTGCAAGCGTTGCTCGTTAGTAAGTCTATTCATGATGAAATGTCAAAGCATACTGAGCATCTTTCTCTTTGACACCATGTCTGAAATCCCACGTGATCTGTCAAATACTAATGCATGAAAATCATAACCTCAAAAAAATCACCCTTTATAAAAAAATGGGCGTAAATATGTCTCTGAAAATTCACTTTCTGCACTCCCATTTGAATTTTTTTCCGAAAAATCTCGGTGACGAGAGCGACGAACATGGGGATAGATTCCACCAACAGATGAAAGCAATTGAGATTCCGTACCAAGGATTTTGGGACGAAGAAATGGTGGGCGACTATTGTTGGTTTCTCATCAGAGAAACCGATCCCGAATTAAATGAACGACAAAACAAGAATTCTCATCATTTTGAATTTCTGAATGATAAATAAAAATTATTTACAATGTAAATAACAATATAAATGATTTAAGGGAGCAATAAAAATAATTAATAATAATTATATACAATTTACATAATGAAAAAATAATGTAAATTATAAAATGAACAATGAAAATGAAGAATATATGATTTTATTACAACAACCTTTAGTTCTCATTTTTTTTTATGGCAATAAAATAAGTCCAAATGCATAAATTGATAATCACACAATTTGGGTGATTTCGTTCCATTAAACACAACTTTTTCATTTCTCAATAGATTTTCTTCAACAATAGCTTATTTTTTTTGGAAAACTAAAGGCTTTTAGTAAAAAATATCAAAAGTAATAAAATATTTTGATTTCTTAACGAAATTTGTAACTATTTTGTCTTTTTTTGGAAATTTTTCTGAAAAATAAAAAAAATCCCCGAAATTTGAATTTATTCCGCCAAAACTAACAGCTCCACCAAAAAATGATGTTTGCATTGTTTGTAAGAAATTTTATTAGCTTTTATTTGATATATAACTTGTTTCATTAGTGTTGTTGGTTCTGGAGATATATGCAATTAAGTGGAACCAACTTTTGTTTTCGTTGAAAACCCTACAGTGGGCAATATCTCGAAAACGGAGTGACAGAAAAAAAAAATTTTTTTCGGAATTAGCGACCGATTTTACATGAAAAAAGGAAAGTGGGTTTCAAAGTACAAACAATTTTTCGTTATTTGTAAACCAGTGTAATCCGAGCACGTCCAATCACTTTGACTGCACGAAAAACAAGAGACCGCTCAATGCTGCGACTGGCCATAGTACAACAAATAAGGTAGCTGCAGGGCTGAGAGCCGAAAGTCAGAACTGTCAAAAAATACTGAACGAAAAAGAGCAACAAGACGAGACATCAAATAATTTGTATTGAATTTGACAATTCTGACTCTGAGAGAGAGAGGATTGATAACCCTGCAGCTACCTTGTTTATTGTACTATGCGACTGGCCTTTTAAACCTTTACTCCTAGCTGCGAGGCCATTATGTTGAAACTAGTTTTACGTTGATAGCTTTCCTAAGTAGCTATCCCTCTCTCGCTCTCTCTTCCGTCTTGATGCTTTCGCCTGCAGCATACTGTTTATGTGGTTGTGTGTGCCAGAACTGGTTTTATGCTCATTGTTAATTTGCTGAGTATGTGTTTTTTCTCTCTCTCTTTCTCTCTTCAGTATTAATGATATCGCCTGCGGCTTACTCCTTATGTGTGTGTGTGACAGAACTGGTGTATTGTTTAAATGAATTTAAAAAAAACTATGTGTAAGTCAGTGGTCGGCGTCCATGAAGCACATGCTGTGATAGACTCACACGTATTCTTATGCTATTTCGCTCATTAAACAAACAACCAATGGCGAAACGACATCGTTTCGAATGATACTCTCTTATTTTGTCCGTACACAAGGAGAATTTTTAGTGTAAATATGGCTAATAATGCAACAAGCAAAAAATATTTTATGCTTCCAAACGCTTTTGATGGCATGCAATGTTTATTATGCTATATGTCTATAAAGATTAAAGGTGAACAAGGTATGAAAAGGCATTACCAATGCTTTCATAAGGATTTAAAAAAAATGGTAGGCTTTGAAAGGGAAAAGCTCTTTGAAGAGAAAAAAAAAATATTTTGATGAACTTAAGTTATGGATGGATGAATCTTTAAAAGAAGACAATAAAAATAATGAAGAGCATCAGAAGCTGCTGAAATTATCCATATCTACAATTATAAGTGTAGAAATAGCAAAACAAGGAAGGCCATTTTCGGACGGGATATTTATAAAAAATCTTTTTCTTAAAATTTTGCAAAAAATCGATTATAAATCCACTACAATTATGGAGTCGATCCCTTTGTCACCCAGAACAATAGCTCGCCGTACTGAAGAAATAGGCTTATTTCTCGACTGTGCTGTTAAAAAAAAACTTAACGAATCACAATTTTTTTCGATATGCTTAGACGAAAGCACAGATATAAATTACGTTTGTCAATTAGTCGTTTGTATTCGATGTGTCTACTCGAACTATGAAGCTTATGAGCCAATATTTATGATAGAGCCCTTCCAAGGAAATGTTACAGGCAAAGCGATTTTTGATGTTCTTAATGAAAAGCTCTTTCAATTGTGGACATGAATAAGTTAACTGGTGTGTGCACAGATGGAGCCCTCGTCATGACTGGGAAAATAAATGGATTTGTAGGGCAGCTCAAAAAACATGGAATTCATGTTTTCAATTTCCACTGTGTTATTCACCAACTTGCTCTTGCGTCGAAATGTTTAAACAATCATTCCGCTATGAAAACAGCTGAACATATAATTAATAAAATAAGAGGGGGTCATAACTCACTTACCCACAGAAAACTTGTGAATTTTTTAAAAATAAATAACGCTGCTCATTGCGATCTTAAAATGTATACTGAAGTTCGATGGTTAAGCCGCGGTAATTCTCTTAAGAGGCTATTTGATCTCCGTGAGGAAATTCTTCAGTTTTTAAATGCTGAGAATTCAAAAAAATTTGAGTTTTTGGTGAAGGCTTTACAGGAAAACGAGTTTCTTTTAGACTTAGCATTTCTAACAGATATTACCAAATATCTAAATGACATTAATCTTGAACTTCAAGGAAAACACCGAACCATTTCTAATTCTTTTAATAAAATAAATAATTTTAAGACAACATTATTTTTACTCTCATGCGAACTTCAATCTAACGATTTTTCAAATTTTCCAAATACCGCACTCATTTATACGGATGAAATGGCTATTAAAAAAGGCTGAATATTCTAATATAATATTATCTTTATTATACAATTTTGAAGATCGGTTTAAGGATTTTGAAAAAATGAAATTATGGATTGATGTATTTGAAAATCCTTTTAAATGTGACTGCAGTGTATTTGAATTTCGCATTCAATCTGAAATAATAATACTTCAAAGTGAAGAAAACATTAATGATAACAAAAGCATTTCTGAGTTCTGGAAAAATTTAGATCAGTCATTTTATCCTGAGCTTAAAAAAATATCTCTCAAATTGCTTTCGTTTTTTCCTGCTTCGTATTTATGTGAAAAAATATTTTCCGATTTGAATTTCATCTGTTCTCTCAAGCGTAATAGAATAAACTAAATAAATTTAAAAAGTATTATGCTTATAAGAAACTGCTACCCAATCTTCGATCTCGATGATTTTATATCAAGCATTGATGTTGCATAAAAATAATAAAATAAATAATAATAATAATAATAAAACGATAACAACTCCTTTCGCTTCAGTAAGTACTTGCATTAGATTTATGATTAGCGTTATGAAGTTCACAGTCTTACTAAAACCAACACGACGTTGTGTTCATAATCATAACCAGTATCATAAAAAAGCAGCTACTAGATTTATGCATACTTTTTCTTATACGAAAATGTGAATTTTTTCTTCTAAAATTTTGATATTTTGTGATTTTATATTCACATTATTAAGACTTACAAAATGCATAAGTTTTTTCTATTATTAACACATTATTAAATATTTTAATTTATATAATATCTAAGACCTACCTAATGAATTACTTTTTTAATTTTCTGCTGGTTATTTTCCTTAATCAATTTGAACTATATAATTTCTTTCAGTGCAAATTTTTGTTCTCTCACTAATACAGTCTCACTTTTAATTATGCCGATCACTGGTGTAAGTTAACACCATGTATGCTGTACATAACAATTCATCGTTCTACACAAATTTTCCGTTGAACTCAGGTGATATCCGCTCCCACGAAACATGCTGACAAAGCGCAAGCAGCGCTGCACACCCACACAAACAGCTCTGACATAGTTTAGATAATAAAGAACACATAGTTAAGATAGCTTATATTATTTTAAGTGCAACTTTTGTCATTCAGTTTAAGTTCATACGAGTTTCAATAAAGAGCTTAAGCTCAGAAAAAATTATTTTTTTTAGGTTTTTTATAAAGCAAATAACACTGTGCTAGTTGCAAAATCCATCAAACGGGGGACCCAGGGGGCTACCATAATTCGAGTGCGCTGATCCTAATGGTGCTATGCGTTTTTTTTTATGTTAGCTCTAGTTTTCGAGTTATTCGAAAAATAAAATATCACTATTAAGGATAAAACGGAAGCAATTTTACTTTTTATTTTTTACAATTTATTAAAATTAAACCGATATAAATTGTTAAATTACCATTGTATCGACAAATTTACATCAAATAAGAACAATTTGATATAAGAACAATTTGAAAAAATTAATACAAAAAAAATTTAATGGGCCCTTAAGCAACGACATTTCATGGCTTTGAAGGTTTAGGGGAAGTGCATTTTTAAAGATAGCGTAGGCCAATGTTTACATTAGCTAAACGCTTACCTTAATTAGTTGATGATTTTGAATGTTTCTATCATATCAAAGAGCTGAAACGTCTAAATTATGTGTAGCAAACTTCCATACAGGAATTTTTCCGGGAATTTTTAAATAGGCTGGTCCTCACACTATGGTGCAATATTATAAACAGTACTGATTAAGAGTCAGCACTTTTTTATAAGGTAAACAACTAAACAATTTGTACAAAAGAATATAATGTAGGTTATATATACAACGTTATTGTTTAAAATAAGCCAATGGCTTAACAGGTTCGAACATTTGTATGTTATTACTCCATGATTTTTGGGTACAAAAGCAAACTTCTAAATAGGATGTTTGGGTTGAAATAAAAACTAATTTCATTTAGTCTGATTGGTGGGTATTACAAAGAGTATTTTGGTTAAGTAAACGGATGTAATTTTTCGGATGTTAAATAAATATATTTATATATAAATGGATATATTTAAACGGATGTAAAATAAATGGTCAAGAATTACAAATTTTTTCTTCGTGGGTCTAAAATTTTGATTTTCAAATTCTCGAAAACAAGAGCTAACCTAAAAAAACGCTTAGCACCATTAGAATCAGCACACTCGAATAAGGTTATTGTTATGATAGCTCGGTTGCTATCGAAGTCCAGAAAACACAATATTTTATTTTTGTATTTAATTTTATTTATTTATGTTAGGTCGCGAGTGACCCAACCTTTTTAATACAGTTCCACTTTTTTAACTGACTTATTATTCTAGTCTTAATCTAAAATGAAACTTACGAAGAAGGGTGTACGTGACAAAAGTAGAAAGTCAAGTATCGATGCAATTCGACATTGATACTTGAGTTCAATGACTAAACGCGAAACTATGAGAATAAACGAAATATGACCCGGTCATTAACTTAAATAATTTATTGTGGAATTTGGAGTTCAATAAATTCCGAAATGTGACGCGGTCAATAACTTTAATAAGTTATTGTGGAATTTGGAGTTGAATAAATTCCGCGCTATTTGATACTGCACTTACACTTGGGGTGATAAGTGCAATATGAGTTTATATGTAGCATGAACGAAGTATGTATTGATTTGCATTGTCAAGCTACACCTCCCCTCTTTTGGAAAAAAAAAAAAAAAAAAAAATTAGTTTGAAGTTTTTTTTTTGTTTTTTTTTTGTTTTATATTAATTTTAAGTGACAAATTATGTTATTTATATTTTGAAAAATGTTGAATAAAGAAATTATGTACAAATATTAATATTTACTTAATAAAATTCTTATGTAATGTTTTTGAATCTAGGATATACAATTTTTTTTTTTTTTAGTTTTATTAATACTACAGTAAAATGAATAATGTAGGTAAAGTTGGGATTATTAAAAATACAGTAATGTTGGTAAATTTGAGATTATTAAAAATACAGTAATATTTGTAAATTTGATATTATTAAAAAAACAGTAATATTGGTAAATTTGAGCTCAAATGTTTATAATTATTATGTAGATAGAAATTATCATGATTATTAAACAAACTAGGCTGGTTTGTTCCTCTTGAGTGTGATTCAAGCTGTAAGCTGGTGGTGGCTGCAATTTGAATTTATTTTCAGCGCCTATATATTGCACGAAGACTTCAGGCAATAAGTGCTCGAAGTTTTAGTGCAATCGAGAAGAAAAGGAATAAAAAACAATTTGTGTTAATTATGTTGAAAAATTGGTACAATAAATGTAATTTTATTCTTACTGTGGTTGCAATTGGTGCAGTAGATAAATTGATATATCAAATTAAAGATGGCAGATGAACAAGCAGAAAATAATTATGATACAATTCACTTCGGCAATCAATACGTGATTGCTTAGCAGGCAAGGATGCAGGCTCGGCGACCCGATCGCGAGCGACAAGTGAAGAGTCGATAAGAAGGTTAACAACGTAACCAGCTTACGTGATTTAAATAATCTTTTACTTTAGGGTTGCAGCCTAAACATGCCGGCCCCCTTGCAGTGCTACTGTAAAGAAATGAGCTTAAAGATAACTTAAGGCTATAAGGAATAGTTGATTAATTAAAAAATGTCTCAGTTTTTTCATATTTCATTATAATGTTATTATTTAAACTTACTTACTACGGAATTTCATTTATTATTCATTTATTATTATTCTTAATTTAGCTTATCTATTTATCGGGCGTCTATTATTGGGCAATCGAGCCCGATACCAGCCAGCCGAAAATGGAGTTCTGTGCCACCAGTCCCCCCAAACCACAAGGAAAAATACCGGGCTGAATAATTTTCGGGTACACATCTACCCCTAACACCATGCCGACGGGGGACGAAACGAAAAAGTCGGGGTCACCGAGCATCAGGTTCGTGAAATTAGCCCTGATAGATGTGTCCAAATTCTTTCGCGGCGTTATGCGCGTAAAATGTATTACCACTCTAGCCTGGGTTGTCACCGACTGATTAGATTCATAGTTCGCGCGAAGGGTTATGGAGCACACTTCATGCGAACCAACCATCGTTGATGACAACCCAAGCTGACGGACTATTCGATGCGAAATTATGGACGTTTCAGCACAGTGATCTATCAGGGCCCGAATCCGATGCATGTAACCACGATCGATCACCTTGACAACCGCCGTGGGGAGCAGCGAAGTCACTTGTTGCAAACTTGGCAACGGTGAAGGCGAGGTCCGGCGTTGAGAGCCACTATTGGAGGTGCGTTGAGAGCCACTATTTGAGTGGCGTTGAGTGGGCCGTTGTCTACCATGGCCACGATGGCGGCGCTCGGCTTTCGGTAAACTCGACCTTTTACCAGAGCGCCGTGACGACTGAGATCCTCTTTTTGGATCAGCGCGCAGCGAAGGGCGAAAAGACCGCAACACCTCCGCATTCTGAATGCTACGCGCCAATCTCGCTTCGTCGTCTTCGCCTTCAGGGGCCGGTCTCCTCTCAACGCACGCTGCTTCCGACAAACGAGGTCTGGCAGCATACTCCCCTTCGGTGGTCGTCCTTCTCTGACGGGAAGACCGAGGCAAACGAGGCCTGGCTCCATCGTGAGGTTTCATAGTCGGTGACGACTTTTCCGCGTCGCGCGCTTTGGACAAACGAGGCCCATTGCTCTTATGCGGTCCAAAGTGCAGCATGGTGTTATGTGCCTCTTCACAAAAACGACATCGCCCATCACTTGAGCACATGTCGGAGAGGTGGTTTGGGGAGAGACACTTCGAACAATACCGGAACAATACGACAAGGCGGAGCCGCTCTGCCACATTGCCTGCCTCAAAGGCAGGGCAGGACCGCAACGGATGGTGCAAGAGACACACTCGGCAAGCGATGGGCTTTTGGGTACTCGACATTTCGGCTGAAAAAAGAAATTAAATACGTTAATTTCCCTGGGAACGCTTTTAAAAACCACACACACAAATACACAGAGATTACAGACGAGGACACCAAAGTCTACATTGTTGGTAATACAATGAGTTTAACTACTGGACGAGTAATTATGCCGCGCTCAGTACGTAAATCGGCGACACGGACGCGCTGGTCAGAGCCCAAATAAACCTTGACGACTCTTCCCAGGCGCCACTCATTCACTGAAAGATTGTCAGCTTTTATCACTACCAGGTCATCTATTTTTAAGTCTTCACGAGGATTTTTCCATTTATGTCGCTTGTGAAGTTCTTTCAGATAGTCATTTTCCAGACTTGACAGAACCTTTGGTTCATAGCCTTCAATTTTTGCCAACGATTTATAATTGACATTGGAGTTTCAGCGATATCTGGTTCAATTGGGGCAAGTAAAGGCCCTCCAACTAAAAAGTGCACTGGAGTCAACGGTGCAAGATCATTAGGATCTGATGACATTGGGCTTGAGCACCTGCCGGAATAAAATGCCAGGTTAAGTGCTGGTGGGCATATTTTGACACCAAATTAACTTTTGAATCATTTAGAAAGGCCTTGAAATCCTCCTTAAAGGCGCGTGACGCACCAACGAAGTTGGTACCATTGTCGGAGTACATTTTCTCCGGGCATCCTCTTCGTGATACAAACCTCGAAAAAGCTGCCAAAAAGGTGACAGTACTGAGGTCACTGGTAGCCTCTAAATGTATAGCTTTCGTAGCAAAGCAGACGAAGACGCAAATATAGCCCTTGGTTATGAGACAAGCACGTCCCGTATAATTTTTTATGTCATATGGGCCAGTAAAATCAACTCCAGTGGACGCAAATGGACGAGATAACTTTGTGCGCTCTGGGGGTAATGACGCCATCATCTGAGTCTGCAACCTCTTGCGGTCGATAACACAGACTTTGCAGTTGTGTATGATGGACTTGATCATATTCTTGACTCTGGGAATCCAATATTGCATTCGAATAAGTCCAACACAAGTTGGTTCCCACCATGAATGGAGATTTCGTGGGTGAATTTCACGAGTAATTTAGAAAATTGGCTCTCATACGGTAGAATCACCGGATGTCGTTCATCATAAGTGAAATGATCTGTCTCCGATAATCGTCCGCCAATTCTTAGTATTTTTTGGCTGTCGAGAAAAGGATTCAGATTTAAAATTGAGCTCTTCGAATCAATCAAACTTTTCTTCGACAACTGGGTATATTCAGATGGATAACCCAATTTCTGACTTTCAATAACGAGTCGTTTGGTTGTTTCTTTAATTTCTTCCTGTGATATTGCCACAGACTTATGGCAGAAATTACCTTTGTGCTGCCTGTGAGTTCTATAATAAAATCGTAATACGTACGACAGAACTCGCAAGGCTCGAGGCAACGAAGAAAAACGCTCTAAAAGGTTCACATTTTGAGAACATGCCACGTGAACTTTTATGGCTTTCGCTTCCATCGTGGTGTCATACTCGTAGCTTCGATTTGGCCATGAGCTGGGCTCTAGTTTCAGCCACACTGGTCCATGCCACCACAATGAGCTATCCTTTAAATGGTGCGGCTCCATTCCTCTGCTGGCCAGATCCGCTGGATTATCAGCTGAATCCACATGGCTCCAGTTCTCAGTCCTTACCTTTTCGCTGATTTTTGCGACACGGTTGGCGACGAACGTGGTCCAGGCGCATGGCGGTTTGCGCAGCCACGCCAGCACGATGGTCGAATCTGTCCATAAATACAGTTGATTATTGTACGTTTCTAAATTCGTCAGAAATGCTTCGACCATCTCTGCTAGCAGAAGAGCGCCGCACAACTCGAGCCTAGGTAGGGACACCGTTTTAACTGGTGTCACCTTTGTTTTGGCTACGAGGAGGTGGACACTGACGCTATCGTGATGCTTAACGCGAATATATATCGCGGCTCCATACGCTTTTTCTGAAGCATCGCAAAAGCCGTGGAACTGCGTCTCACCGTCAGGAGAAAAATCGACCTATCGTGGAATCCGGACGCTGCTGATGTTCGAATAATTTGTCAAAAATGATTGCCAACGTTGCAAAGTGGAAGAGGTCAGCTGATCATCCCACCCGATGCCGTCCAGCCAGACTTGCTGCATCAGGATTTTTGCTATAACTACGACTGGTGCTAATCGCCGATGGTGCTATCGCCGATAGCACCTCTCGTTTGGAGAAGCTTCCCTCTTGGTCTAACGGACGCGCATGGAAATAAAAATAATCGGACCGCGCGTTCCACCTAATCCCTAACGTCTTAACGTTGCTGGTATCTTCAAGCTCCAAAAACTCTTGATGCAGACGATGGCCTTTTGGTATCCCTCTGAGAACTTCATCAGCATTGGTTGTCCATTTTCGCAAGGTGAAACCTGCAGATGCCGCTGCTTTCTCAAGTTCCGTCCGAGCTTGAATTGTTGACTCCAGGTCATGACCTCCCGCCAGTGCGTCATCTACGTACATATGGTGACGTAAAATTTTTGATGCTAGCGGCAGGTGGGGCTCCACATCTTCAGCCAGCTGCATGAGGGTTCGTATCGCTAAGAAAGGAGCACAATTTACTCCAAAGGTCACCGTGCTCAGCTGAAAATCTCGCAGCGGACTTTCGGGGCAATCTCGAAATATTATCCGCTGGAATCGCTGATGTTCTTCGTCTACAATTATTTGGCTGTACATTTTTTCAATGTCACCATTAAAAACAAATTGGAAGAACCGCCACTTCAGTATGAGCAAAGTGAGGTCACTTTGTAATACTGGGCCCGCATGAAGAACATCATTGAGGCTAATGCCGTTTGAGGTAGGGATAGAGGCGTTAAAAACTACGCGAACCTTAGTCGTTGTGCTCTCAGGCTTCAAGACGGCATGATGAGGAAGGTAGTAACTCTGAGATTCTCTCTGAGCTAATCTAGAAGACACTTCCCTCATATGGTTCAGCTCTTGGTATTCTTTTAACACTCCATCATATTCCTTCTTGGAGGTCGTATTTTTATTGAGTCTGACCTCATTACGAAGAAATTGACGTACCGCAATATAGCGAGAATCGCCTAAACTTGTTTGATGTGGAAAACTTGCTTTAAATGGCAAAGTTACCACATAGCGGCCATCAGGAGTTCGTCTCGTGGTTTTGACATAGTTGTCCTCACAAAATTGGTCTGTGATGCTGGACAAAGTCTTTTGCGGTACCTCTTCAAGCTCCCAAAAAGAAGCTAACTGTCGGTCAAGTGACACTTCACTAAAGTATGACACAACAGATGCTGGAGTTTTCGAAGAAGTGGTAGGAACTGAACCAGTTAAGATCCAACCGAATATAGTTTCTTGAGCAATAAGTGACCCAAGAAAATTACGACGGATCCCGTCAAGAAGAATTTGTGGGTACAAATCCCCACCCAGCAAAACATCTACTTGATCGCTACAGTAGAACCTTTTGTCCGCTAAAGTAAGCTCAGGGAAAGCTTGCTGCAACAGTGGATCTACTGAGCAAGTAGGAAGATTTCCGGTAATCTTTGAGAGAATGAGAGCGCTCGTGGTTATTTGAACCGTCGGATCAATAGGTGATCCTATCGTCAAAGTGCAAGCCTTTTGCACCCTGGCAGATACCACATTATAAGTCCTGAGACTTGAGCGCAAACACGTCGCGTAGGCAGCTGAATAAGTCGCTGCAACCTCTCGGAAATGAAGGATCCTTCTGAGCCAGAATAATTAAGTGCTCTGGCAGTAAAACTGGATCCTCGATGGCAAATATTAACCATTGCGGTCCCAAGCAAGATACCTTTACTGCTTGAGGCGAAACACAAGTTAATATTTTCGTTAGCGCTTGCCGAAGCATGCGACAGCGCTGCGGCTTGTGGAGTGGACTGTTTAGATCTCGTGTTTGGACCTCCCGCATGTTGTTGACTATTTGCACCTCGAAAGTCTCTATGCAACAACGAATGATGTCGTTGTCCACAGGTTGAGCAACTGTAGCCACTTTTGCAATCTTTAGACACGTGGCTACTGGATAAGCAGTTGAGACAACAATGTAACCGCCTCGCAGTTGAAGATCTATCGTTTATGTTCATTGCCAATAATTTCGGACAGAACTTTAATGTATGTTGGTGATTTTTGCACAGCTTGCAATTATTATTCGTCACTTTTGCCTGATATGTGTTGACTTTTTTCACATTTGGTGGAGGTGCGTTTGATTTTTGCCCTTTTGGCACGGCGCCTCTAAAGTCAGACACGGTTTCTAAAGTCTGAAATCGACTTGTCAGAAACTTGTCAAGGTCAGACCATTTGGGTATTTCTGCCTTGTTTTCAATCGATTGCTCCCATAAAGAGAGCGTAGTTTCAGGCAATTTAGTTGAACATAAATAAGTAAATATAGCATCCCAATTGCTAATATCTACTTTGTGCATGGTTAATGCTGAAATACAATTGTTAATATCTCTCTGAAGCTTCTTAATGGCACTTCCAGACTCATTCGCTACAGCTGGTAGGTTAAATAAAACCTTCAATTGGCTATTTACCAAAATTCGCTTATTTTCGTAGCGATCCTTTAAGTTTTCCCATGCTGTTGCAAAACCTTCGTGCGTGAGGGGAGATTTTTGTACAATCTCTTTGGCCTCTCCGCGGGTTTTCTGATTGAGGTGGAAAAGTTTTTCGACCGGTGTTAACCGACTATTAGAAATATAAATAGCCGAAAACATATCTCGGAAGGACGGCCATGTTAAATAATCCCCGTGAAATATCTCGGTGTCACACGGCGGCAAGTTAATATTATGGCCAGACATCGGCACCTCAAAACTTGAAATATCCACTTCATTATTTTTCTTCGCCATGGACAGCTTATCGCTCAGTTCGTTCATCTTAGCTAGACAACGAACATATGTTTGATAACATGTGCGATATTTGACTTTGACTAGGGTGACGTTTTCATCATCGTCACCACTCGCTGCCACTAATTTCAGCAAACAAGCGTCATATGAAACCTTTAGGCTAGTCCATTGAGACTTCAACTCATCCTCTTGAATTCTAAGAGCGAAAATGGTATGCTCTTCGTGAGAAATATCATTGAAGTCTCTCTCCATATCAAAAATGGTGTCAGCATTTCTCATAAAAGACGTAAGTTTCGCCATTGCTGTTTAATTAACTTTGATAGGCGCGGAGAAATCAGTAAAAATGACAAAAAGTGTTTTGTAATGAGTAGAAACCTTTTACTGCAAAGTTTGCGTGAGCTAAAAAAATGCTTAAAATGCAAATACAATTGCAATTAATAGAAATTGCTTTTAATAGTTTTTGCTTTGTTTCTAATACGTAGAAACTACACGAATTTTAAAAATAATTCGTCGCAAAAATTTTCTAATTTGTAGAAAAATACTATTGAAAGCTAAATAAAATTTTTTTTTTTTTTTTTTATTCAATAAAAATTTTGTTTATTCAATAAAAATTTTGTTTATTTTCGTTTTTACAATTTTAATGACAACTTATAAAAATATAAAATTTTTTTTTTTTTTTTTTTCTAAAAATTTATAAAAATTCTGAAATTATAAAAAATTTCTTAAAAATACTCCAAATTGGACGACTTGGCGTTGTAAGTCCAGATTTTAACATAAAAGTTAAATTTGCAAAAAATGCTCCAAGTTGAATATCGCACTAGGTGCGATTATTTTTCACGTCAAATTGGCAACTCTTTTTCGAAGATAGCGACCAGCTGTTTTGGTTGTTGATATTCGGTGCCTCTCTTCTGCTTCGCTTATCCGCTTTATGTTTTGTCGCGCTTATCGTTGTTTTATGTTATAAATTGCGTGTAATTACAATTAAAAAACACTTTAACAATCAATATCAGAATGATTTCTTTTTGATTTTGATTGTTATTTAAAACAAAACACTCGTAATGTTGAACAACGAACGCGGCAAAAAAAAATGAATGTGGTGTAAAATGTTAAGTGTTTGTGTGTGTGTTTTAGTGGTATTTTTTTTTTTTTTGTGTTTATAAAAACAAACAATATTTCCAATAAGCAAGTTTTCTAATATGTAGAAAAGTCTTGCGATTATTGTGCTTTATTTAACACAACGTGTGGGTGAATAATTTTAACCGCGTTTGTATGAATGTTTGCTTTATTTATGAAAAGCAAAACAAACCAACGATTAGAGAAAAAAAGACCGACGGCAAACTTTGTTTGCTTATTTTTGTAAAAATCGTCGCGAAATAAAGCGATTTTAATTAAATAATTGTCAAATTATAAAATAATAGAGATAAAATGTGTGTAAGCAAGTAGGTAACTGATTTAATATTAGCTTATAAAATTAAGCTAACTTTCTTTTTTTTTTGTTGTTTTTGCTTGAAATAGTGGGTGCCGGTGAACCAGTGTGTTTTGTTTATTTTTCTCCTTTTATTTTTGTTAACAATTTTTTTTTTTTTTTTTTTTTAAACAAATGCCGAATTTTTGTTCGCGTGTGTGGTTGTATGTGCCTGATTTTTCAAAAGACACCACTGAAAGCCGACGGCTTGGTCCACTTTGTGACTTTGAAATAAAAGTAAAAAATCTAAAAGATTTCACGCAACACTTCTAACTTTTTCGGCTGTGAGAATTCTTTTTTTTTTTTTAACACTGGTCGTTTCACTTCGGCATGTACCCGCACTATTTATATGGCGCACTTTTTGTATATAATATCTTAACAAAATATCTATATACCTATATACATAAGTGTATATGTAAATCAAATTAATTAACTACTTTTATTTTTATTTAATTTGAAACAAAAGGTTTCACTTTGATTTACCTATTTTTAAGCTACTCACTGACACTAACACTGAGACACTTATATAAAATAATCAACTAACCTTTTTGCTGCTGGAAGTTGATGCTTCTGTATTTTTATAAAATTCCTTTTTTCTCCAGGCGGACTCGATGGACCATAAACAAACTAGGCTGGTTTGTTCCTCTTGAGTGTGATTCAAGCTGTAAGCTGGTGGTGGCTGCAATTTGAATTTATTTTCAGCGCCTATATATTGCACGAAGACTTCAGGCAATAAGTGCTCGAAGTTTTAGTGCAATCGAGAAGAAAAGGAATAAAAAACAATTTGTGTTAATTATGTTGAAAAATTGGTACAATAAATGTAATTTTATTCTTACTGTGGTTGCAATTGGTGCAGTAGATAAATTGATATATCAAATTAAAGATGGCAGATGAACAAGCAGAAAATAATTATGATACAATTCACTTCGGCAATCAATACGTGATTGCTTAGCAGGCAAGGAGGCAGGCTCGGCGACCCGATCGCGAGCGACAAGTGAAGAGTCGATAAGAAGGTTAACAACGTAACCAGCTTACGTGATTTAAATAATCTTTTACTTTAGGGTTGCAGCCTAAACAATTATCCTAATTTTAATCTATTTTTGTGTACATTTAATGTTTTTGAACCGTTTGTAATTTTGCAATTTCCTCTGTTATCCATTTCTATCACTTGATAAGGACCCTTGAAGACGCTGTCTAGTTTGTGACTAGCATCGTCGTACAAATAGACCTTATCATTTAGTTGAATTGATTGCCCTGAACAATTTCTGTCATATAGTTCCTTTGATTTTAGCTTTGCATGATCTACAAGTTTTAAAGCGCGCTTGTGAGCTTCTTGAAGTCTAAATTTCAGCTCTTTATCATATGCTTCAAAGTTATAAATTGGTGATGTTTTATTATTCATAAAGCTATAGGGCTGTGGTGTTTTCCAAATACTAGCTCAAACGGAGCGTAGCCATGAACTGACGATGGTGTTGTATTGTAACAATATACAAAATACGTTAACCATTCGTCCCAATCGGCTTTATCAGGGGAAAGGTACGATCGTATGTACTCATTAAAGGTTATATGACTCCTTTCGACCATTCCTAAAGTTTGATGGTGATAAGGGGTTGAATTAATTTGGTTTATATTTAGAAGTTTACATATCTCTGCAAATATTTGATTTTTATACTCAGTTCCTAAATCGGTGAGTATTTCTTTAACTGAGCCGTATATCAAAATACAATTGTCGACGATTGCTTTTGCTATAGTTTTGGCTGACTTGTTTGTAACTGGAATTGCTATGAGATATTTTGTAAGTTCACACATGATTGTTACTGCGTATTCATTACCCAAGATCGATATTGGTAATGGACCTATTGTATCAATTTGTATTCTGTCAAAAGGCTTTTGAGGTGTTTGAGTAACTACCAATGGTTCTTTGGATTTTATGCCTGACTTGTTTAATTTGCATTTTTCGCAATTCTTCACAAATTTACGCACATCATAGGTTATATTTTTCCATGTGTAATATTTTCTAATTTTTGTTAATAGTCGGTTAATTCCGCTATGTCCACCTAGGCTTGGATCATTGTGGAATTTAATTAAAATTTCAGTTTTTTCATTTGGATCCGTTATTGTTTTAATTTCTGGCGTTAACGCAATTTTCATTTTCTTTAATAACTCGTTGCCTACTTCTTTAAAATTGTATACACTTGTATATTTAAAAAGGTCATCATTTAATGCAATTTTTATGTTGCTTAAAACTATTTTGTTGACTAATTTTTCAAGTATAGGGAAGAATTTCTCTACTAAAATTTTCCCTTGAACAATTAGGTTTTTGACATATACTTCTAGAAGTTTTATTTTTCCTTTCATAATGAGTAGTTTCTGCATGCTTTCATTTAATTTAAGGCAAGGTATTTTTTTCATTTCTTTGTGAGTTATCGTTTCATATATTTGTTGTCTAATTTCATTTGTTTTCACAGGTGAAGGGTTTATATTTACGTTTTGATGGGATTTTGTTCTTGTTTGCATTGCAAAAATCTGTGCGTTATCTACATTAAGGCGTTTGATAAGCCCAAAATCAATACGCGATAATGCATCAGCGCCACAGTTGTCTTTACCTTTTATATATTCAATATCGAAATCGAATTCTTCGAGATCAAGACGCATACGGGTGAGTTTAGATGATGGGTTCTTTAAAGCAAAAAGATATGTCAAGGGTTTGTGATCACTTCTGATTAAAAATTTAGTACCATAGATGTATGGCTTGAAAAATTTTACTGCCCAATGAATGGCAGTGAGTTCCTGTTCAATTACTGATTTGTTACTTTCGCCTTTCGTGAAAGTTTTGGAGGCGAATGCAACTGGAAGTTGTAAGCCATCGTATTCCTGACTTAGGATAGCGCCACATGCTATTTTGCTGGCATCTGTGGTTATACAGAATTGTTTGTTGAAATCTGGATATTTTAAAATTTTGGGATTCAAAAGGGAATTTTTCAAATAGTCAAATGATTTTTCGCAATCTTCAGTCCAGTTGAATTGTGCTTTTTTTCGTGTAAGCCTAGTCAAATATATAGAGTAAAGAGAGAAATTGGGAATGAATCTTCTGTAATAGTTGACGAAAGCTACGAATCTTTTAATTTCGTCTGCGTTAGATGGTTTTGGGTAATTTAAAATTTTTTCAAATTTCGATTCGTCTGGCAGTATGCCCTTGTCGGTGCATTTATGCCCTAATAAGGTCACTTCCGATGAAAAGAAAGTACATTTATCTGGATGTAGTTTAAGATTAGTTTTTCTACATATTTCGAAAATTGTTTTAAGTTACTGATCATATGTTCTTCCGAACAACCTATTGCAATAAGATCATCCATGTATACGAACACTTTGCTTGGACCTAGACCTGAAAATGCTATCTGCATCATGCGTTGGAAGGAGTTCGGAGCTATTTTGAGTCCAAATGGTAATCTTTCAAATCTAAATGATCCATTTATACTGGAAAATGAAGTTAAGTCTCTGGATGAAGCATCTAGTTCTATTTGATGAAAGCCTGAAATAAGATCTAAGCAGGAAAAATATTTAGCTCGACCTAACTGGTCTAGAATGTCATCAATACGAGGCAAAGGGTATTTATCTGATGTTAGTTTTTTGTTCAACTGACGAAAGTCAATTACTAATCTCCATTTTTTTTCTGCCGACCCCGGTAATGACTTTTTGGGAACAAGGAGTATAGGGCTATTGTATTCTGATGCTGAAGGTTCAATGATATCATCTTCAATCATTTTATTAATTTGTTTTTCTATTTCGGGTTTGTAAACTTGGGGTAATCGATAATTTTTTATATAGACGGGTGTATCTTCTTTCAGCTTTAATTTTTGTTTGTAAAAATTGTTGCATGTAACTTTGTCTGTTTCAACTGCAAAAATGTCTGTATAATTTCTGCACAAATTTAATAATTTTTCTCTAAATATCAAAGGACAATTACCTTCAAGTTTTTGTAATATAATTTTTTCTCTTTCATCACATTTTTTGATTGGGTCTATCTGCAATATGGTATATGATTCTAAACTTTCACCTGCAATTTTGTAATCTTCTAGCAAAATATTTTGATGCGTTGTGTTTAAAATTTTGACATATGTGCATTTTTTACATGCAATTGTATTTGATACAAATATTCCTGGGGCTATTTCTTGATTTGGGATTAAGAATTCTTCCTCATTGATATTAACAGTGATCTTTCTGATAACTTCTGCTCTTGCTGGTAAAGATATGGCATTTAATTTTGGAGCATCAAGGATTTGGAGAATTTCACACGAATTTGAAAAAACTGGTCTAATGACAAACAAACTTTTAGATGAATTATAATCTAAAACACAATTAAACTTTTTGATGAAATCCAATCCAATAATACCATCACAAGGTATAGGAAAATTGTCTTCAACCACCTGTAGGTTATGCTTTAGTTTAAAATTTTTGAAAAAGAACGTATTTTCAATGTATCCCAAAGTTGCTATTGTGCCTTCCCCAATACCTGTTAGCTTATAAGTAAAATCTGTATTCAATACTATATTGTTAATAAATTTTTGTTTTATTATGCTTATATCGGACCCAGTGTCTAACAAAAATGCGTTTGACGAGTCATTATTAGAACTCTCGACAATCACATAATTGCAGAACTTTAGGTTTACGTTAAGTAATGTGCATGTGTTATTTATTCCTGATAAGTGCCCAGTTGGGCTTGCTGGGGTCTGAAACCGTTTTCCGAATCAGCATCGATTGCTCTCACGTTTCTGTTACCGTTTCTATCATTGTTTTGATTCTGATTGTTATTGCGATTTTGTGGATTATTCTGGTTAAAAGATCTTCGCTGCTGTTGATTATTGTTGTTATTATAACGACCACCTCTAACGCGGTAATTATACTTGCTACTACCCCTGTTTGAATTTTGGTTACGATTATTGCAGTAGTTTGGTTTATACCGTACCATATTTACTCTGAACACATCTTCTGATTCGTTGCTTAGTTCAACAAATTTAGTAACAACATCGCTAAGCTGATTGAAAGTCCCTGCCTGTAATAATAATTTAGCTTTGTCCGATTTGGCATTTTTGGTAAGTGATTTAACGGCCGTTTGTGTTGAATATTTTTTGACTATTTCACTTGGCAGACCATCTGAAATGTATGCCATTTCGAGTTGTTTTGCCAAGGTTTCAATTTCTTGGACATACTCATTTGTTGGCTTGTTATTTTGCTTAGCATTTACTAGCTTAGCTATAACTGCTTGAGCATCTTCTGCTTTTATGGAAGATTTCAACTTTGCTATTATTTCAACTATGGTGTTTTCAGTTGTTATTAAATTTCTTGCAGTGCCTGTTAATTTACTTTTTATCAGGTTGGCTGCAACGTCTTCATATGTGCTTTTTATTAAATTTACTAGATTTATTGCATCAATAAATCTTTGCAAATTTACGTATGTGCCATCAAAATCTGGCAACAATTTAGCCGCTGATGTTAAAAAGTTTGCCACAGTATCGGCCATGGTTTTTGGATCCTTTATTTCTTTAACTGTTTCTGCGGAACTGTCTGAAACGAAGGAGTTTTCACTAATATAAGCCTCGATTGAAGTCATAAAATCTTTTGGGATAATAATGTCCAACTCGAGCCTTTCAAAAAGTATCTCAAGTCTGTTTTTAATTGATGTAAAAAACTCAGACACAGACACTTTATATTCTTCTGATAGAACATGAAATATATCTTTCAATATTACATCTACTTCATTGTGTTTATTTATGAGTTCTGTAATGTGCTTTAATTGAGTCTGTGCTGATGGGAGTTTTGTTTTATTGACACATTTATAACTTTTATCAAAGTCAAGTTTTATCTTCTTAAATTCTTCATACAAGTCTGTCCATTCAATACTTTTATATTTCGTTTGAGGCATTTATTTTATTTTATGTATTTTTTTTTTTTTTTCGGTCTTCTTATATACGTGGCGCAAAGTTCCTATGTTTATTAAAATGCGCCTTAATATAATATCTTGCACATGTTAATATTATCATTAATATTAAGAAGAGTATAAAAAGTACATTGCCACTAATTGGCCAATTCTCATTCTCCTTCCCATTTTTTGATACTTCATGTATTACTTGCTCATATTTCACTATTTGTTTTTCTGTATTTAATTCTTTTCCAATTTCGTAACCCGAAATTGCAATCAATATGCCGTTCAACACCTTTTTCCACCACGTCATTTTGCAGTGGTTTTTTTTGATACCTAGTGTTCCTTTATATTATTTTTTTTTTCATTCACAATTTAATTTGTTGTTACTGTTGATTTTATATTCATTTACTTGGCCTATATCAACGGTACGTTTGTTAGGGCCTGAAAGGTTTATTGCAAAATTACTTTTATTTTTGTAGTTGCATAAAAAGAATACAATATTTGTGTTTTTTTTTTTTTTTATTAATATCTTTCGTTTTACATTATTTTAACAATAATTTGAAATTTATGTTGTTGTTGGAAAAAAAAAAAAAAAAAGTAGTTATATAATTTAAACTATGTGTGTTTAGTCAGTTGGCTTTCTTCTAATTGTAACACTTAAATTTAAAATAAACTTGTATAATCTTAAAATGAAATTTGCTTACTTCATGATGTAGTAGTTAATATATTTTCTGCTAAGTCAAAGTTGAATGCTGTTGTAGTTCTGGTACAGGTGTTAATGATGATGATGACGTTTGAAGAAATTAAAGTTGGTGCTTGAATTTCCCTGTTGTAGTTACCAATATATTATTTTGCTGTGTTATTTGCGCTACAAATGAATTGTAAAGCTATCATCAAAGCAGCAGTTGTTGTTGTTGTCGTCATATGCATATTGTTGCTATTATTGCTGCCACTGCTATTGTTGATGAGCAGCTCATTGTTGTTGCGTGCTAATGCTGCTGCAGTTGTATAACATTCAGCTGTTCATCGGTTAGAGTTGCAATCAACCGTTCGTTTAATTTAATTTGCTTCGTTGTTACAAATTCATTGGCGTCAAATTGCCCCGCTTCGATTTTGATGTTGGGAAATTTGTTTTATTGCTGATGTTGTTGTTGGTATTTGTAGTTGGTCTTGTTTTTATTTTTTTTTTTTGCAAACATTTAACTTAAACAGTTTTATATAAGTCTTTGTGTAATTTGTTTCGAATTTGTTTTTGTGTGGAAGAAATACTCTTTATTTTCATATCACTTTTGAATTAATAATTCTTTATTAATGAAAGTCTTTTCTTTTTCATTATAATGTTTGAACCAATAATCTTTACACTTCTGATGATTATGTTCTTTTTTTTTTCACTGTACACTTTTGGTAGTTTGATTGCAGGACATTTTTTTTTTAATAATTTACTGACTGCGGATCATAAGGATTCAGGACTGGCAGGATCGCCATGTTATGATAGCTCGGTTGCTATCGAAGTCCAGAAAACACAATATTTTATTTTTGTATTTAATTTATTAAATATTTACTATAATTATTTATTTATGTTAGGTCGCGAGTGACCCAACCTTTTTAATACAGTTCCACTTTTTTAACTGACTTATTATTCTAGTCTTAATCTAAAATGAAACTTACGAAGAAGGGTGTACGTGACAAAAGTAGAAAGTCAAGTATCGATGCAATTCGACATTGATACTTGAGTTCAATGACTAAACGCGAAACTATGAGAATAAACGAAATATGACCCGGTCATTAACTTTAATAATTTATTGTGGAATTTGGAGTTCAATAAATTCCGAAATGTGACGCGGTCAATAACTTTAATAAGTTATTGTGGAATTTGGAGTTGAATAAATTCCGCGCTATTTGATACTGCACTTACACTTAGGGTGATAAGTGCAATATGAGTTTATATGTAGTATGAACGAAGTATGTATTGATTTGCATTGTCACGCTACATTATCCCCCCGGGTCCCCAGTTCGATGAGAAAAAAAGTGTGCGATTCGAGCACAGTGTAATTAATTGGCGCCCATAGTGCAGGGACCCAAGTCGCGTTCGTGTTAAAGTTCAAGTTTAATAATTACTGTAAGCATAAATTGACGCAAAGTGCCTCGTCGCGAGACAAAAAAAAGTGTTCACCGTAAATCGACGCAAGTGCCTCGTCGAACACTTAAGAACTTTAAAACCATCAGCATAAATCGACGCCAAGTGCCTCGTCGCCGAAAAAAAAATGTAAAAGCCCTCAAGAAGTGCTGGACCTGGGTTTCCCGAACCACATATAACTACATAGCCGCTGCTCTATTCTCTGGAAGGAGCTCTACATACCTCAAGGTATGTACACGGACAAACAGGAATCATACCGCCCTAACCGCATGGAAGGCATGTGGATAGTATTGTAAGTAGGTTTAAGAGTATTCTTAAGAAACTGTGTATTGTCAAGCAGCGAAAATAATAGTTTAAGAATTAAGATCATTGAAAAGAAAAAAAAAACTTTAATAAGTGTGAAAATAAGTTCCATAATTCATCACCCTTCAGAGAGCCTGCGATTCACCACCTTTACAGGGGATCCTCCAGGCTATAAATATAAAATAAGAATAAAATAAAGATAAATAAAGAAAAAAATGAATAAAGATAAAACTTTAATTATCCTGGCGAACCTGCGATTCACCACCTTAACAGGGGGACCCTCCAGGTTATAAAAGCAAAATAATTTAAAAATAATAGAAGTAAGACAAATCAGAAAATTTTATATAAAAAAACGTAAAGATATAACAAAAAAAGAAGATAACAAAAAATAAAATTTTTTCTGATCAAAGTAACTAATTAATAAATCTTAGTACACGAAATTGAGAGAAAACATTTTCACAGCCTTTATTAAATACTATTCTAAATATAATAGCATTTAGATATTATATAATAGAATATTCTAAAGTTAATAAATTAAAATTTATTATCCGTCCTTAGTAAAAACAATAGAAAAAAAAGGAATTAAAATGTCAAATCCTAACAATCTCATTAGACCACCTCTATTAAATGCCTCTAATCCTAATACCGACCAACCAACGAGACCACTTGGACAAGAACAATTGAACGACATAATACAATCCTCGGTATTAAGAATTTTAGAAAATACATTACCACAGTTAGTAAGGAACTTAACTATTGAGCGTAGCACTAGCCAAATAGAAATTGAAAAACCATTCGGTATAAGTAATAGGAAAAATTTGAAGGAACTAGAAAGGATTCCAGATAAACTTAAAAATTAACGAGAATTCTCTGGAAATGAAGCTGATTTTAGCTCATGGAGGAAAAGTGTTGACAGAGTTTTAAATGTTTATGAAACCATAAAAAATACACCAAAATATTTTGGAATTGTAAACGCTATACGCAACAAAGAAGTAGGGAATGCAGACAACGTATTAGAATCGTACAATACGCTATTAATTTGGAACGCGATATCTCGCTGTCTTACTGCACATTATGCAGCTAAGCGGGACATTAGCACTCTAGAATACCAAATGTCATTCACACTTTTCATTAATATTGAATAAAATAGGATGTATCGATGTAAGTCAAGAAGCCGTGAACCTAATAACAAGAACATTCAGGGACAAAGCACTTGATACGTTCGTACGTGGACTGAGAGGTGACTTTCCAAGATTGCTCGGTATGAGAGAGCGTATTGACCTACCTCAGGCATAACAATTATGTTTGAAACTGGAAAACCAAAACTTCAGATCAAACTATGCGTTTGGTCAGAATTTTCAAAGAAAACAAAGAGAATTTCCTAATACTCAACCACCAATTCCTCCACGGAAAGATAGATCACAACCTCAAAATCAACAACCATTTTATCCTCATCTAGTTAATTGGGATCAATACCCACAAAGAAATTTTTCACAAAAGCAACAATATCACCCCACTTATCCAACACGACAATTTCCGATATTAAATCCACAGCAAAACCGTTCTCAAAATTTTAACCAAAACCAACAACTCCCACCACCTCGACCCTTTGGCCCTAAGCCATTACCTAGACCCGAACCAATGGATGTGGACCAAAGCATGCAAACAAAGAGAATAAACTACATGAATCCCCCTATTTCAATTGACGCACATTATGGCAAAAGACCAATTCCACCACCACAGAATATAGACAAACGACAAAGAAACTTGAACATTGAAGTTCAGCAATATGAAGACGCAATCAATAATAACGACCATAACTTTGACCAACCTTTATCCGATTACACTGATAGTATAAGAAACTATGAAGTTGATGAACAACCAATTTTAATTCAGATTCCTAAGATAAAATAGATTGCCTTGATATTCATTTTTTAGAATGAACAGCCCTTCATTACCCTACATCGATTGTAGGCTAAGTAGTGAAGAGATCATTAAAATTTTAATTGATACCGGATCAAATAAAAAGTATGTACAGCCTTACTTACTTACATAGGTGGCCATGACAACCCGTTGACGGGTTACGGCCGACTTCATCAGCTCTCGCCAGGCGTCTCTGCTTCGCGCGCGCTGTCTCCAATCTCTTTCACCAAGCGCGGTAAGGGCTTCCTCGGCCTGGTCAATCCATCGGAGGCATGGCCTTCCTCTTCGTCGTCGACCCTCGGCTTTCGCCTCAAGCACCTTTTTCGCTGGAGCTTCTTCATCCATACGAAAGACATGACCCAGCCAACGTAGTCGCTGAATTGTTATACGCTGGAATATGTCAATGTCGTCGTAGAGCTCGTACAGTTCGTGGTTCATTCGAATGCGATAGTCGTCGCCAACTCGAACATGACCAAAGATTTTGCGAAGAACTTTCCTCTCGAACACCCCAAGAGCGGCTGCATCTGCTTGCAATACCACCCATGCCTCAGCGCCATAGAGAAGCACAGGTATGATGAGCGTCTTGTAGAGTGTTAGTTTTGTCGATCGAGAGAGGGCTCTGGAACCTAATTGCTTACTTAGCCCGTAGTAGCAACTATTAGCAATTGTTGTTCTTCGCTTTATCTCCACTTTATCTCCAGGCTGACATTGTTGTTGCTGTTTACGGCGGTGCCAAGGTATGTAAACTCCTTGACAACTTCAAAGTTATATTTGCCTGCTGTAACATGGGAGCCTAGACGCCGCACTTCCCTATTTGCAGACAGTATATACTTTGTTTTGCCCTCGTTCACCGTTAAACCCACTTTGGCTGATTGCTTTTCGATAGCGGCGAAAGCAGCGGTTAGGAGCTGGACACCTTTGTAGAAAATAGTATCATTTAGATGTACACCTGCCTTTCGTAGGATACCCTCCATGATGAAATTGAAGAGATCGCATGATAGCGGGTCGCCTTGTCTGAAACCTCGTTCGGTATTAAAGGTTTCGGAGAGGTCATTTCCTACCTTGACGGAGCTGCATGTATTGCTCAACGTCATCTTGCAGAGCCTTATCAACTTTGCAGGTATAGCGAACTCAGACATTGTTCGGTACAGGCAATCCCGAATCGGGCTATCGAACGCAGCTTTGTAATCAACAAAGAGATGATGGGTGTCGATTTGGTTTTCGTGGGTTTTCTCCAGGATTTGGCGTAGTGTAAAAATCTGGTCTATGGTGGACTTGCCAGGACGAAAGCCACACTGATAAGGTCCAATCAGTGTTTTGGTATGCGGCTTCAATCTTTCACACAATACGCTCGAAAGAACCTCGGTATGTACAGCCTCATTTAGTAAAAACACCCATCATAAACGATAAAATATTTTACGCTAGTTCAGTCGGAGGACAAATCAAAATAACCCATCACACTTTTGCAAATATTTTCGGCATAGACGACACAAAAATAAAATTTTTCTTGCTTCCCACTCTAAAATCTTTCCATGCCATCATAGGAAATGATTTACTCAAGGAATTAAATGCCATAATATAAGCCAAAGGAAGCTACATGTCAATTAATAACAAATTTTGTATAAAATTAAAACAACAAATTTTACAGAACCAAATTCACATTCAATCAGAACACTTAACCCAATATCAAAAAGATTGCCTAAAAAACTCACGTCCGATTATAAATCACTTTTTTGTGATCCAGACGAAAAACTAACTTTTACTACAACAGTCAAAGGTACAATTCGTACGACATCAGACAACCCTATTTATACCAAATTTTATCCATTCCCAATGTGCCTGAAAAACCAAGTAGAACAGCAAATTAACGAGTATTTGCGTGACGGTATAATACGACCATCTAGATCACCATATAATTCATCTGTATGGGTGGTACCAAAAAAATCAGATGCGTCAGGAGAAAAAAAAAATACCGCATGGTCATAGCTTACAGGAAGCTAAATTCAATAACAATACCAGATAAATATCCTATACCCGAAATAAGCGAAGTTCTATCTCAACTTGGAAGAAACAAAATATTTTCAGTACTTGATCTGAAAAGTGGCTTACATCAGACTCTCCTAAAAGAATCAGATACGGAGAAAACAGCTTTCGCGGTAAACAACGAGAAATATGAATTCACTCGTCTCCTTTTTGGTCTCAAGAATGCTCCTTCTATTTTTCAAAGAGCTCTTGACGACATATTGAGAGACCACATAGGAAAAAGATGTTTTGTCTATATTGACGACATCATTTTATTCAGTAAATATCAGGAAGACCATTTTAATGACATAAAATTAAATTTTGATA
The DNA here is from genome assembly GCA_958299015.1 of Tetanocera ferruginea. NCBI lineage: Eukaryota > Metazoa > Arthropoda > Insecta > Diptera > Sciomyzidae > Tetanocera > Tetanocera ferruginea. The sequence continues at coordinate 85,350,404 of OY282640.1, read as the reverse complement.
CATAAGAAGGAGCAAATCTCAAAATACAACTCAATAAATGTGAGTTCTTAAAATCCGAAGTTGAATTTTTAGGATACATAGTGTCCGAAAATGGCCTCAAAACCAATCCGAAAAAAATTGAATCAATCAATAATTTCCCTGAACCAAAAACTCTGAAAGACCTACGTTAATTTTTAGGACTTTCAGGTTATTACCGCCATTTTATAAGGGACTACGCAAAACTGGCGAAACCCCTTACAGTCCTTTTAAGAGGGGAGGAAGGACGAATGTCCAAAAATATTTCAAAAAACATAAAAATAGATTTAAACAAAGAAGCACAAGAAGCATTTCAAAAACTTAAAAACTCACTACGGACGCATCCAATTATGCAATTGGAGCAGTCCTAGCTCAAGACGATAGACCTATCATGTTCATATCACGTACATTAAGTAGCGCAGAAGAACACTACGCTACAAATGAAAAAGAGATGCTAGCAATTATTTGGTCACTAAATAACTTGCGAAACTATTTCTACGGATCCGCCAAAGTTAAAATTTACACAGACCACCAGCCCCTTACGTACGCTCTTAGCAATAAAAATTATAACAAGATGAAAAGATGGAAGACAATATTGGAAGAATACAACTACGAACTCCTGTATAAACCAGGAAAAGCAAATGTATTGCTGATGATCTTTCAAGGCCACCACAAATTAATCTTTTGCCAAATTCTAACGAAGACGAAACTGACTCACTGACAGGTACAATACACAGCGACGACAGCTCTTCGCAAAACCTAATACCCATCTCTGACGAACCGATAAATGTATTTAAAAACCAAATTTTCTTTAAATTAGACGACGCACCCTCATACCAATTTCAAATTATGTTTCCAACTTACCACAGACACCACAGATTACCAACGGTATCAATACTGACGAATGCACTCTAGGTAAATTACAAGAAATTTATCCAACACATTTCAGAAATTATAAAGTCAGATTTACTCGCAACAAAATCAGAGACCTCACCAACGAAAAAGACCAAGATAACGAAATTCTCAAAGAACACAAACGAGCACATAGAAACGGACGCGAAAACAAAGCGCAACTTTTAAAAAATTTCTACTTTCCAAAAATGCAAGCGAGAATCAACAGAATTATTAAGCAATGTAAAATATGCAAAGAACAAAAATACGAACGGCACCCTTCTAGACCACTATTACAAGCCACCCCAATTCCCCAATACGCAGGACAAATAGTTCACTTTGATATATACCACACGCACAAACACAAAATCCTAACAGCCATAGACAAATTTTCGAAATACGCGCAAGTAAGAACAATCAATTCACGAGCAACACAAGATCTAATACACTCTCTAAAAGAAATCCTAATGTGCTACGGTATACCAGAAAAAGTCGTAATAGATAATGAAAAATCTTTAAGTTCAGCCCCAATTATGCATTTATTAGAAGACCAATATAACATAGACAAATTTAAAGCTCCACCTTATACAAGTACTGTTAATGGCCAAGTCGAAAGATTTCATTCGACCCTAGGCGAAATAATGAGATACGCTAAAGCAGAAAGAATTCATACATCCTTCCAGGACTTACTAGATCAATCAGTGTATAAATATAATTATTCAATTCATTCGACGACGCAACAGAAACCAGTAGAAGTATTTTTTGGAAGACGAGTCACTACTAACCCTCAACAACCTTATTTATCGCGACGTTTTCAAAAAATTTTATATAAAAATTCTCTATCACAAAATATTATGGTTACATCTGGTATTCCGCAAGGAAGTCATCTTGGACCGGTTTTATTCTTACTATTTATTAATGACCTTCCCTCGGCAATTAAACACTGGGACGTCTTAATGTATGCTGACGATGTGAAACTTTTTCTTACCTACAAGTCACTCGACGAACAACACCTTTTACAATCTGATTTTAACAGACTAGTTGATTGGTGTAACTTCAACCTATTAAACCTTACCTTGAAAAAATGCAAATCAATGACCTTCTCACGTAGAACAGCTCAAAGCACAAACTACACTATAAATAACATCCACTTATAAATTGTTCATAGTTTTGTTGATCTTAGTGTAATTATGGATCCAAAACTTCGCTTCAATCTCCACGTAAATTTGGCGGTAAATAAGGCAAGAGGTGTTCTTGGGTTCATTAAAAGATGGGCGAAAGAATTTAATGATGCCTTCACTACTAAATTACTATATATATCTCTCGTAAGGCCAACCCTTGAATATGCTTCCGTAGTATGGAACCCTCAATATAACGTCCACATTGATGCAATAGAATCGGTTCAAAAACAGTTTTTACTTTTTGCTTTACGTCATCCTCGTAGGAACCCAGATTTTATTCTTCCTTCGTATGAAACTCACCTTAAACAAATTTTACTACCTTCCTTGAGAAGCAGAAGAGTGGTGCTTAATGTCACCTTCCTATATAAATTACTTTGTGGTGATATTGACTCCCAATATATTCTCTCATCTCTTAACTTTAACATCCCAAGAAGAGGATCTAGACATTTTGTGCTTTTTAAGTTGAGCCAGTGCACTTCAAATTTTGCCCTTCATGACCCTTTACGATGTATGTGTAGTGATTTCAACAATAGCTACAGCTTAATTAATTTTTGTGATTCGGTGGATGCCTTGAAACGGAAAATGATTTTACATTTAAATAATTGATATATTTTAGAATTTTGTTTTAAACATTAACGCGGTTAATAATATTGTTATATTCTGTTAAAATGTTGGCTGAAGTAATTCCATATATTCGAGACCGTTTCAGTTGTTTTTTCCTTTATAATATCGTGTTTGATGAAGTAAACACCCTTGAATATGATATGTATGCTTTAACTTGTTTGTTTTAAATCAAAAAATTTTAAATTTTTCTTATTCATTTGACTTATTAGTTACTTAGTTTGGTGCGCAAGAGTTTCTCTCTCCTCCATGCAAGTTTATGCCTGCGTTGGCCCAAATACATATCCAATTAATAACATTAGCACGGTGTTTCAAAATTACATAGTGACCCGTATATATATACTCATATATGTTTTACACGTATATATCTGCGTAATATTTGGAATTGGTTTGGTGTTTAAGAGTTTACTCTCTTTTCCACGTAGGATCTTGGGTTGGAAAGTGGCAGCAAACTTACTAATATTCATATTATTTATAGTTACTTTGGTCTCTTTGTTTTAGAGTTTTATGTAAAGTTTACTAATTATTTGATGTTGTTTACTTTTTCAAATTCAAAAATTCTTAATAAATTCGTGGTTTTGTATAAAATTTTTAAGTACCGCTGAAAAGGCAATTATTGTGCTTAGTGGAAATTCATACTTCGCCAACTGGGTGTGTGTTTTAGTATGTAGGTGCATTCTATCTGTTCCGGTTGATCCGAATATATTTAAGAATGTAAGTCGTGCATGCGTATAGTACGGGCTATTCGTATTCATGAGATTCCACACTCCCTTGGCGAATCCAAAAAAAAAAAAAAAAAAGAAAAACAAATAGAGCTAGCTAGAAACGAAAACATACAAAAATTAATAAAAAAACAAGAAAAAGACCTCAACTTTTATAATAAAAAAAGAAACAACTTCAAGGAATATAATGTAGGGGATATAGTGTATGTCAAAACAAACAAAAGAATTGGAAATAAACTCTCCGGTAGGTATTAAGAAGAAGTAGTAGTCGAAAACAAAAATAGCACCATAAAAACAAATTCAGGCAGAATAGTTCACAAAAGACTTAAGAAAATAATAACTTTACAACAGAATCTAATCTTCTTTCAGCCAGAATATGGAAATTTTACTGCACACTATCTTTTGACTATAATCTATCTATCTACTTTTGACCACGGTATCGACAATTGCGACTGAAACTCAAATCCTCGACTATACCAATTCTCAAATCATAACAAAAGAAATAGGACCAGCTAGACTACAAACAGGTACTCTTAAAATAGTTCACGTAATTGAACTGGACCAATACAAAAACGAAATAATGGACATCGAAAGAACATTTTTTTTTTTTTTATTATAATTAGAAACAATAATACAATTATTATAGCTAAAAAAAAAAATAAAGAGCACTAGCTACCAGGGCTTTCGACTCGAAAATAAAGACAAAATGTTAAACTTATTGTAAGGTAGAATAAATATATGTTGGTGTTAGTTTATAATATAAGTAAATTATAATTATATAGCACTAAGAAGATTGCATGATAAAAAGAAATGTTCAATAAAAGAGATGTTATTTTGTGATGGATATGAAAGAAGTTGACTAGGTGTGATGTTTCCAAATATTCTTTTTCTGTGGGTTGCTAGAACTTGGCATTCGTTTAGGATATGTTCCACGGATAACTGGCCATTACAGAGGTGACAAATAGGAGTAGCGCTTTTACACAAAAGATGTTCATGTGTGAGCTTTGTGTGACCAAGTCGTAGACGGACGAATAGGCTAGATTGCTTTCGGGTACAGGAAGCAGGATATATTGTTTTAAGTCCATTAGCATTGTACATTTTGTATCGGTGGTTATATTGAGACCATTGCAGATCGCGTTGTTTTAAATGGTAACTGTAAAGCAATCTTGAAATATCTTTGTTTTCCGCAGTGTAAAAGGTTAGTGCTGGTGATCTACTTACAGCTGCAGCTGCTTGATCGGCGTATTCGTTACCTTGAATACCAGCGTACGGGTACCCACATTATTTTTAATTTATTGGTATTTTTAATACAGGTTGTCCTTAAGCTTACAATTAGCTGATGATTTTTGCTAGCATTTCGTAAAGCCTCTACACAGGAGTAGCTATCCGTGCATATAATAAATTTACCTTTATTTTTGTTAGCGAAATCTGCAGCATGCTTCAAAGCAAAGGCTTCAGCTGTAAAAACTGAGCTATGTGATGGAAGGAAGCCAGCAGAAATTGTTGAACCATTGTTACAGACGACTGCAAAAGTTGTAAAGTTTTTTGATTTGGACCCGTCAGTGTATAGAAAATTCCAGTTAGGATAGTTGTTGCAAAACTCAGAGAAAAATTGCTGATACATCTGCGGTGATGTTTTGGATTTTGGAAAATTATGTAGATTACACTGCACAACACTATTGCATTTTTTGTCTGATGAATGACTTTTGTCACATGATGTTTACTACTTTTATGTCGCTGATTCCAAATTTACTTTCCATTTTTCTGGTACAGCTCTTGTCTACGAGTTATAGCTGTAACTAAAAATTTAATTTCTTGCAGTTTTAATTTGCTAATAATTAAAAATATATCCAGTTTTCTTAATATAATTTGATTTGGCATCATTAACACGAGTTTGTGTGAATGATCGGAATCATTTTTGTTTCATTTGCGGAGAGTAAATGTTTAAAGAATACCGTTTAAATGTGACAGCATTAGTGAAAAGTGCTTAAAAAAATTACTTTGGTCACTCGCTGGAAATGAAAGACAAGCCTTGGATTCCGCAAAAGGTATGCAAAACGTGCGTTGAGTTTCTACGTTTGTGGACAAATCAGAAAAGAAATAGATTTAGGTACGAAACCGTTATGATCTAGAATGAACCCGTGAACCACCTCGACGACTATTATTTTTGTTTGGAGAACATAAATGGCAGTAACCGAAAAAATCGAGCCAAATGGGAATATCCTTGCATACGTTCGGCATAAAGACGTGTTTTCAGCTCTAAGACATCACCTGAACCTCAAGCTGATGCTTTACAGGAGGAGCGTATTGATTTTGAGGCGAAAACTAACAGAAGTGATAGTGACTTTGAATGTGACCTGAAAACGCCAAAACCATTCAACCAAGATGATTTAAACGATCTTATCAGATATCTAGGACTGTCAAAGTCTGATTCAGAAATTTTGGCTTCTAGGCTAAAATAAAGATATTTATTTCAGAAGAAAACAGAATTTCTTATTACCGCACAAGAGAACAAAATTTTCTCAAATATTTTGCTGAAGAAAACGAATTCGTATTTTGTAAAGATGAACCTGGCTTAATAGCTGCAATGGGATTACGAAATTATGTTTGCAGTGAGTGGCGTTTATTCATAGACTCATCAAAACGGAGTCTAAAATGTGTTCTCTTACACAATGGGAATAAAGTAGGGTCATTGCCTATTGCGCATTCTACAAAAGTAAAATAAGAATATAAAGTTCTCGCTCTGGTTTTGGAAAAAATTAAATATGTGGAACACAACTGGCTCATTTGTGTTGATTTGAAAATGGTAAACTTTCTTTAAGGCCAACAAGGTGGTTACACAAAGGATCCTTGTTTTCTTTGCTTGTGGGATAGTAGAGCTAGAAATCAACATTGGAGTAAAAAAGATTGGCGGCCTACTGGGGAAACGCTAGCTCCAGCACAACAGAACGTGATAAAGCCACCTTTAGTTTTAAGGGATCGCATAATTTTGCCTCCGTTACATATTAAATTAGGGCTTATCAAACAATTTTTAAACGATCTTGACAAAAATGGAAATTGTTTTCTTTTCCTATCAAAAAAGTTTAAAAAAATGAGTACAGAAAAGATAAAAGCAGGCATTTTTGACGGGCCGCAAATAAGATCGTTAATTAAAGACTCAAATTTAACGGAAATTATGATAGAGATAAAGAAAAACGCATGGAATGTGTTTGTTTGGCTTGTTCAAAATTTTTTGGGAAATAAGAAAAGTTCTGACTATTCTCAACACGTCGAACAACTAATGAGTCACTTTCAAATGGTTGGATGTAACATGAGCATCAAGGTACACTTTCTTCACAACCACTTGGATTATTTTCTCACCAACCTTGGGGATCTAAGTGAAGATCAGGGCGAGCGATTCCACCAGGATCTCCATACGATGGAGGAACGCTATCAAGACTACTCTTGTTGGAGCATTCACAACAGCTCTCTGCCTTCAGCTTCAGCAAGGAAACCATATAAAAGAAATTTTTTTCAACTTAAGAACTTAATAAAATAGGATTTTCTTTATATAAATAGTGTTTTATTATAAAAAGACAAAAGTGTCATATTTTTTTTAAACTAGATCTGCTATAGAAATTACAGTCACAAATTAAAAATCGTCATTACAAATTGGAATAATATTATGTAAAATAACCCAATCATCATACATGCTGTTGTGCAGTGTTATCAATTATAGACGTATCTTTTAGTAACCAATGGGGTTCAATGGGTTGCTTTATTAGTTGAGGTCTTAAATCAATATTTTATTCTTTTGCTGTCTCAATGCACCGATGGATAATTGATTTAACTTTACAAGCACGTTTGCGTTTAATGGCATTTGAGACATCTTTTCGTAAGGTGGGATTGTGGCAGTTAAAAAGTTTCGGTAGAAGTTTGAAACTAGCGGTTTTAAGTCTAAGACATTTTGGATTGACATTAAGACATTTTGGATTGTTGATGTTGGAAAAGCGCTTATACTTTTCCTAACGGCGATATTGTAGGGAACGTATATTTGTTTTAAGTGGCTTTGGGCGCAGTAGCCGTAGATAGGAAGTCCGTAATCTATCTTAGAAATTACTAGCGATTGCGTTATGTAAATAAGCGTATTGATATGGATATTACATTTTTTCGAAGAGAGATACTTAATAATGTTGACCCTGGTAGCAAGTTTTTTTCTTAATTCAAGACAGTGGTTTTTAAAAGTGAATTTACAATCGAAAATTATTCCTAAAATCTTCAAATTAGTGACAGTTTCAATATAAATGTTGTTAAAATTAATAGATAAGTTAGTACAGTTTTTCTTTTTACATATATGAAGTATTTTGCACTTTTCAATTGATAGAGTGGCGCCAGAAGATTTTCCCCATTCATTTATGTCTCTTAAGACTTGATTTAAGGATGACGATACTGTGGAGATGTCGCAGGTTTTGGAAAATATTATGGCGCCATCTGCGTAAATTGAATGTTCAAATATTTTGTATTTAGTTATTATTTTACTGAGTTGTTCAAAAGCTATTATAAAGAGAACCACTGATAATGGAGACCCTTGGGGTATTCCATTATGAAGTGGATAAATATTGGAAAGTGTTGATTCAATTTTGACACAAAACTTGCGATTTGTCAAAAAAGCTTTAAGTGACTTAAAGATTGAAAGAACATTGAATGATCACATCTCCCCTAAAGAGAGTAACTATGTATATGTAAAATACGACATAGGACAAGTTAAAAATATTTTAAATGGATTACAACCAAGACGACAAAAGGATCACTGGACATTCTGGGAACAGCTTGGAAATGGCTTGCTGGCACCCCGGACCACGACGATTTTCAATTAAGAAATGACAAAACTAATAATTTAATAACGATTAACGACAGACAGGTAGTAATAAACCAACTAACAATGAATAGATTAGATGAAGTCACAAAAATCACAAATACAGTACAATCGAGTGATATGTATGAAAAACAAATTATTAATGGAATAGAAAGAAAACTTAAAATTATTAAAGAAGAATTAGGTCAAATAGATTATTCAATACAATGGGCAAAAACAAAAAATATTAGTTCTTTTAGATTGTCAAACCTAGAAATGAATATAACAAAGAAATTTTTTGACGAACACGATATTCCGTTCGCAAATTTAATAGAAGCACTAGAATAAAGTGAAATTAAGATTGCATCAAATCACTCCACTTTACTATATATTGTATCATTGCCAAATACGAGCAAAATAAACTGTCAAAGATATCTGATTAAATTAGTTAAAACAAAACATAAGTATAAAATTATCTTTTAAGGATATTATTACATGCAATGAACATGTATTAGGAATTAGGAATGAATGTAAAACTTTAAATAATATTTCAATTTGTAAAACTGCGACTATCGCTAATAAAGCCTGCTATCAAAGTGCACAACAATCAACAACCAGCATCTACCATTAGTAGAAGAAATATCACCAAATATATTGCTACTCAACGATCACAATGGAGAGATACAAGTGGATAATAGAACTTTATCACTCAAAGGAACCCTCCTAATACACGACAAAAACTCAACGATAGTCATCCAAAATCAAACTTACTGGACCAAAGAGATATGTGCAGCTAAACCACTACCAGTCATTGCCCAATCTAAAAACGTGACAAACGTTTTCCAAGAAGTCTTGTCACTAGAAATGCTGAAGGAATTACACATGACAAACACAGAAGAAATCTCAACAATTAAATACAGATACGGAACCAGCCTGATCATAAATTTCATCATATTCACTATAGTTCTTGGTCTAATTTGGTCATATCCACGACAGCGAGACGCAGCCGAAATTAAAGGGGGAAGAGTTAACACCATGTGAAAATAACAATTCATCGTTCTACACAAATTTTCCATTGAACTCAGGTGATATCCGCTCCCACGAAACATGCTGACAAAGCGTCTTGTTTGCGCAACCCGCCACGCGCTGCAGTATGCTAAGCGCAAGTAGCGCTGCACACCCACACAAACAGCTCTGACATAGTTTAGATAATAAAGAACCCATAGTTAAGATAGCTAACATTATTTTAAGTGCAACTTTTGTCATTCAGTTTAAGTTCATACGAGTTTCAATAAAAAGCTTGAGCTCAGAAAAAATTATTTTTTTAGCTTTTTTATAAAGAAAATAATTAATTTGTGCAATGAAATTATTGTGCAAATTTAATTTTGTTGTTACATTCCCCTGATTCGCTTGGCACAATTTCGATCGTCGCGATCATCTTCGTCAACATCGAAATTTTCAATGACATCTTTTATACCCGGTGCTTTAGGGCTATAAATGTTGGTGGTAGTGCCATAGGAAGGAGCATCGCTGTCATCATAATTGTAATTGACACTGGTGGTGATGAGATCAGGCAGGTGTTGCCATAGTTGCTTCTCATTTCGGTTGAATTGTTGGAGAAGGTATTGTTGTGGTGCACTGCTGCACTGCTTGTTGTTGCACCTCAGCGATGAAGTTGTCGATGAAGTATCGTTGTTGCGCCACGGCGCTGATTGTCGATGTGGTGTTGTTGTTGTGGCGACTCATCGCTGTTATTGTGGGTGTGTTTATGTTGCTGTGACTCAGTGGAGAAGTTGTCGATGTGGTGTTGTTACTGTGACTCAGTGGAGATATTGTCGATGAAGTGTTGTTGTTGTGGCGACTCATCGCTGTTGCTGTGGTTGAGGTGTTTGTGTTGCTGTGACTCAGTGGAGCTGTTGTCGATGTGGTGTTGTTGCTGTAACTCAGTGCAAATATTGTCGATGCGGTGTTGTTGTTGTTCATCGCTGTTGTTGTGGTTGCGACTCAGCGTAGATGTTGTGGATGATGTATTGTTGTTGCGACTCACCGCTGGGGTTATGAACGAGGTTTTGTTGTTGCGACTCATCAATGTTGTTGTGGATGAGGTGTTGTTATTGTGACTCATCGCTGGTGTTGGGGACGAGGCACTGGTTGCTGATAGTAGGGATTCTGGTGCAGATAGTTGTTGGCGTTTTGTTGGTGCTGATGAATGGTGGCTTGCTTGAGTTGTGGCTGCTTGAATTGACTTGGTGACTGCGCCAACAATTGTTGCTGTTACTACTATGATGGTGATGATGCTGCTGTTGCTGTGCATGTTTCATATCGTTACCATCAGATAATTGTGGCGGTGGAGCCACGACTATATTTTCTGCACAAATTTCCATTGAGGTGCGACCGCCTGAGTTAGCATTCGTCAATATCGCCGATGACGACATAGATGACATCATCTCGGTTGGCACGCTGCGGTTGGCACGCTGCATGGCAATTGCTGCAGAATACTTGCAAGTCAATGAATTGTGACTGTGAAAAGACTTCGCTGGTGGCGGTGGACTGAGTTCTCCATCATTGTCGGAGCGCTGTTCTTGTTCTGATGCGGTGGTAGGTTTGTTGTTGCGGTGCTGGTGCTTCTGTTGTTGTTGTTTCTGGCGCGCCACAATAGCTGCTGTGGTGCTCGGGCCAAGCTGTGTCTTTGGCTTGAGCGTCCGTTGTAACTGCTGTTGATGCGCTAGTTGCTGTTGTTGAAACTGGTTTTGTTGATGTTTTTGTTGTTGCTGCTGCAGTAATATGTGCTGCTGTGCGGCTAACAACTTTTGATTAGGATGCATATGTTGTGCATGCTGTGCCAGTGGGTGAGACGGTGGATGTTGTTGCTGCTGCTGCTGTTGATGATGCACACGCATGATGCGTCCAACAATATTTGGCTGCGCCTTCGGTCTCACTTGTTGACTTTGTGGCTGCTCAAGGTGCTGATGTATTTCGGGTGAATGTTGTGTTAGTAGTTCAGGAGTAGAGGTGGTATTCTTCGGCGTAGCTGCGTTCCTCTTCGCTATTGACGCAAGCCCGTTGCGCTGCCCTGAATATGAATGTCTGCAGCACTCAATAGTCCTTGTTTCAAGCCGTCCACATTCCCAGCAAAACAAGATCCGGCGGTTCTACATGCTGCTTGGGAGTGTCCATCTTGTCCGCATCTTTGACAAGCAGTTCTTGGATTAATTCGCGCTGTATCCTGTAAAAGTTGCCTCCTCGGTCGAGCGCGGGTTTACTGATAGAGTTTGTTCCTTGCGACTTTGCGATGCTTTCAAAATCGTTTGTCAAGGCTATCAGTTCTCGTAGGTTTTGAAAGCCTTTACGTTTTATATAGAGCTGGTACTCACTCCGGTAGTTCCTAAATATTCTCTCCATCTGCTCTGTTTGTGTATAATTTATATGACGCATCATGTTTTGCAGGTCTAACATGTAGTCCTTAAAGTTTTCGCTTGGTCGAAATAGCGAGCCGGCAGAAAACAATTCAGAAAATCGCTCATTCATAGTGGCTTATTAGAATAAAAATCTATAGTCTTTAGGACACAAATATGTCCTTGAGTTGACCTTGACTTGCTGGCGATGTACTCAGTTACGTCCTTGATTTGGCATTGACTTGTTGACGACGTGCTTAGTTATGCCCTTGAGTTGACATTGACTTTCTGGCGATGGTACAGACCTTGCTGGCGATGTACTTAGTTATGTTCTTGAGTTGGCATTGACTTGCTGGCGATGTACTTAGTTATGTCCTTGAGTTAACATTGACTTGTTGGCGACGTACTTAATTATGTCATTGTGTTGACATTGACCTGATGGTGACGTAGTTAGCTATGTCTTTGAGTTGACATTGACTTTTTGGCGATGATACAGACCTTGCTGGAGATGTTGAAACGAAGTTAAACTTGTTGGACTGTTGTTGTCGACTGTAATGTGCTTTTTTTGGCGGAATTAGAGCGTTCTCTAGGGAAGTGTGACCTTGTCTTGATATGATCTACTAGACTGGCAACTGAAGAAGTTTGACTTCAATATCGGGAAAGAAAGCTTACCACCAATACGTAATCGCAAACAAAATATTATCGGGGAAGAAAAATTACCACCGATAATATGTCTACGTAAATCGCGGCACCCTACGAGTGGAAACAAAATATTATCGGGGAAGAGAACTTACTACCGATAGTATGTCTACAAAAATTTCCAAAAGAACTCTGACTCCAGGCACGTCCGACCACTTTGACTGCACGAAAAACAAGAGACCGCTCAATGCTGCGATTGGCCTTTACTCCTAGCTGCGAAGCCATTATGTTGAAACTAGTTTTATGTTGATATCTTTGCTAAGTCGTTATCCCTCTCTCGCTCTCTCTTCCGTCTTGATGCTATCTCCTGCAGCATACTGTTTATGTGTTAGTGTGTGCCAGAACTGGTTTTATGCTCATTGTTTATTTGCTGAGTATGTGTTATTTCTCTCTCTGTCTCTCTCTCTTCAGTATCAATGATATCGCCTGCGGCATACTATTTATGTGTGTGTGTGTGGCAAAACTGGTTGAATGTGTTTATGAATTTAAAAAAACTATAAGTACAATTAAATTATTATATTTACTTACTTTCTTAGATGGCTCTTACAACCGTTGGTCGGTTTTGGCCTCGTCTAAGAATTTGCGCCAGCCTCTTTTGTCGTGCACTTGCTGGCGCCAGTTGGAAATTCCAAGCGTTGTCAGGTTATCCAATGCCTGGTCTTTCCAACGGAGATGCGATCTTCCTCGTCTGCGTTGGCCACCGCTGGGTACCGAATCCAATATTTTTTTCGCTGGAGCTTCGTCGTTCATTCTCTCGACATGACCTAGCCAGCGAAGCCGCTCTATTTTAATACGCTTGACTATATCGATGTCAGCATATAGCTCATACAGCTCGTGGTTCCATCGTATTCGGTACTCGCCATTGTCGCAGATTGGACTATAGATCTTGCGAAGGATTTTTCTCTCGAACGCTCCCAAAGTCCTTTCATCAGAGCTGCTCAACGTCCAGGTTTGTAATGCGTATAGTAGGACGGGCATGATTATTGACTTATAGAGCGTCAGTTTTGTTCGTCGAGAGAGAGCTTTGCTTCTCAATTGCCTACTGAGCCCAAAGTAACACCTGTTGGCAAGAGTTATCCTTCGTTTAATCTCAATACTGATATCGTTGGAGGAGTTAATGCTGGATCCCAGGTAAACAAAGTCCTTTACTACCTCAAAGGAGGTGTTGTCAACAGTGACGTGGTTTCCAAGACGCTGGGACTGTTTGTTTGTTGACACAAGATACTTCGTTTTATCTGCGTTCACTGCAAGACCCATTCGCCTCCGATGGATTGATCTGGCCGAGGAAGCCCTTACTGCGCTTGGTGAAAGAGATTGGAGACGGCACGCGAATCACGTCCCAGCCACAACAGCAGGTAGAAATACGACCTGCATTCCTCAAACTGTGGGAAAATGCTAACAAAGCAAAACCCAGTGCAGAAACTGAATTTTAAATAAACAAATAAAAATGCACTAACACATTGTAAACAAATAAATATGTACAACTATATCTTTATCTTTATTTCTTTTTGTTCTCTTTATTTCTTCTGTTTTGACTTAATGAAAGAATATTTGAAAATAATAAAGTTCAGTTCTGAAGTTTAACTGAAAGTAAACGGTGTTTCATTTTAATCGGTTGATCAACTTTTAAGTTGATCACATTTCTGGCGCAGTCGGCAGGATTCCTCTCTAAAGAGTTGGGATCTTAAAAATTGAAACATCATAAATTAGTAATCACCGAAATTTTTTGTGTTAAGTGAGGAACACAGTGCAACCCTAAAGAGTTGGGATCTTAAAAATTGAAACATCATAAATAAGTAATCACCGAAATTTGTTGTTTTAAGTGAAGAACAGTAAATAAAACAGTGCAACAGAAAATTTGTTGCAAGTGAGAAATTATTAAAAACAAAGCAAAAAAAAAGTACATTATAAAAGATAAAGACAATTGAAAAAATATAATAGACAAACAAAAAAAATATATATATATATTTCGAAGTAAAGAACAATTATCTATGATTTTTGAGAAAAATAAGTATCGAAACAAGAAAGCTGATATCAGTGACAGTGACGAGGACATGGCGTCGCAAGCAGAAATAAGTATTTTGTTAAAGTCAGTTCAGCAACAACAAGCTGAAATATCCCAACTAAGGGAACAGATAAGCCAAACGCAAGCATTGGCTCATCAAACAGCCCAGCTGGAAAAGATAAATCAGCAGTAACAGCAAACATTGGCTCAGCAAGCAGCTCAGTTGGAACAGTTGAACCAACAACAACAGCAAGTTACCGGCCAGCAACCATCAACAAGTCTAAATATGTTCCAGCTCAATTCGGAACAAATATTGAATCACTTCCGACGCCTAAAACCTTTTAATGGTGGGGAAGACTTAACTTTGATGGAGTTCATCAAAGCGGTGGAAGACGCAGCAGTATTAAGCAGAAATGGAGAATTATTGCTGTATTCATTCCAGATAGTTTTGAATGAAAAAATTCAAGGAACAGCAAAAAGATGCATACAACGTCTAGGAAACATCGTGAGTTGGGAAGCAGCTGTGACGGAGCTTAAGCTACATTTCAGACCCCAAAAGGACTATGCCGAATTAATTAATGAATGTCGAAATAGTAAGGTAGTAAATTTAAGAGAACAATTTGATATTAGGAGAGAAATAAACTATCAACTAAACGAATTATTTAATTTTGAAAATAATGAAGAAAAACCAATAAATTATTCCAATGTGCAAAAAAATTGCACCTTAATTGAAATGTATAATAGATTTGTTTACCTTAAACTTGTTGATGACGAAAGAGCAGTCGATATCGCTCATCGCAAAGTTACAAACTCTTTTAAAAACAGTTATAGGGAAGACATAAGACAAATAACCCTTTTCGTCAAAATACAAATCTTTATTGAAATAGTCGCTCTAGTTAAAAAAAACATTAATCATAATATGGCACAACGAAGCAGTGCTTGCATTCAGAATTCTAATAGATTTCCAAATAATAATTATAATAGATACCAAAGTAACAACAATTATAACAACAATCGATACTCAAAAAGCTATAATAGCAACCGATATCCAAATAACAAAAATCATAGTAATCGATACCCAAATAATAATAATTATAATCTGAACACAAATAATTATAATAACAATCGGTATCCGGATAGTAATAATTATATTAATCGATACCCGAATAATAGTAACAATAATAACTCTGCAAACAGTCATAACCAAAATAACGACAGCAATAATGTTGTCCCAATGGAAGTTGAAAATTTAGAACAACGTGTTCAAAATTTTCACGTAGTGCCTCCAATACCAAACTGCCCATAGTAACTCTTACCATAGATAACCAAAGATTCAAATGCTTGATAGATACAGGCTCCGAAACAAGCATAATTAAACCACAACTCTTTAAAAATTATACGGAAAAGGAACTTGTAAATCCACTGTTTTATGCAACAATTAACGGTACCAACTCTATAAATAAGGAAATTATTACACCATTTCCCAGAGAATTTTTAAAGAAGGGAACTATAGCATGGAAAGTTATTGCGCTGAATGGTAGAAAATATGACGCTATTATTGGTCAAAATTTGTTAGCGGCAATCAAGACCATCGTAAATGTAGGAAAAAGGCAACTTGAAATAGATCAGACAATAATTCTTTTTGAAGATGATTCTCCGTATGAAATAAATGAAATAACAAACTTAGAATTTAGTGAGGGATCAGTAATTGATAAATTAAACCTAGAACACCTTAATTCAGAGGAAGGAAGGATGTTGAAAAAATTATTAAAGGAATATTGGGATATTTTTTATAAAGAACGAGATAATCTTAGTTTTACTCATGAAATCCAGCATGAAATAATAACAACAAGTAACAGTGCTATTAATTCAAAAATGTATCGACACCTCCAAACACACGAAAAAGAGATAGAAAAATAAATTAACGAGTGCTTAAACAGGGAATTATTAAAGAAAGCAACTCGCCAAATAATTCGCCTCTTTGGATCGTTCCAAAGAAGCCTGATAAATCTGGCAAAAAACAATGGGCAATAGTAATAGATTACCGAAGGCTCAACGATGTAACTATTAGTGACAAATTCCCAATCCCTAATATAGAAAATATATTGGACAAATTGGGAAAGGCACAGTATTTTACGACGCTAGAATTAGCAAAGGGTTTTCACCAAATCTTAGTAAAAAATGAAGACCGGGTAAATACAGCGTTCTCAACTCCGTTTGGACATTATGAATATGTCAGAATGCCTTTCGGACTAAAGAACGCCCCATCAACATTTCAACGGTTAATGAACTCTATTCTCAGGGACTACATAAATAAAATTTATGTAGTCTACCTTGATGATATCCTAATATTTAGTACGTCTTTAGAAGAACACATACTGAGCATTCGAAAAATTTTAAACAGATTAAAAGAAGCAAAGCTTAAAATTCAGGTTGATAAATGTAGTTTTCTCCTTAAGGAAACCGAATATCTTGGCCATATTTTAACGCCTGAAGGTGTTAAGCCGAACCAAGCAAAGGTACAAGTAATTCGAAATCTGAAACTACCAACCACTCAAAAACAGATTAAATCTTTTTTGGGAATAACCGGCTTTTATAGAAAATTTATTAGGGATTATGCAAAAATAGCACATCCGTTAATAAAATATTTAAAGAAAAATGCACAAATAAATGCAAACGATCCCAGATTCATTATAGCTTTTGATAAATAGAAAGAACTAATAACAAATCATCCAATACTTAGATACCCTGATTTTAGCAGAAAATTCAAATTCATAATTAATTCCAACATGTTTGCAAGCTTCTTCAAATCAACTTACTCCAACATACCATTTAATATGTGTTCTGAGCATCCTTATTTACCTCCAGTTAGCTCTTTTGAAACTCCAGTAATAGACTCAATTATTGTTATGCATAACCTTCGTCAAGTTAAATGCTCTTTTTCGACTGGCCCTGATGAAATTCCGAGTTGCATTCTAAAGGAATGTGCTAGCAACCTGTGTGCTCCTCTATCATACATATTTAATATATCCCTCCAAAGTGGACATTTTCCCACTATATGGAAAGATTCATATATTATACCCCTTCATAAATCTGGCTCTAAAATTGATGTCACTAACTACCGAGGCATCGCCAAATTAAGCGCAATCCCTAAATTATTTGAGAAAATCATAACTGAACAACTAACCCACTTCGTTTCATCTTCCATTTCTGTCACTCAGCATGGTTTTTTAAAGGGTAAATCAACTTCAACAAACCTTTTGGAGTTTACAACTCGTGTAATAAAAGGTTTCACTTTGGGAAAACAGACTGACGTTATTTATACGGACTTTAGCAAGGCTTTTGACAGTGTCAATCATAAACTTCTATTGAATAAACTTAAGCTAATAGGGTTGCCTGTAAAATTGCTGAATTGGATAGAATCTTATTTATCGAGACGTTTTCAAAAAGTTTTATATAAAAATTCTCTATCACAAAATATTATGGTTACATCTGGTGTTCCGCAAGGAAGTCATCTTGGACCGGTTTTATTCTTACTATTTATTAATGACCTTCCCTCGACAATTAAACATTGTGACGTCTTAATGTATGCTGACGATGTGAAACTTTTTCTCACCTACAAGTCACTCGACGAACAACACCTTTTACAATCTGATTTAAACAGACTAGTGGATTGGTGTAACTTCAACCTATTACACCTTAACTTAAAAAAATGCAAATCAATGACCTTCTCACGTAGAACTGCTCATAGCACAAATTACACTATAAATAACATCCATTTAGAAATTGTTCATAGTTTTGTTGATCTTGGTGTAATTATGGATCCAAAACTTCGCTTCAATCTCCACATAAATTTGTAACGTAGCGTTACAAAATAATATATCTTACATATAAAACATTTGTAATATAAAATACATAAACACTTAAATCTTTAATATCTAATATTATTATGTATTCTAAGCTGCAAGCATATTAGTATAAGTTAGACCTACATGCAATTATTCAATATTATTAAATATTCTAAGCTGCAAGCATATTAATATAAGTAAGACCTACATGCAAGCACAAGACAACGATAATAACAACAACGACAAAATAGTTATTTTTAGACACCAGCCAACAATAACAGCACCAAGAAAACCAGACATAATAGCGAAAGCTACAACAACGACAAAATACTTACTCGCAGACACCAGCCAACAAATAACCGCAACAACAACACCCTCACATACAATAGCCAAAGCTAAGACAACAACAACGAACGAAATATTAAAATACGGACACCAGCCAACAACAATAACAACAACAACAGAGTATGACCACGGCAGCCAGAATTACACTCAAGAAGCCCCAGACTATAGAATTCACAATTGGTTTCAATTGTAAGTAATATAAGAGTGCGCAACAGGCTCGATAGAACAACAATCTACTTCTAGGTAAGTGAGATTTGTTCACCTTCTGCTCTGCACGTAATACAGCCCGATTGCGCTGATTACGTTGCTAATAGCGTAATACGGCCCGATTGCGCCGATTACGCTAAATTTTGGTTGCACTCTACTAGAGTAACCAGCCAGTTTGCGCTGATTACTCTAGTTATACATTCTGCCGCCCTCTGCTCTGCATGGCTTTATATATAGTCGATATAGAGTAGCCTAGCCGGATTGTGCTAGGTACTCTGGCATTCTGCCGCCCTCTGCTCTGCATGTAATACAGCCCGATTGCGCTGATTACGTTGCTAATAGCGTAATACGGCCCGATTGCGCCGATTACGCTAAATTTTGGTTGCACTCTACTAGAGTAACCAGCCAGTTTGTGCTGATTACTCTAGTTATACATTCTGCCGCCCTCTGCTCTGCATGGCTTTATATATAGTCGATATAGAGTAGCCTAGCCGGATTGTGCTAGGCACTCTGGCATTCTGCCGCCCTCTGCTCTGCATGTAATACAGCCCGATTGCGCTGATTACGTTGCTAATAGCGTAATACAGCCAGATTGTGCTGATTACGCTAAATTTTGGTTGCGCTCCACTAGAGTAACCAGCCAGTTTGTGCTGATTACTCTAGTTATACATTCTGCCGCCCTCTGCTCTGCATGGCTTTATATATAATCAATATAGAGTAGCCTAGCCGGATTGTGCTCGGCACTCTGACATTCTGCCGCCCTCTGCTCTGCATGGCAAAGTCATCGTTGTATATAATTACTGTCTATCAAGTGAACATGCTAAACATTGAATTCTTATACTAACGAACAATCTACTTCTAGGTCCAGTTACCAACAGATTACATTACCGCTTACTACCTGATTACCGAACCGATTACCACCTGGTTATCCACCGTTTAACAAACTGACATCCATCTGCTTACCAGCCGACTGCCACCTGATTACCAGTCGATTACCGAACCGATTACCATCTGGTTACCAGTCAATTACCGAACCGATTACCATCTGGTTACTACGCCAATTACCGACGACTACCGACTTCACACTCGCCTAACTCAATACCCACCCACAACTGTCTGAGACTGCTTTACCATCTTGTGCTGCAGAGATTTAAATAAGTATAATAAGGAATTAATACCTAAATAAGTATAATAAGGCATTAATACTTAAATAAAACAAGCTGTATTGTATTTAATATCAAAACTGCGTCTTTTATTTGACAAAGGTTAGTGGATCCCTTGTCTGATCCTGGATTGGCTGAGCTTACCTCAGCCTTTGAGAAAACCACCCTCACAATGGCGCCCGAGCAGGGACCTAACTCCAACAGCGACTGTGGAAAAAATACAACAACCACCAACGACAGCGGAGTAGGTCCGACGCAGAACAGCACACATCAGCAGTCAGACACAGCAGTTGAGTCACTCACTCAACCACCAAGCCAGGATGGCCAACATCTAACTACAGATTCGATTGGGTGGGTATACCTATTGAAGAAGGACAGACTCATCAGCGAGTGTCAGAAGATCGGATTAGAAACCAACGGCTGTATGGTCCAACAACTTCGTCGTCAGCTTAGCGAATTCATCAAAACCAAACGTAATCGGATATCTACCGAAAATCTATTGAAGGATCTAGAAGAAGAAGTCACTAAGGATGAGAAAATCTCCCTACCGAGAAGAGAAGAAGTTTTGCTGAACATTCCATCCATATCTAGACCAGAAGCAATGAATATAATTCAACGTTGGGACCTCCACTTCGACGGAGGAGACAACCTCCCAGATTTTCTCGAGCGTATAGAGGAGCTCGCGGAATGTCACAACTTGCCTCAAGATATGCTACTACCTTCACTTCCAACCGTACTACGGGGTAAAGCCCTACAATGGTATCGCGTGAAGAAGGCGTATATTTTATCTTGGGAAGTCTTCAAAACCGAAGTCAAGCGATTTTTTATGCCAAAACGGTATCTCGCGCAGCTCGAAGAAAACATATACCACCGGAAGCAGTGGCAACGAGAAAAGGCGAGGGACTACATACTCGCGATCCAAACACTGATTCGCCAACACCCGCAGCTTAAACACCTGGATCACACTGATCGTATCTATGACGGGCTACGGGTGGAGTACAAGCTTTATGTGCGGCGGAGCGATTTTTTTTCACTGGACGAGCTCATGGAAATGACCGACGAGTACGAGCTGTTGAAAAGGGACGAAGCCAAGATTACTCGCCAACCGAACTACTACCTTGGAGAGAATAGTCCCCCATACGACCGAAGCACTCACTGCTGGCGATGCAAGCTGCATGGTCATCAAAGACAAAGATGTCGTGGACAAAGAAAGTTGTTCTGCTCCTACTGCGGTAAAGATGGAGTATTTTCGAGGACCTGCGACTGTCAAACAGCAACCGCCACCGCAGCAACAGAGCACACTCTCAATAGGTACTGTGTTGACATAAACATTTACGGCCTAAAAATTGCTGCTCTCATTGACACCGGCACTACGCTGACATACATAAACAAAGCAATGAAAGAACATCTTCTACACCAAGGAATACAGCCTCGCCAGCATACGCACAGCATCCAACTGGCAGACAAAACCAAGGTCACCTGCAACGAGGTTCTGCCGATTGAAATAGAACTGAATAACCGCACAACCCGAATACTGGCATCATGTCTACCGTCACTCGCCGAACCAATAATTCTAGGGATGGATTTCTTAGCCCAAAGAAAAATAAACATAACACTAGATGGGGTCAACATCAGTAGCCCAATGATTACTCGTGCACCAACGACACTCCCCCTGCATGCTTTGACCAGCCGAGAGTTTTCATACACCGAACAAAATCAACAACTGGAAAACCTTCTCGCCGTTAACCAGACCGCTTTCAATACCATACAAGGTAATTGCGACAACAAAACACAATTCACCAGTCGTGCTGTTAAAGAGTGTCTAACCGCTCACGGGATTGAATACCGAGTCACAGCCCCCTCCTCACCGCACGAAAATCCAACCGAAAGAACCAACCGGGTTGTCAAGACAATGATAACACAACGGGCTAGTCAAGACCATCGCCATCGGGACCATCAGTTACCAGAAATTACTTTCGCAATTAACCCAGCCACACACGAGTCAACGAGACCGCCCACTCTCATCCGCCATCGACCACTTCGCACAAAAACTGGCGCCGACATTTTCCGGGGCTCACGTAACCACCGAATGGATTTCCCCCAACATCGCAAAGTTAGAAGACACCACAGGACAGAACAACAAAAGACTTTCTCTACGCACACACGTACAACATCTAAAAGAGTTCATACTCAGACCAGCGTCGGGGGAAAACAACACTAACCGGGGAAGTCAATACATTTATTTTGTTTTATTTTGTTTTGTTTTGTTTGCCTTCACGTCCTTCTCGCCCTGTTTTATTTCTCTCTCTCATAAAACCGATTTATTTTTTTTATGTTCGCCATGTCATTTACCGCATTAATAATGTTTTTTTGTTCTCTTTTCTCTTTTTCTTCCTTCCTCCTCTTCCCTCTTCCTCCTCCGTTAACTTCCTGCGACAACAGACACACCGACCAACCATGGAACGAAGGCGTACATAACTAATTCCGCCGGGCAAGGTAGCCGCCTTCTTAAGAAGCACCACAATGCCAAGGTTACAGCCATCGCCTCCACGATCTCCGCAATGATCAGCGTTCATCGAACCAGCACAGATCCCCAACACAAACTCTTTTTTTTTGTTTTTGTAAAGTAAGGGGGGACTGTAACGTAGCGTTACAAAATAATATATCTTACATATAAAACATTTGTAATATAAAATACATAAACACTTAAATCTTTAATATCTAATATTATTATGTATTCTAAGCTGCAAGCATATTAGTATAAGTTAGACCTACATGCAATTATTCAATATTATTAAATATTCTAAGCTGCAAGCATATTAATATAAGTAAGACCTACATGCAAGCACAAGACAACGATAATAACAACAACGACAAAATAGTTATTTTTAGACACCAGCCAACAATAACAGCACCAAGAAAACCAGACATAATAGCGAAAGCTACAACAACGACAAAATACTTACTCGCAGACACCAGCCAACAAATAACCGCAACAACAACACCCTCACATACAATAGCCAAAGCTAAGACAACAACAACGAACGAAATATTAAAATACGGACACCAGCCAACAACAATAACAACAACAACAGAGTATGACCACGGCAGCCAGAATTACACTCAAGAAGCCCCAGACTATAGAATTCACAATTGGTTTCAATTGTAAGTAATATAAGAGTGCGCAACAGGCTCGATAGAACAACAATCTACTTCTAGGTAAGTGAGATTTGTTCACCTTCTGCTCTGCACGTAATACAGCCCGATTGCGCTGATTACGTTGCTAATAGCGTAATACGGCCCGATTGCGCCGATTACGCTAAATTTTGGCTGCACTCTACTAGAGTAACCAGCCAGTTTGTGCTGATTACTCTAGTTATACATTCTGCCGCCCTCTGCTCTGCATGGCTTTATATATAGTCGATATAGAGTAGCCTAGCCGGATTGTGCTAGGCACTCTGGCATTCTGCCGCCCTCTGCTCTGCATGTAATACAGCCCGATTGCGCTGATTACGTTGCTAATAGCGTAATACAGCCAGATTGTGCTGATTACGCTAAATTTTGGTTGCGCTCCACTAGAGTAACCAGCCAGTTTGTGCTGATTACTCTAGTTATACATTCTGCCGCCCTCTGCTCTGCATGGCTTTATATATAATCAATATAGAGTAGCCTAGCCGGATTGTGCTCGGCACTCTGACATTCTGCCGCCCTCTGCTCTGCATGGCAAAGTCATCGTTGTATATAATTACTGTCTATCAAGTGAACATGCTAAACATTGAATTCTTATACTAACGAACAATCTACTTCTAGGTCCAGTTACCAACAGATTACATTACCGCTTACTACCTGATTACCGAACCGATTACCACCTGGTTATCCACCGTTTAACAAACTGACATCCATCTGCTTACCAGCCGACTGCCACCTGATTACCAGTCGATTACCGAACCGATTACCATCTGGTTACCAGTCAATTACCGAACCGATTACCATCTGGTTACTACGCCAATTACCGACGACTACCGACTTCACACTCGCCTAACTCAATACCCACCCACAACTGTCTGAGACTGCTTTACCATCTTGTGCTGCAGAGATTTAAATAAGTATAATAAGGAATTAATACCTAAATAAGTATAATAAGGCATTAATACTTAAATAAAACAAGCTGTATTGTATTTAATATCAAAACTGCGTCTTTTATTTGACAAAGGTTAGTGGATCCCTTGTCTGATCCTGGATTGGCTGAGCTTACCTCAGCCTTTGAGAAAACCACCCTCACAAATTTGACTGTAAATAAAGCTAGAGGTGTTCTTGGTTTCATTAAAAGATGGGCGAAAGAATTCAATGATGCCTTCACAACTAAATTACTATATATATCTCTCGTAAGACCTATTCTTGAATATGCTTCCGTAGTATGGAACCCTCAATATCACGTCCACATTGATGCAATAGAATCGGTTCAAAAACAGTTTTTACTTTTTGCTTTACGTCATCATCGTTGGAACCCAGATATTATTCTTCCTTCGTATGAAACCCGCCTTAAACAAATTTTACTGCCTTCCCTGAGAAGCAGAAGGATTGTGCTAAATGCCACCTTCCTATATAAATTACTTTGTGGTGAAATTGACTCCCAATATATTCTCTCATCTCTTAACTTTAACATCCCAAGAAGAGGATCTAGACATTTTGTGCTTTTTAAGTTGAGCCAGTGCACTTCAAATTTTGCCCTTCATGACCCTTTACGATGTATGTGTAGTGATTTCAACAATAGCTACAGCTTAATTAATTTTTGTGATTCAGTGTATGTCTTGAAACGGAAATTGATTTTACATTAAAATAATTGATACATTTTAGAATTTTGTTTCAAACATTAACTCGGTTAATAATATTGTTATATTCTGTTAAAATGTTGGCTGAAGTTATTCCATATATTCGAGACCGTTTCAGTTGTTTTTCCCTTATAATATTGCGTTTGATGAAGTAAACACCATCGAATACGATATGTATGCTTTAACTTGTTTGCTTTTAATCAAAAAAATTTTAAAATTTTTCTTATTCAGTTGACTTATTAGTTACTTAGTTTGGTGCGCAAGAGTTTATCTCTTTTCCATGCAAGTTTATGCCTGCGTTGGCCCAAATACATATCCAATTAATAACATTAGCACGGTGTTCCAAAATTACAAAGTGACCCGTATATATATACACATATATGTTTGTACATATTTACACGTATATATCTCCGTTATAATTGGAATTGGTTTGGTGTTTAAGAGTTTACTCTCTTTTCCACGTAGGATCTTGGGTTGGATAGTTGCCGCAAACTTACTAATATTCATATTATTTATAGTTACTTTGGTCTCTTTGTTTTAGAGTTTTATGTAAAGTTTACTACTTATTTGATGTTGTTTACTTTTTCAAATTCATAAATTCTTAATAAATTCGTGTTTCTGTATAAAATTTTTTTTAAGTTCCGCTGAAAAGCCAATTAATGTGCTTAGTGGAAATTCACACTTCGCCAACTGGTGTTGTGTGTTTTAGTACGTAGGTGCATTCTATCTTTCCGGTTAATCCGGAGTGTTGTAGAATGTAAGTCGTGCATGCGTATAGTACGGGCTATACGTATTCATGAGATTTCACACTCCCTTGGCGAATCCAAAAAAAAAAAAAAAAAAAAAAAAAAATTACAGATGCCAGCAATTTTGCAATTGGTGCAGTGTTAATGCAAGACAAACACCCCATATCTTACGCCTCCAGGACATTAAATGTACACGAACAAAACTATTCAACTATTGAAAAAGAGCTCTTGGCTATTGTCTGGGGAGTAAGGTATTTCAGACCATATTTGTTTGGAAAGGAAATTGAACTGCAGACTGATCATCAGCCAATAAAATAGCTTCATGCAAAGTACTGTGGTAAAGACATAAACCCACAGTTACAAAGATGGATTGTACAGTTAGGCGAATATAACATAAAAATAGACTTTATCAAAGGGAAAGATAATAAAATTTCAGATTTCGTAAGTAGAATAAATGTTGAACGTAGGGAAATAAATTTAGTAAATTATATTTCTAATAATAATTGTTCAGAAGATGCCAATAATTTGAGCTCATGTCAAAATATAAATAACATAGAGGAGTTAAGTAAACAAAGAGACTCAATGAGTGTCCAGACTGACCATTCTCAAGAAGAAAATCTTGAGGAACATTTGCCAATCTTAGATACGGTAGTTAACAGATTTCAATTTCAAATTATACTTGTAGAAAACAAGGAGGTGGATTTCGAAGTTTCATTGAAAAACATACGAGTCTATATAGATAAAATGACTTAAATGGTGGTAATGTTAGTGATATCGTAAGACGGCATTTAAAAACTGGTAAGATAGCAATTTTTTCTAATCTTAACGATCATGAATATAACCAATTAGAGCAACTTCTTATTGAAATATTTCCTGACAGGACGACTTATAAATCGTAAATTGCAGCTATTTTGCAAAAGATATGGAAGATGAGGAGCAGCTCAGAAAACAAATTGCACTTTATCATAAAAATGAAGTAGGTCATTGAGGGATTGTACCGACTTATGAGGGAATGGAGAAAATAATATATCACCCTGATTTAAAAACGGAGATACAAAAAATAATAAATAATTGTGAAATTTGCACCTCAGCAAAGTATGATAGGAATCCGATCAAAAATAAATTTCTCTTAACTGAAACCCCATTAACGATTGACGAAATAGTTCATGTTGATGTTTATGTTAATAGCAAGCATTCCTTTATAAATTTTATAGATAAGTTTTCAAAGTTCGCCACAAGAAACAGTTTGACAATAGTAGAAAAATTTAAACAGCTCATTTCTATTAGAGGAAAAATAAAAAAGTTCATATTCGACAACGAATTCATATCAAAAAACGTTGAAGAATTTTGTAATAAAAGAGAACACTCAATATCACATTACTAAACCTAATAGTCAGACTGGTAATGCTGACGTAGAAAGACTCAACAGTACAATAACAAAAAAATCAGAGCTCTAAACTTAAAAGATAAACAGCCAATAAAATTACAAATTTTAAGCGCAATCAGTTTTTATAATAGTTCATACCATTCTACAATTAAATGCACCCCTTCGGATGTTCAAAACCAAAGAGTAACCCATAGTAAAATTAAACAACGTATCGAAGACAGTAAACAACGTAATTTTAATAAAAAAAAAAAATATCGTGAAGACTACACAGAGACAAGAACAACGGGGTTTATTAAAAATTACAAATCACTCCGTCATAAAGAAGAACCAAAATATAGAAAATATCTTGAATAACAAAAATATCTTGTTGCAGACAAGATCCGCACACGTGTGCGCAGCTAAGAATGCTCGCAATCCTACACAAAGAAAGCTAGACGTCGACAAGCTGCAGTCAAAACGGACGGCCGAAGCCTTCGCTACTCGACTCTCACTCCTGCTTCAAGAAAGCATTCCTCCGATCGACGATATATGCGTACAGTAGACGCACATATCCCACTCTATGCGTACGGCTGCCGAAGAGGTGAAAGGCTACCACCGCCCTCGCCGAAAACAGTGGCACGACCAGGAGTGTCGCGACGCCACTGCAGAGATGGACACCGTCTACAAAGCCACCCTGCAGTGGGTTGTAACGCGTGCTGTTATGGAGCGTTACCGAGAGAAGAGAGACGCATTTTCAGGCGAAAAAACGAGAGGCGGAAATGCGTGAGTGCGAGAAAATTGAGATGCATGGCGACAGGAATGAGACTCGAACATTTTTCGAAAAAATAAGACGCCTGGCCGATGGTTTTAAGACCGGAGCCTCTGCCTGCAACGACGAGAATGGGAATCTAGTGCCAGATATCTAGAGTACACTGATGTTATGGAGGAAGCACTTCTCTAGACTTTTAAATGGCGACGCTGACAACAATCCCGCCAGTGGAGATGATATCCCGGAAACCCCAATTAAGGAAGACAGCGTTGAAGTTCCGCTGCCCGACTATAACGAGGTCTTAACAGCTATAGCTCGGCTTAAAAACAACAAAGCCGCAGGAGCCGATGGCCTACCGGCTGAGCTGTTTAAGACCGGTGGTGAAGCTCTGTTTAAATGCATTCACAGACTTCTATGCAGAATATGGTCGGAAGAAGGCATTCCAGATGATTGGAACCTCAGTGTGCTCTGCCCAATCCACAAGAAAGGCGATCCCACCATTTGCGCCAACTACCGTGGGATAAGCCTTCTTAATATCGCATATAAGGTCCTGTCGAGCGTATTGTATGAACGACTGAAGCCCATCGTTAACCAACTGATTGGACTTTATCAGTGTGGCTTCAGACCTGGAAAGTCTGCCATCGACCAGATCTTCACGCTCCGACAAATCTTGGAAAAGATCCTCGAAAAACAAATCGACACACACCATATTTTTGTCGATTTCAAAGCCGCCTTCGACAGTCCAATAAGGAGTCACCTATATGCCATCATGTCTGAATTTGGTATTCCTGCGAAGCTAATACGTCTTTGCAGAATGACACTGAACAACACCAGCAGTGCAGTGAAAATCGGGAAGGACCTCTCCCTTCCTTTCGATACCAAGCGAGGTTTCAGAGAAGGTGATTCCTTATCGTGTGACTTTTTCAATATAGTCATGGAGAAGATCATCCGAGCTGCTGACCTGAGACGCAGCGGCACAATTTTCTATAAGAGTGTTATGCTGCTGGCGTATGCTGATGGTATTGACATCATTGGTCAAAGTACGCGCGAAGTCAGTGCAGCATTCTCCTAGAAAAAGAGTCGAGTCGAATGGGTCTTGCAGTGAACGCAGATAAAACGAAGTATCTTGTGCCAACAAACAAACAGTCCCAGCTTCTTGGAAACCACGTCACTATTGACAACACCTCCTTTGAGATTAAACGAAGGATAACTCTTGCCAACAGGTGTTACTTTGGGCTCAGTAGGCAATTGAGAAGCAGAGCTCTCTCTCGACGAACAAAACTTACGCTCTATAAGTCAATAATCATGCCCGTCCTACTATACGCATCACAAACCTGGACGTTGAGCAGCTCTGGTGAAAGGACTTTGGGAGCGTTCGAGAGAAAATCCTTCGCAAGATCTATGGTCCAATCTGCGTCAATGGCGAGTACCGAAAACGATGGAACCACGAGCTGTATGAGTTATATGCCGACATCGATATAGTCAAGCGTATTAAAATAGAGCGGCTTCGCTGGCTAGGTCATGTCGAGAGAATGAACGACGAAGCTCCAGCGAAAAAGATATTGGATTCGGTATCCAGCGGTGGCCAACGCAGACGAGGAAGACCGCATCTCCGTTAGAAAAACCAGGCATTGGATAACCTGATAACGCTTGGAGTTCCAACTGGCGCCAGCAAGCGCACGACAAAAGAGGCTGGCGCATATTCTTAGACCAGGCCAAAACCGACCAACGGTTGTAAGCGCCATCTAAGTAAGTAAGTAAGTTACTTGTGATACTAGTTCTAATATCTCTGATGACGCAAACCCAGACGCTGTTACAAGTTAGCCCCATTCATGAGGACTCGGGATATATTGAGGTAAAGCTTAAGGAAGTGGAAGTAGTCCAGCAAGTTTATACAATAATTTATATTATTAATCCAAACGAAATCAACGATATCCTTGATAAAATTAATACTCATATAGAAAATCTCGATATCGCTAATAAGAACTTATTAATATCAGAAATAAATATAATAAAGAAAAAAATTAAAACAATAACACCTATTCCAAAAAGAGGAAAAAGAGGTTTAATCAATGCAGTCGGAACAGAGATAAGAGAACGTGATGAAGATACATTGTTAATAAAAATGCTTTAGAAGAAACATTTTTCAAAATTGCGATGATAAAAATATAACAATATCAAAAAACTACTGAATTATTTACAATAACTGTGAAATAAAAATAAGAAATGAGTCATTTTACAATAACAAAGAAATAATACATGAGAAATATTTTTATCCAAACAGTAAAGAAATTAATAATACACAAACTATATCCATACCATTTAAGAACATTGTAAGCCAACACTTTTCTAATATTAAGCAAATCGAAGAATTAAAATTTCACAAAAATATTTCATATGGAATAAATTTAACTCTTTTAATCATTGTTGTTGTAGTTGTCATAATTTTATTCAGTTTCAAAAAATCTAATGTAAAAGTTGTAAATAAACATAAAATTGTAAAAACACGATTCCGGAGAATCTTGAATTAAAGGGGGGAGGAGTCACGTCCCAGGCACAACAGCAGGTAGAAATACGACCTGCATTCCTCAAACTGTGGGAAAATGCTAACAAAGCAAAACCCAGTGCAATTTTAAATAAACAAATAAAAATTTGAAAATAATAAAGTTCAGTTCTGAAGCTTAACTCAAAGTAAACGGTGTTTAATTTTAATCGGTTGATCAACTTTTAAGTTGATCACATTTCTCGCGCGAAGCAGAGACGCCTGGCGAGAGCTGATGATGTCGGCCGTAACCCGACAATGGGTTATCATGGCCACCTTAGGTAGTAAGTAAGTTTTCTTTACTGTTTGCCGGCTGTTGTTCTGCTTCTGCTTCAAAAGTTTTTCAATAAGTTGTTGGTTCTTTTTTTCTGTTCTTCTTTAAGAAATTTAGTAAGAGTTCCAACTTGCTCGATAAGATTATCAATTTTTTTCGTCCATGCTTAATGAACAGGGTGTATTCTTTTGTGGTTTTTGAGTTTCAAGGTCGCTTGGTATTACCTCTGGCACAGAGGTACTTTCAATGTGACTTAAAGATGCATTTTTCATCTCACTGTCACCAAGGTCAATGCTGAGTATATGACGATTGTTTCTGTTTTTTAACATTAGCGAAAGGTGGTTAGCGTTTATGTTTGGTTCGATTATTGTGTTTATTAGAATTAATAAATTCTTCAGATAATTTTCACCGTTCAAATTATATTTTAGTTCAATGATGCAGTCACACATTGAATTACCAGATGTAATACTAAGACGATTCGAGAATTTTTTTCTTATTTCACTATTAGTAGTTTTCGTAAGATTTGTGAATCGCCTTTGGGCCGATTCCCCGTCACTTGTGTCGGCCATGCTGGACGAGTTAGAAATAATGATATCATATCTTGTTTTTGAGTTAAGGCGCAGTGTCTATATCACCAAATAACAAAGTAACAAAGTGTTAAGTTTGCTAAACTCGCGAACTAATTGATACCGTTTTCTCGAAGCAAACGCGTAGAGATGATTGACTTAATATCAAGAATTTTGCCTCAAACTCTTGATTCTGCTGTGTTTGCCTTTAACAAAACTCGTAGGGCCGTTTTATTCACTTTTTCTAACTTGAGCTAACTTGAGAAGTTTCAATAACTTTTATTAACTTGACTTTTTGTATAACTTGCCAAGTTTTGAATTTTAATTTTTAAAGTTAAAATTTGATTTTATTCAGTTTTGCAAACATCAAGCTCACGCTTTCTAAGTAGAAGTTAAGACAAGTTAAAAACATTCAAGTTATGATAAAATCCTAGGGAAATTGATGATATTTGACAGGCATAACTTGAGAAATTAATTTGAAATGTTCTAGTTACAAATGGAATACAAGAAGCACTCAAATATGCAAATAAAAGTAATATAAATCAAATTAAATATTAATTAATTTAATGGTGAACGAAAAAAATGGCAATGTATGAAACTCAGAGAAATAATAACTTGCACAATGGCAACCTGGTCCTGTCACTAACTTAAAGAAATTGATGCTTGTACACCAATCAATAGATGGATTTCGTTCATATATTTTTCACCGCTTAAAGAAACAGCTTTATCATCAACAAATGGTGTTATTTAAAAGCAATTGAACCTAAAACAGAATTTGACTCTGCCGATGGCTAAGAACCAAAAGCGGCTATAGTGACTCAAGGAGATAATGTTAAAATTTGATATCTCCACTCTTCAGGTGGACTGCAATGTAATGTCAGTTACTCTGTAATTTAATTATATAATAAATTAGTTAATTAGTTGGCACATCAAATACTCAATTTTATTTTGTACTATTGTCAGTTGTACTGTTTGTACTAATGTCATTAACAAAAGGGCTATTCATGTGGCCAAGCTTTCACCAATAGCAAACAAAACTCTTAAGGGAGTATTCCTGGTTAGCAAACAAAACGTTTTTTTTGATATTTTTATAGCTTGGACATTTCTTGCTTGGAGAAAATCGTCCTAAAAAGGTTTTTTGAAACTCGAAATACTTTAGGAGATATGGCCTTTTTTTGTCCAGCAATGTTTTCGCCAAAATGCGATTTGCTTAATTTGGCTACTTTTTAAATGCAACGGTTTGAAGCAACCACCGAATTTTGTTCAACGCGTTCTTTAGTAGGTTATAACTAGTGTCCGACCGAATATTCGATTTCGGTTTCGGCCAGTTTCGGCCCTTTTAATCATTTTCGGCTATTCGGCATCAATATGGCCGAAACCGAAACCGAATAACTATAAAGACTAAAAAGTTCCTTAAGTGGTATTAAAAATTATTTCTTTATATATTCTTTTAAAGTTGAACTCTAATATTCAAAGAATATTTATCGTATATATACGTTATTATTATCTGTTTGAATTGTTATGTTTTTGAAAGCTGTTAACAAACAATCTAAAATATATAAAATGTTTTTTAAAAAAAATATCATGTAGACAGTCAGTTTCGGTTTCGGTTTCGGCCGAATATTACAAAAATGGCCGAATTTCGGATTCGGTATCGGTTTCGGCCAAAATTTTGGTTTCGGTCGGGCACTAGTTATAACTTGTTTGTAAACGCATTTTAAAAACAAATGAATTTAAAATGCTTTTAAATTAGAGCTTAGGTATTGTAACCAACCAACTGGCCAACCTAAGTTGGATTGAACTGGAGAGGAGGTCGGGTGGACCCTTTTTAAAAACAGCTAGCAATCAGCCCGTGTGGTGGTTCTTGACCTCTTTCCAACCAGAACCCCGCTAGGTACACTTTTAAAGAGTCCTCGAGTGGCCTTAATTTTACAAAAAAATTAACAAAAATGGAGAAAAAAAATAAACTTTTACAAACTCGGCTAACGCAGATGGAACAGTTTTAATTACTTTTCGAAGGGTAATTTTAATGGGTTGAAGCTCTTTGGCGTGACTTAAACGTCTACAACAAGGACCTTCATTATGCTCTTGGAGCCAATATAAAATACATTGCTTATGGAATACATGATTACAACGCGTAATATTGCATTCTTCTTCTTCTAACATCATTTGAAGGCAAATAGAACATTGACCTTCTAAAGATACTGCTGACATTGCAGGAATATTTTCCGTACTTCGAACAACAGCCATAGTAGTATTTACAATTTAACAAAAAAACAAAATTTTAAGTGGTAGGTAGGTTTTGAGGTAAAAGTAATAATATTATATAAACACTTTGTTTATCAAGAGAAGATAGATAGCAAAAATGGAATATTGAAACTAACAATAATTGAATTAAGAAAAGTAATCGTAAAAATAAAAAAAAGAAATAGTTTCGATAGTATCGTAAGTGTAGACGTAGAATTCCGTTTAAGTTGTAACCTCTTCTACTCTGTCTCTTTGGTCCGATTGTTTTGTCCATTTTGCACGTATTTTTATTGATCTTCCGAAAATTAACAAATAAATGAATAACACTCAATTATGGACTACTTATCGAGGCCAAAACAAAGAAAAAGTAAAAATGTAAGTATGATTAAATGAGCAAACAAAAAGAAACAAGCAAAATTTCAAATTTTTTCAATCATTTCGTTAAGTTTAATAGGTTGAGTTAATTGACTTAGTTGAACAGAAGGCGAAGCAAATGCTTTTTCCATTAGTGCCACTTTCGTCTCTGCCCGATATATAGTTTTCGAGCTAGACCCCGATTTTTAAAAAATCATATGGTGTCTATATTTCACGCTGAGCACATGTCCTTTCCTCTCGTCTCTGTCTGATATTTAGTTTGCGGGCTACACTTTCGTCTCTGTTCGATGTATAGTTTGCGAACTACACTCGCTAGTGCTAGTGGGATGTGGAATTCAAATTAATTTGCATTAAAAACAAAAATTAAAATTTTACGCCATCTATTGGGCAAAAGCATTAAACGAAATATGATCCAACTCGTTTTTTTCATAAGAGTTAAATCTAACCGGATCACATACCCGTTTCGTTAAATTTTACAGTTTGAGTTCATTGACTGAGTTGAAAAGAGGTTCATGACCTCTGGTTTCAAAATAGTATACTAGAACAGTAGTGCATACATAAACCCAATGCTGCCAAAACGAACCAATCAGTTCGTGCAAAACAAAAGCAATACAAGCATAAACAACGAAAGAAAAACAAAGAAAGCAGCAGACACATAAGCAGATAAGCAGCTGATGATTTTTATTCTTATATAAAAACATGCATTTTTCTTCTTATATTATACTCTTTTGTGACTTTAATATAATAGTGACAATATCCAAAATTAGATATTCATTCAGCGCAGGATATATCTTATATTTGAATATATATATTATCTTTGAACAATGAGTATTAAAAACTGTAGCTATACCCTAAAGTGTTCGTCAAAACGTTGCCTAATGACCTCGAAAAAATCTGTTAAAACGACCCCATACAAACCGCGCTGTAAGACGTAATTGTACGTCAAAACATATCATTATTAAAATGGACAAAATGTTGCATAGCGCATTATTGTTGTTTTCCAAAATTAACTCAAGATAAAAATCTACTAACTTCACAATTTCAATAATCAAAACAAAATAAACAATATTAATATAATTCGAATAAAGAAGGAATGAAGTAATTCTTTGCGGGCGATAAACTTCGAACCAAACGGAAGCCAAAGTATCGAACATCCTTCAAGATTAAAACATTTATTTTCAACCAAAAATATATAAAATATATAAACTGTTAAAAATAACAATATTATGCAAATGAAATTTATGAAACGGAAAAGAACAAACGATCGAAAGCTTAAGAAATTCAATGCAGAAAACTTAATAGTCAAGTTTTCTGTTACGGTTTTACTAGGATTTCCTAACTGTTTCTTTCCTTGCTTTTTCTTGCCTGCCCCACGTTGGGCGCCAAAAATTGTAACCAACCAACTGGCCAACCTAAGTTGGATTGAACTGGGGAAGGAGGTCGGGTGGAACCTTTTTAAAAACAGCTAGCAATCAGCCCGTGGGGTGGTTCTTGACCTCTTTCCAACCAGAACCCCGCTGGGTACACTTTTAAAGAGTGTACCCCTCGAGTGGCCTTAATTTAACAAAAAAATTAACAAAAATTGAGAAAAAAAAAAAACTATTACAAACTCACTCAAAATAAACTCAAAGGTGAATGATCTTCTTCTGAAAAGACAAAATGTGCGACAGTATCCTTAGGTGTTAATCGATACGTCATCTGATACCCACCCTCCATGATTCGTTTGTGCTTTTGTAACGAATCCCAATATAAACAATTACCTTTTACCTTACCATACCAACATTTATTGATTTAACTCATTTTTTTACTTGAGGTTTCCATTTTTAAATAATTTTATTGTGATCTCCATGTTATTTCCAAAATAATCACATTCTTATAGTAATGACAAAATTTTATTTTATAATAAATTCAGGTTATAATGAAATGGTTTTACATAAATGCCAATTTAAAGAATTAGAAGTTACAAAAAGAAAAAAAAAACTAATTATTTAAAAAATTTAGTTAAAGAAAAATTTAAGTGCTGAATTTTAATAAAATTCTATTTCATATTTCGTTCACTGTGTATCTGAACTATCTTAGTAATAATTCAAACAAAAGCACAACTAATTTGTTGTTAGAATAAGTAAAAGCAAAGAATGCAAGAAAAAACTAAAAACAATTCATTCATCAATTCCAAGAGTAAATTTAGCTTGGTTTAAAACCACTTCATTGACAAATGAAAGTCTCCACAGTTACTTGACTCTTAAACCAAACATTGCAACAAAAAAAAAACAACTTCTGAGCGAGGGAGAGTGCAGTGCGACGTTATGTGTGCGTAAAACGATAGTTATCCGCGAATTATCAAGGTCAACTATTAAGTAACTAAGTTGATAAATTTAGTGATTTATGTATAATTGAAAGATACGTTAGGTTGATTTTTACAAATAAGTCAGAGACTCAACTTTAATATATCTTTTAATAGCAATTTAATTATCATTAATATATAAATATTATTACAAATGCAAAAATATTAAGAAAATTAACACGTATATTTTATACAGGAACATGATGCAAGGCCTCACAATTTGTTGCTGCTGCAGTGTTGCTAGGGCTGTAGAAATTTTACATATATGTTAATGATCATATTTTATGTATTTAGTATCGAATTCGTTGTTGCTTTTCTTGATTTTTTTTTTTTGATTTTTGTTGTTTTTAATTTAAAATTTACGCGTTGTATTAAGGAAAAAACAAAGAATTGTTGTTTGGATTTATCTCTAATAATTTACTTTTTTAAGCGAATAATTTCATTTTAGAAATACTTAATTTTTCTTCATTTTACCTTTTTTTACCTTTTTCTTAATTTTGCGTAAAAAGCAACATTTACATATTGTTGCCTTTTATTTTCTAATTTATAACACACTTTGCAAATGTTTCACTGATATTATTAGTTTTAAGACATATTCTATTGAAATTTGAAGGCAAATTTTTTTTTTGTTTGTATTTTTTAATGTTTTTTTAAAGAAATTATTTTTTTTTGTTTTTTTTTTTTAATTAACGATTTTGTTACCCGATCGCGGTCGCAAAGCATGAGGTTGAAGATCAACTAGATTATCAACTCGTTGCTTGCAGCTGCTTAGCTCGATCTTGATGGGTGGGCGAATTGAATGTTGTAGTTGCGGTAGTTATGACATTAGCGCTCCACTTCTTTGTTTCGCTTGGTCAAATCGTGAGAAGAAAAGCGGGTGCCTCGAAAGCACGTTTGAGAATCCAACTTTTGGATTATCAGGCATGTTGTGTCGAGAAAATATTTTTCGGCTGTTAAATTAACTCTTCTCAGATTTTTGTGGTATTTATTAGGATAAAGTCTGCTCTCGTCAAAGTTTAGATAGAAAAGGAAGTTGATAAATTAAGATGGGAGAAGTTAAACCTTACGAAGTTGGCGAGTTTGACAAATGTTCGATAAAAAAAAAAATAAATAGCTTACTAAAATAAAGTTGGTAGCATTGGAATGTTACATAAGCAGATAAGGTGACTGTTTTTAACTGGAAACTTAGCTGGAAATTTCGCTTGAATAATCTGTGGTTAGGGTCGCATATCTTTCGCATGAAACGTGCCAACAAGTTTTGCCTGCAAATCTTCTAATATATAATAATTATTTCCGACCTCTTCCCTAACCCGAGCTTTAATAAAGGATGGACTCAATTTGGAGTTGAAATTTTTTTCTGCATTGCTTTGTGCAAAGTTTCTACGAAAGACTTCTTGGTTTATCTGATATGAAACAGGTCTGGAGCGCAGATTATATTGCTTGACATTTTTCTCATACGCCTTTTTAATATTTTTACGTATATCTTCTCTTAGCAGAGCTAAGTTATCTTCTGATTTTAAATAAACATTTGGTTCTTCTAGCAATTTTAAATTATTTAGTAACTTATAGTGTGAACCATGAGTAATCATGTTAAATCCGTATAGAGTTTGATAGGGAGATCAGTTTATGCTTTGGTGTATTGAGTATCATAGTGCACAAGAGATACTACTGATATGTTCATCCCAATGAAGATGATCTTGTTTTATATATGCTCGAATAGCAGCAATGAGCGAACGATTCACGCGTTCTGAAGCATTGCTTTGCGGTGAATAAAAAGCGGTGTAAACGTGTTTTATTCCCAGTTCAGTTAAAAATGCATTGAATTTGTTTGCTTTAAATTGACTACCATTGTCACTTATAAGTAGTTCTGGAACACCATATGAATGGAAAATATTGTTTAAAAGAAATTCTTGAATTTTCAAAGCTGTGAATTTTTTTAGAGGACAAAGCCAGTGAAATTTACTAAAATGGTCAACAACAATCAACAAACCAATATTGCCTTTTTTACTTCTGGGATATGGACCTAAGATGTCTACGTATATTCGTTGAAAGGGTCGCAAAGTCAAAGATTGATTACCTATTGGTGGTTTTAAGGAAAAGTTTGGCGCTTTTGTTGACTTACAGATGTCGCACTTTCTAATGTACTCTCGTACATCTTTGACTAAGCCTGGCCAATAAAAACTTCTTCGGATGAGATCTATTGTCTTCACCATTCCTCCATGAGACGCAATAACACTATCATGTGCTCGTTTAATCACCTCTTCTCTTAGCGTTTGTGGAATCCATAACTTCCACGAAGCTATTTCTTGTGGTAAATTTCCACTTGCATGTTCTGTTCTTATATAAACATATTGTTCCAAAACTTTAATATCAAGAAATTTTGACTGATCGTGTTTGATTATTTTAATCAAATTTAAATAATCTTCATCAAAAAAGTGTTTCGAATCTAAAGCAATTTCGGGACCTACCTGTTCGATACTCATGATTTCACCTTCAGGAATTCTCGACAAGGCATCGGGTACAACATTATCTTTTCCCTTACGATGGCTAATCGGAAAGGTTTAGCCTTGGAGTTTTAATGCCCACCTCGCAAGTCTACCGCTTAGAGTTTGTTGACGCATTAACCAAACTGAACTGGCGTAATCCGTTATCACTTCGAATTCTTGCAATTCAATATAGCACCTAAATCTTTCAATGGCTTCTATAGCAGCTTAACATTCTCGTTCGGTTACGCTATAGTTTCTTTGTGCTGTATTTAACTTTTTAGACATATAAGCAATTGGTTTTTCTGAACCATCATCGATCAATTGAACAAGAACTGCACCAATCCCATAGTCACTGGCATCACAATGAAGATAAAATTTTTTGGAAAAATCTGGATTTATTAAAACTGGAGCTGAAGTAAGCCGGGTTTTTAGAGTATCAAAAGCTGACTGAGCTTCTGCTGTCCACTGAAATTTTTTTTTCGTGGATAATACTTCGGTAAAGGGAAAGGATACATCAGCAAAATTTGCAATAAATCGACGATACCAACCACATTGACCTAAAAAGCCTCGAACCTGCCTTAAATTATTCGGAACTGGCCAATTTATTATTGAATCTATTTTTTCTTGGTCCGTTGCTATCCCTCCATTGCCTATTATGTAACCAAGATACTTAACTTTGGTAACGTAAAATTTACTTTTCAGAGTAAAAAGTAAATTAAGTAAATTAAGTAAGTTTTTACTTTACTTGCTGGGCCATTCTGATAAATACTTCCAAGTGATTATCAAAATTTTCGGAAACTATACATAAATCATCAAGATACCCGAAAACACAATATCGAAGATCAGCTGGTTTGATTTCATCCATCAATCTGCACATCGTAGATGGCGCGTTACACAATCCGAATGACATTGTCACTAACTGATACAAAGGCCTTCCAGGCACCGTTAAAGCTGTATACTGTTTAGATTCTTCAGATAATGCAATCTGCCAATATGCATCTTTTAAATCAAGTTTTGTAATTAAATTAGCTTTGGGTAATCTTGCAAATATACCTTCAAGACTGGCTAATGGATATGCATCTTTTTTAGTCACTGAATTTAGTTTTATTGCATCAAGTCATAATCTTACTTTTCCTGGCTTCATAACTAATCTCATCGGTGAACTCCAAGCACTTTGACTTGTTTCTACTACACCTAAACTTAACATTCTGTCGATTTCTGTAAACATTAGATTTTCTACAGCAGGACTAACTGGATAAAATCTGTGTTTTATTGGCTTTGCTTCTCCAATGTCAATTTCATGTTTTATTAACGTAGTTCTTCCAAGACCCTGAACTTCAAAATTTGGAAACATTTGTTTAACTACTTCTAGTTACTGTTGTTGTTTGTTTGTTAATTGATATTTTTCCATCGTTTCCACAATTTCTTCTAAGTGTTTTGAACTTTCTTCCATCTCAACAGAAGATATCACCCCAGGTGCTAAATTAAACAACTTCCAGAAATCAATTCCTAAAATAACTCTTTACTGATTTATTGATGGAATGACATAAAAATTTATTTCTTTTATTTTATTTTTATATTTGATATCAACCTTAATTAAACCCATGACATTTGATATCAACCTTAATTAAACCCATGACATTATGAACACCTCCATCTGCAGTTTTAACTTTAAATGTAATTTTTTTAAAATTTGGATTTTTCTCTAAATTATCGAGGGCTAATGTCGAATCCACGCAACTAACGTTAGCTCCTGTATCTAATAGACCGAATTCAACATAGTTTCAAAAATTCAACTTGTGCATAAAATCTCATATCCTCATTATTTGCAAAAATTGACGAAACTAATAATTTTCTTTTATTTTTAATTTTCTTATAAAAGTGACG
The DNA here is from genome assembly GCA_958299015.1 of Tetanocera ferruginea. Classification (NCBI taxonomy): domain Eukaryota; kingdom Metazoa; phylum Arthropoda; class Insecta; order Diptera; family Sciomyzidae; genus Tetanocera; species Tetanocera ferruginea. Next base: position 85,310,044 of record OY282640.1, on the reverse strand, counting down.
TAAACGCAACGTTGACCTCTTTGGTTTTCTATTAATTTCACAATTATTATTAAAAATTCTATTCCTTGAGTCATTATAATTTTTCAATCGAATGTGATAAGGCATAATTTCAAAATAAGTTCTTTTTTAAGAACTTTTGTGTCCTTTTAATATAGAAATATTAATACTAGAATTACTTTTTTCGTTTTCCGAACGACGAGAAGCGCATGTAGAAAATTTTTGCTTATAAATATTAGGGGTACCACAGCCATAGCAAAAGATTTTTCTTTCTTCGAGGCAATCATCCCAGTGATGACCTTCATCACCACAATTCCAACACTTAAAAATTTTTATGGATTTGTTCTGAACAGCTGCAATGGACAATTCTACTTCTGTATCTATATTGTCATCTTCGAGCCCTAATTGTTCAATCGCTGAAATATTTCTACGAACTGGCAAATTGGTAGCATTTCGTGTCGTAGACATTCGACGAAACGAGTGATTGTCTACTAGATTTTCTTTCATTTGACAGAGCTTACATAGATGGGCAATTGAATGAATTGGAATATATAATAATTCCATTTCCATTAATTAATTTAATAACCATTTCGATTAGCTCCGTCTCTTCTAGGGGTTCTGATAACTTATCAACCATTGTAGAAATAGCATCATAAAATGTTTCAAAATTTTCATGGGCTTTTTGTTTTCGATTCCTAATTTGCTCCCGAATATCATAATTTGAGCGATACTCTTTATATTGATATCGAATTGATGCACAAAAATCTGGCCATTCAATTCTTGCAACCTGTTTGTGGTACCTCCAGTACCAAACTCTTGCCTTACCAGTTAAAAGGATATGTAAGTTTTTACAAACAGACGTAAAATCATTGTTTAAGGAATCAGCGGTTAAAGAACGAACTCTAGCAGTAAATTCCTCAACATTCAAGCCTTCTGACGATCCATCAAAACGTATATACCAATTTTGGATCATATTAGTAATTTTATCAGGATTTAAATTATGAACAGTATTACACTGAGACAAATTTTGATTAATATTGTTATTATTTTGAGGACTGATTGACTAGATTGACTATTAATATTCATAGCAGCAAACTGACGTTGAATTGTATGCTCAATCATGCTGGATATTCTGTTAAAATCAATGATTGCATTAGCATTAATATTAGTATTGGTACTTACACGAGGCAAAGTATTGTTATGAGTATTCGGAATAGAACAATTTTGCTTTGATTGTGCTGACTTCAATCAGTGGTAACGAACGGTTCTCGGTACCTACATTTGATTGGTCTCTATCAGTATGATGATCGGGTAACGAAGCTTGAGAGGATTCAAGCTCTCATACTCGCGACGACGATTAGGATTTCGAGTATTATATCTACGAGGGGTTGTACGATCACGACCTCGACCTAACTCAGATGGAACAGTTTTAATTACTTTTCGAAGGGTAATTTTAATGGGTTGAAGTTCTTTGGTGTGACTTAAACGTCTACAAGAAGGACATTCATTATGCTCTTGGAGCCAATTTAAAATACATTGCTTATGGAATACATGATAACAACGCGTTATATTGCATTCTTCTTCTTCTAACATCATTTGAAGGCAAATAGAACATTGACCTTCTAAAGATACTGCTGACAATGCAGGAATATTTTCCGTACTTCGAACAACAGCCATAGTAGTATTTACAATGTAACAAAAAAACAACATTTTTAGGTGGTAGGTAGGTTTTGAGGTAAAAGTAATAATATTATATAAACACTTTGTTTATCAAGAGAAGATAGATAGCAAAAATGAGCTATTGAAACTAACAATAATTGAATTAAGAAAAGTAATCGTAAAAAAAAACACATCATTATTAAAATGGACAAAATGTTGCATAGCGCATTATTGTTGTTTTCCAAAATTAACTCAAGATAAAAATCTACCAATTTCACAATTTCAATTATCAAAACAAAATAAACAATATTAATATAATTCGAATGAAGAAGGAATGAAGTAATTCTTTGCGGGCGATAAACTTCGAACCAAACGGAGCCAAAGAATCGAACATCCTTCAAGATTAAAACATTTATTTTCAACCAAAAATATATAAAATATATAAACTGTTAAAAATAACAATATTTACTTACTTACTTACTTAGGTGGCCATGACAACCCGTTGACGGGTTACGGCCGACTTCATCAGTTCTCGCCAGGCGTCTCTGCTTCGCGCGCGCCGTCTCCAATCTCTTTCACCAAGCGCGGTAAGGGCTTCCTCGGCCTGGTCAATCCATCAAAGGCATGGTCTTCCTCTTCGTCGTTGACCATCGGCTTTCGCCTCAAACACCTTTTTCGCTGGAGCTTCTTCATCCATACGAAAGATATGACCCAGCCAACGTAGTCGCTGAATTGTTATACGCTGGACTATGTCAATGTCGTCGTAGAGCTCGTACAGTTCGTGGTTCATTCGAAAGCGATAGTCGTCGCCAACTCGAACAGGACCAACGATTTTGCGAAGAACTTTCCTCTCGAACACCCCAAGAGCGGCTGCATCTGTTTGCGATACCACCCATGCCTCAGCGCCATAGAGAAGCACAGGTATGATGAGCGTCTTGTAGAGTGTTAGTTTTGTCGATCGAGAGAGGGCTCTGGAACCTAATTGCTTACTTAGCCCGTAGTAGCACCTATTAGCAATTGTTGTTCTTCGCTTTATCTCCAGGCTGACATTGTTGTTGCTGTTTACGGCGGTGCCAAGGTATGTAAACTCCTTGACAACTTCAAAGTTATATTTGCCTGCTGTAACATGGGAGCCTAGACGCCGCACTTCCCTATTTGCAGACAGCATATACTTTGTTTTGCCCTCGTTCACCGTCAAACCCACTTTGGCTGATTCCTTTTCGATAGCGGCGAAAGCAGCGGTTACATCTCTCGTGGTTCTTCCGATGATATCGATATCATCAGCATACGCAAGGAGCTGGACACCTTTGTAGAAAATGGTACCATTTCGATGTACACCTGCCTTTCGTAGGATCCCCTCCATGATGATATTGAAGAGATCGCATGATAGCGGGTCGCCTTGTCTGAAACCTCGTTCGGTATTAAAGGTTTCGGAGAGGTCATTTCCTACCTTGACGGAGCTGCATGTATTGCTCAACGTCATCTTGCAGAGCCTTATCAACTTTGCAGGTATACCGAACTCAGACATTGTTGCGTACAGGCAATCCCGAATCGGGCTATCGAACGCAGCTTTGTAATCAACAAAGAGATGATGGGTGTCGATTTGGTTTTCGTGGATTTTCTCCAGGATTTGGCGTAGTGTAAAAATCTGGTCTATGGTGGACTTGCCAGGACGAAAGCCACACTGATAAGGTCCAATCAGTGTTTTGGTATGCGGCTTCAATCTTTCACACAAAACGCTCGAAAGAACCTTGTATGCGATGGAAATAAGACTGATACCTCGGTAGTTGGCGCAGATTGTCGGGTCTCCTTTCATAAGTATAGGACAAAGCACACTGAGATTCCAACCGTCGGCCATGCTTTCCGCTAGCCATATTTTGCTGATGAGTTGATGCATGCACCTTATCAATTCACCGCCGCCGGTTTTAAGCAATTCAGCAGCCAGGCCGTCAGCACCTGCGGCTTTGTTGTTTTTGAGTCGCTGGATAGCAACTTTAACCTCGTCATGGCTAGGTGGTGGAATTTCCACTCCATCATCGTCGATTGGTGGTGTCAGACTGCATTCTCCAATGGCGGAATTGTTGGTATCGTCACCTGCAAGCAGATTGGAAAAATGCTGTCTCCATACTTTCAATGCGCGCTGCGTATCTGTAACCAGATCACTATTCTCATCTCTACAAGTGGCTGGTAGAATTTTCGAGCATCCTTCTTGCCCTGGTACACCTCAATTTTTTCTCGCTCACGCTTTTCCTGCTCTCTTTTTTTACGTCTGAAAAGGCTCTTCCTTCCTCTTATCGCGATAGTTTTCGTGCATGGCTCGCGTTGCAGCTGACTGCAGCGTCTTTTTATATGCGGCGTATTTTGCTGCTGTCGCGTCGCGACACTCCTGGTCATACCATTGGTTGCGAGGTTGCGGGCGCCGAAAACCAATGACTTCTTCAGCAGTAGTGCTCATGGAGTGGGATATATGCGCCCAAAGTCCGCCAGCGTCGTCGAGGCAAGAGTAAGGTTGGTTGAGCTTAACCGAGAGTTGAGCGGAGTAGGCCTCGGCGGTCCGTTGTGATAGCAGCTTATCGACATCAAGCTTTCGTTGCACACCTGTGCGTACATTCTTCGCATTGCACAATCGCATGCGGATCTTGGCTGCAACAAGATAATGGTCGGAGTCAATATTGACCCCCCGAAATGTGCGCACATCCAGTACACTTGAAGCGTGCCTTCCGTCGATCACAACATGATCAATTTGGTTTCGCGTTTTTTGATCCGGGGACAGCCAGGTTGCCTTTTGGATATCGAGGTGTTGGAATCTGGTGCTACTAACTACCATGTTTCGCGCCGCGGCGAAGTCGATCAGTCTAAGACCGTTATTCGAAGTGGTCTCGTGGAGACTGAACTGACCGACAGTGGAGCCAAAGATGCCTTCTTTTCCGACCTTCGCATTAAAATCGCGAGATCGGGCCGGGCAGCGATCATACACGTCCTCTAGGCTCGCGTAGAAGGTGTCCTTGACAGCATCGTCCTTTTCCTCCGTCGGGGCATGTGCGCAAATTAGGCTGATGTAGAAGAATTTCGCCTTGACGCGGATTGTCGCCAGCCTTTCGTTCACAGGTGTGAACCGGGAAACAAGATGGCGTAGTTTCCGACTTAAGACGAATCCGCATCCGAATTTGCGCAGTCAGCTCGCTTAGAGCAGCCTTGTCCTTTCCATCGCATCTCCTGGATGGCGGTGATGTCAGCCTTTATTTTTTCGAGGGCTTCCGCCAGTTGGACAGTGGCACCTTCCCTATAAAAGGGTCCGGACATTCCAGGTGCATATCCGTAAATCATTATCCGTTTTTCGTTTGCGGTGGTCGTCAACGTAGTGGGGGTTCATATCCGAGGCTGATTTTGTTTTCATTGGGAATTTATAATGTGGTTGGGACCCAAACCCTACGCACATTCCATTTTTAAGGTCTTGAAGGGACCCCTCAAGTTTATAGTCTAGAGGAGACCTCGCCGCTCAAATTGGCCGCCAAAGTTTATCGGGTGATAGTTTTTGACGTTTCCAGGAGACACCACGCGGAGGATTTGAGTCGACTTGAGACGATTTCGACATGGATAATGCTGGCCTCGCCAAGTTGAGGCAATCAGACACGTTGCCATGTGAAGGTCGCTCCCTTGTCCCATAAATAACAATATTATGCAAATGAAATTTATGAAACGGAAAAGAACAAACGATCGAAAGCTTAAGAAATTCAATGCAGAAAACTTAATAGTCAAGTTTTCTGTTACGGTTTTACTAGGATTTCCTAACTGTTTCTTTCCTTGCTTTTTCTTGCCTGCCCCACGTTGGGCGCCAAAAATTGTAACCAACCAACTGGCCAACCTAAGTTGGATTGAACTGGGGAAGGAGGTCGGGTGGAACCTTTTTAAAAACAGCTAGCAATCAGCCCGTGGGGTGGTTCTTGACCTCTTTCCAACCAGAACCCCGCTGGGTACACTTTTAAAGAGTCCTCGAGTGGCCTTAATTTAACAAAAAAATTAACAAAAATGGAGAAAAAAAAAAAAAAACTATTACAAACTCACTCAAAATAAACTCAAAGGTGAATGATCTTCTTCTGAAAAGACAAAATGTGCGACAGTATCCTTAGGTGTTAATCGATACGTCATCTGATACCCACCCTCCATGATTCGTTTGTGCTTTTGTAACGAATCCCAATATAAACAATTACCTTTTACCTTACCATACCAACATTTATTGATTTAACTCATTTTTTTACTTGAGGTTTCCATTTTTAAATAATTTTATTGTGATCTCCATGTTATTTCCAAAATAATCACATTCTTATAGTAATGACAAAATTTTATTTTATAATAAATTCAGGTTATAATGAAATGGTTTTACATAAATGCCAATTTAAAGAATTAGAAGTTACAAAAAGAAAAAAAAAACTAATTATTTAAAAAATTTAGTTAAAGAAAAATTTAAGTGCTGAATTTTAATAAAATTCTATTTCATATTTCGTTCACTGTGTATCTGAACTATCTTAGTAATAATTCAAACAAAAGCACAACTAATTTGTTGTTAGAATAAGTAAAAGCAAAGAATGCAAGAAAAAACTAAAAACAATTCATTCATCAATTCCAAGAGTAAATTTAGCTTGGTTTAAAACCACTTCATTGACAAATGAAAGTCTCCACAGTTACTTGACTCTTAAACCAAACATTGCAACAAAAAAAAAACAACTTCTGAGCGAGGGAGAGTGCAGTGCGACGTTATGTGTGCGTAAAACGATAGTTATCCGCGAATTATCAAGGTCAACTATTAAGTAACTAAGTTGATAAATTTAGTGATTTATGTATAATTGAAAGATACGTTAGGTTGATTTTTACAAATAAGTCAGAGACTCAACTTTAATATATCTTTTAATAGCAATTTAATTATCATTAATATATAAATATTATTACAAATGCAAAAATATTAAGAAAATTAACACGTATATTTTATACAGGAACATGATGCAAGGCCTCACAATTTGTTGCTGCTGCAGTGTTGCTAGGGCTGTAGAAATTTTACATATATGTTAATGCTCATATTTTATGTATTTAGTATCGAATTCGTTGTTGCTTTTCTTGATTTTTTTTTTTGATTTTTGTTGTTTTTAATTTAAAATTTACGCGTTGTATTAAGGAAAAAACAAGGAATTGTTGTTAGGATTTATCTCTTATAATTTACTTTTTTAAGCGAATAATTTAATTTTAGAAATACTTAATTTTTCTTCATTTTACCTTTTTCTTCATTTTACGTAAAAAGCAACATTTACATATTGTTGCTTTTTATTTTCTAATTTATAACACACTTTGCAAATGTTTCGTGGTGACCGTGGCATGCAGGTTAAGTGTGTGGCTTAGCATGTTCGGAGCCCGAGTTCGATTCCCAGTCGCGGCGAAAAGTTTTTCAATAAAAAAAATTTTTCTGATCGGTCACCACCTCTCTGCAGACAATGGCAAACCTCAGAGAGTAAATAATGCCATGCAAAGCTTCTTGAGAACATGAACTTTAGCCGTTCGGAGTCGGCATAAAACATGTTGGTCCAGTTCTCAGTCAATTGTGTGCAAAAATTTAATAACACACACAACACAATTGATCATAAGAAGCTCGGTCAAAGTCCTTTCAAGGGCTGAAATGGCCAATTCGTTTTTTTTTTTTTTGCAAATGTTTCACTGATATTTTTAGTTTTAACACATATTTTATTGAAATTTAATAAAATATAATGTTATTTTTAAGAAATTTTTTTTTTGTTTGTTTATTTTTAATTAACGATTTTGTTACCCGATCGCGGTCGCAAAGCACGAGGTTGTAGATCAACTAGATTATTGTTGCTTGCAGCTGCTTAGCTCGATCTTGATGGATGGGCGAATTGAATGTTGTAGTTGCGGTAGTTCTGACATTAGCGCTTCAAGTCTTTGTTTCGCTTGGTCAAAGCGTGAGAAGAAAAGCGGGTGCCTCGAAAGCACGTTTGAGAATCCAACTTTTGGATCAAATGGATTTGATGAAACATTTTATTTAAAAATCAAAAATATTGCTTTTGTTTAGGCTTGACTCCAGGATTGACAATTTATTTAATATACAGATTATGTACCTACGATTAAATAAGTTGTGGATGAAAATTTAAAATCAGCTTATCAGGCATGTTGTGTCGAGAAAATATTTTTCGGCTGTTAAATTAACTCTTCTCAGATTTTTGTGGTATTTATTAGGATGAAGTCTGCTCTCGTCAAAGTTTAGATGGAAAAGGAAGTTAATAAATTAAGATGGGAGAAGTTAAACCTTACGAAGTTGGCGAGTTTGACAAATGTTTGAAAAGCTGTGTTTTGTTTTTGATAAAAAAAATAAATAGCTTACTAAAATAAATTTGGTAGCATTGGAATGTTACAGTATTCGAATGTTGGCAGCGTTTAGTTCACTTTGAATTAAGTTGTAAACCGGACGCGCGCTTGCGTACAGTTTTGAAAAGTACAGTTTTGATACAAATTTTTGTTTGTGCTAAAGACAATGGATAGAAAAAGTAATAGAAATATAAATTAAAGAAACACTGGTAGCAATCGAAAAACTCGTTCCTTGAAACGCCAGTTTCGTGGTAACAACACGAAAGAGATGAGGACACCGAATTCACAAGTACATCGGCGAAAAAATTTAAATATAATGAAAACGAAGACAAAAGCATTGACAACAAAACGGAGAATTGCATTTTGGAGTTTTATATAGTTTTCTCGGCGAAGGAAAAATTGAGTTTTAAAATCAACGCCGTATGGAATTGGCTTCAAAATTGGTGTTCACTGCACTTGTCCGACCACTACATACATTTTTTGTCATCTTTGTTTAGCAAATCATATTTGATGATCCGGCGCTTGATTTTTGCCATGAGGCATTTAGGCATTGGTTCAAAAGGCATTAACACGTTTTGTGGCCTCATGGATATCTGCAGAGTTGTGGGTAACTCGTTATAATACACTGCCCTGGAGAACTTTCATACAGCTGAAAGTGCAATCTATGGATACACTCTTTCAAAAGCCGCAAAAGAAGAGAAAGATGCCATGGTCACAGCCGATCCACAGTGCGACCCAACAATGTTTACCGTATCAGGTGGTACGCACTTGGAAAAAACGTGGCTTTTCTTCACTATACGGCGCTACAACGATGATCGGCAAATACAGTAAAAAAATAGTTTACTCAGTTGTAAAGTCCAGCGCATGCAACAGTTGCAAGTAGTGGGAAGCTAAGAAAAAAGAAGACCCACTGGCATATGAAATTTGGATTGAAGACCACGAAGAGGAATGCCGTGCCAACCATCAAGGAAGCTCTGGGAAGATGGATGTGGATGCGACAAAGGAAATGTTCGCCATATCAGTCCAAAAGCATGGCGTAAAATACTGCAAGTATATCGGCGATGGCGACTCAAAAACATTCAAAGCTATTAAAGACGACGATCCGAACGATGGCTACCCAATCGTCGAAAAAAAAGAATGTGTATCGCACGTGCAAAAAAGAATGGGCATCAGACTCCGCAAGGCCAAAAAAGAGAACAGTGGCATTGGCGGCAAGGGTACAGGCAAACTCACAGATAAAGTCATCTCTGAACTAACAACATATTATGGCCTCGCTATATGTCATCATCCAGAGTCGGTTGCTGACATGAAGAAGGCTGCTGAGGTAACATTTTTGCACAAAATATTGACTCATGAAGCTCGCACCAAACACAGCACCAAAACTGTCGGACCGATGTGTCGAGCTGGTGCGCCTGGAAAAAAAGCGGTAGTAGAAGGGACAATCGACAGCTTCAAGCATACGTATGCACCACTTAATCAGAGAGTCCAAGAAGCAATCAAACCTTTTTACGAAACACTGTCAGCCGATGATTTGTTGAACAGATGCCTTGGCTCCGAAACTCAAAACAGCAACGAATCTTTCAACGCAGTGCTGTGGTCATTCGCACCGAAGCATATGCATACCGGCGCATGCACTATTGAGATTGCCAATTATATTGCAACTGTCATATTTAACGAAGGTTTTTTGCCAATACTTCAAATAATGAACCTAATGGGTATCCCGATTGGCAACGTCACATATGATTTCGCCATGTCTCGGAACGAAGAACGTTTGAAAAGGTCCGAAGCCAGAGCTATGGCCGCATCAATAGAAGGTAGAACTGCCGAAGAGCACAAAGAGCCACTGAGTCCTAATTTTTTGAGGAAGAGGAAGGAGTCGTTTATGGGGCTGGCATTGCAAATTAATATATGTAAGTATTTCACAAAAAAAAATGTTTTATTGCCTTAAATTTTCTTTAATTTTTTTCAAAATCGCATTTTTGAACTTCGAAGACATTCGGTTCTACTGAACCGATTTTGATGAAACCAAGTGCAATCGACGCATAATTGTAAAATTTCTAAAACTTCATGCTCGAATTTTTCATTTCAATTTTTTTTCCATTTCCATTAAACAGCCCTCGTACAAAGGAAACAATTTTTATTTAATATAATATGTTCTTAATACAATAAAAAAAAAAACAGAATTTAAATAACTTTTTGCGTTTTCAAATGAGAAGTTCTTCAAAAGGGGTCCAAAAACAGAAATACTCCTTTAAAAATCGTATATGTTCGGGTAAATATCACTTTTAGGAAAGCCTTACAACTCGTCAACATGGTTTTTAAATGTTCGATCCCCTGGGTCTATTCTTGTCGATTTTGCATTATTGACTGCATCTGGTAATTTAGTAAGCACTTTATAAGTATGTATGTATATGATTCATGCATATTTTGTAAGCGGGATTAGATCGTATATTTTAGAGATCTTATTTAATTCGGTCCTGATGGTTTTATTTAATGCACTTCTTAAGGAACCGACACATTCGTTCCTCCAGAGCATGTTTATTTTATAAACTTTTATAAGCTTACAAATGTTGAATTCGTTAACCATTTGACGAACAAATAATATGTTACCTACTTCTTAAAAAAGTACCTTATAAAAACTGCAACGTTTTTAGTGTAAATTTGCCATAAGATCAACTCAAAAGTATTTTAAAAATTGATGTACATAAAGATCTAGAATAAACATGATTAGTTATAAAGCTGCATATTTCTTGGCTACAGTTTTGCATAAAAATCCGCCCTCTACTCATAACAGCTACAATTTGTGTAACTCGTCTTACAAACGAAACTGTGATTGAAACAAAAAGCTAAAGTTATACCAAATATCCCAAGTTAGAACTCATAATTGCTCATATTTTTGGAATTTCAAAAATCAATAGCTTACTACAGTTATCAAACAAAAGTTATGCATAAACTTGAATTTCCAAAGGTATGTTTGACAATTTGAAGTGAATAAAATGAATTTGGTAGGAAAATTTGAAAAATTCCCAAGTTATACTTAAATCTTAAGTTATAAATGTGAATAAAACGGCCCTTCATAATTCCTTTTTAACTTCAGTTCCTCAGAGAAAAGCCTCATGACTATCTGATCCTACTTTGTATACCAAAGAACTGAAAAATCTGAGAAACCTCAAATCGAAAAACTACACTGAAAAAATATGAGCTTAAAATTTAACACAATGTGCTCAAAAAGATATGTTGTAAATTTGTAAATTAGCATTTTGTTCATATATTTAAAAAAAATTTTAAACACATTTGCTCTTACTTTGACAAATTTGTTGCAAGCTATTTTTTAAAGACAAAAGTCGTCAATTTTAAAACATATTTTCGCAGTGTATAAAAAATATCAAAAAGCTCACAGTATTTGTGATTTTGCTTTTTAACATATTTAACATATTTAACATATTTATATTTAACAAAAGTCAAATTAAATATCAAGTGTGATGCAAAATCTTTTTGGAACTTCGTTAAAACTAAACGTTAGATATGAAATTTAAAACATTTGAGTCGGATGTTGATATTACTATATGTAACCAGCGCCGAATTAAAACATGGCGGGGCCTGGGGCTAAAATCGACACGGGGCCTACTCAAGGTCAGAGCATTTAGCTCAGATCTTTTATTAATCAAAATATTAATTTTGACGCATTTACATATGTCTTAAAGTAAAAACATAACTCTTGAATTTTTATTTAACTTTTTTTTCGATTTAACTGTGGCAAAAACTGTGGATAAATGTTGCCATTAATCTGGCAACTCTTGCTACTTGTTATAGTCGTGTTTTACTTGAGTTCTTGTATTTTTATTTTAAATTAAATTTTTTAACAAGTTTAACCTTTTGAAATCTTATTCTATTAAACGAGCAATATTTGTATATATATTTGCAATTGCGTTCTCGAAAACGGCTCTGACGATTTCGTAAAAATTTTCAATATAGATGAAGAGGGGGGGTGAAAAATCGATCTAGCTAGGACTCATCTCTGGGAAAAGCCGTTTTTCCGAGTTTTCACGCATTTAATAAATATCTTTATTCTCCTGCCGAATATGTTATGTTAATTTTACTATTTTGATATGGTTGTGATAGCTCGGTGAATAGAGCTTCGGCCTATCAATGTATAGATTGAGAGTTCGACTCCCGCCATGCACTTTATTTTTTTTTATTTTTTTGAGCTTCAAAGTAAACAAAGTTTTGCTTTTTTTGTGATGTATTCTCAGCTAAAAACAAGTCAGAATTCTGTGGGTTCAGGTCAAAATGGAAAAAATTTTGCATCTTTAGAGGGCAGAATTTTCGTTGAGATAAGAAAACGCTATTAGTTTCATTCACTTTTATTTGTAGTAAGTTTACAAAATTGAAAATGCCTTATAGAAATTCGAAATGAATTAAGATGAAATTTACACTACGAATTTTTTAGATCGGTCTTAAAACAAAAAGTTTTAGCATTTTTCAATTGGCCGTCAGTGGGCGAATGAAGTGACAAATTCACAACTTGTACATATCTTAGTTTTGATGTAACAAACAGACATCCCGAGTTTGAAATCTGTAGGTATATGAACCTATTTATACCATAGTAAAACCACTACACGGTTAAAAATCTCAGAGTAAATTTTAAACAACACATTGGACTAATACATTTTTTAATCCTTTTTTTATTAGAATTGATACGAATAAAAACACTAGACATTTTTTACTCAAAGCTGTACGTAAATTTAATAAATTGGGAATAAAATTAGAATTATAGTACCTAGAGTTAAAAATTTAATACAAAATAACTAAAGGGTAATAATAGCTGTATTTTGCTTCCATGTTGTTCATGCTATCGCAAAAAACAGGATGTGCCAACAAATAAAACTATTGCTCTATGCAGTTCTTACATTAAATAATTCATAAAATAAGGTTATAATAATATAAAATTAAAAGTAATATTTTAAAAATTATATAAAACGGTCTGGCTGAGGAACGAACCAGGCTCATATGATTCATCAAATCTAATCGACAACTGCTTAACAAACTGAGCCACGAAATACATTTTTTGCTTCCACGAGTGCCAGTTTTGTCTCTGTCCGATGAATACTTTGAATCTGCACTAAAATGATTTGGGATGTATATGGTTGATCATCCAAATTAATTTGCATTGAAAACACAAACAAAAATTTATCCGGAACAAAACCTGGTTCATTTCTTAAATAATAACTGGGTTGTTCATTTCACATATTTAGTTCTGCTACTTTCTACTTGACGCAATAACAAACGCTTGCTCTTTTAGATGCATACATCATGTCAACCGAATAGAAAGCGCCATCTATTGGGTAATAGCATACAACGAAATATAATGCAAGTAGTTTTTTTCATAAGAGTTTAATCGTATCGGATCACCCTCTTAACGTGGAGTAGAGAACCAATGCTGCGAATCAGTTCGCACAAAACCAACACAAGCAAAAACAACAAAACAAAAACAGAGAAAGCAGCAGACACAACCCAGTGTGCCATACGGATCCGTTTCGAATTCGAGACGGACTCAGTTCTTCGAACATTTTTTCCGAAACGGATTGCGTTTCGGATCCGTTACGGGTCCATTTTCGTATGAAATTCATCTCAAAAATTCGAATCGTTTTTACCGTTTCCACGGATCCGTCTCGAACTCGAAACGGACTTCATATACAATTCCGTTTCGGACTCGTTTTTTTTAATAATGCGAGTCCGCGACGGACTCGTTTTTTTTAAATAATGCAAATCCGTGACGGACTCGTTTTTTTTAATAATGCGAGTCCGCAACGGACTCGCTATTTTAAATAATGCGAATCCGCGACCGACTCGTTTTTTATGTATAAATACGAATCCGCAACGGACTCGCTATTTTTAATAATAATAATCCGTGACGGACTTGTTTTTTTTAATAATACGAATCCGCGACGCACCCGTTTCTTTTTAACAATATGCATTCAAAGCGGAACATTCTAAATTTATTGAAACATTTTGCAAAATTTTAATTGCATGATTTTTTTATTTCAATTCGTGGAAAATTATTGAGTTTTAATTATATAACATGCTTTAATATGAATATGAAAATGATATAAAAATGATATGAATATATATTATATAGATTTGAACATGAAAATTCATCACAGAAAACAGCATGCAGACACTTCCTCAAGTGGCGACCTTGAGCAACAGTAAGAAATATAACAACTACAAAACAACAACGCCAAACCAATGCAACCCAGTGTGCCAAACGGATCCGTTTCGAATTCGAAACGGACTCATTTCTTCGTACATTTTTTCCGAAACGGATTGCGTTTCGGATCCGTTACGGGTCCGTTTTCGTATGAAATTCCTCTCAAAAATTCGAATCGTTTTTACCGTTTCCCCGGATCCGTTTCGAACTCGGAACGGACTCCATATACGAGTCCGTTTCGGACTCGTTTTTTTTAATAATGCGAGTCCGCGACGGACACGTTTTTTTTAATAATGCGAGTCCGCTACGGACTCGTTTTTTGAAATAATGCGAATCCGCAACGGACTCGCTATTTTAAATAATGCGAATCCGCGACGGACTCGTTTTTATTTAATAATACGAATCCGCAACGGACTCGCTCTTTTTAATAATGAGAATCCGCGACGGACTCTTTTTTTTTAAATAAAACGAATCCGCGACGGACCCGTTTCTTTAACAATATGCATGTGAAACAAAAAATACATAAAAAACCATTTATTGAAACATTTTTACAAAATTTTAATTGTATGATTTTTTTATTTCAATTCGTGGAAAATTATTGTAGTTTTAATTATATAACATGCTTTAATATGGTTATGAAAATGATATAAAATTATATGATATGTATTCACTTTTCTTCTTCTTCGTTATGTGATCATTAGCATAGTGGAAGAACTACTACTTTGCAACGTCCTCCATTGCCGATATACTCACTGCCGATTCCATATATCCTTTAAAAAGCACCTGAGGAAAATTAAATAAAAGATTTATAAATTTTAAGGGTCAAGTACATAGCATTAATTTGCGTGCATAAGCGTTAAGTCATTAACGAATGAAAAGTTGGAATACATTAGAATTTATGAAGCAGAGTGCAATGCAAACGTAAGCTTTCTGCAACAACATTTTCAACTTTCAAACGCACGCAAATACATGTTATGTACTTGCACTTACAAACATTTATTAGCTCGGATAGTTGCAACGACAATTAAATTTTTAGCCGCTTTTTACTCCTCTATGCCCAGCCAGATCACCTTTTGTTCTAATTCATCAGAGAAAACAGCATGCAGACACGTCTTCAAGTAGGCTTGTGGGTTTTTACCACTTAAGTTGAACGCGTATCGTATCTTAACCCAGTTAATTAATAATAAAACCATGGTAATTTAGGTGTTATTAATTTATAGTGCTGTATGAAAAGCCAATTTTCGTGGGAATTATTCCGAATTTTAACTGGCAACCTTGAGCAACAGTGACAAATATAAAAACTACAAAACAACAACGCCGTGACGCCGTTTTTTTCATGTGCCTTTTTTTGCATTTGCTTTGACACGAACAGAAGCAGCCGATAGAAATACCAGTTACATAGCGGCAACAAACAACAACAACAAAACAAAGCAAGGCACGCCGTTTCAACTGCGTTTCTTTTTGCGAAATAGTTTTTAACACTTTAAATTGTTTTGCAAAGTTCTATCAAAAACTATACAAGTCCGCACTTTTTTACCTTAATAATAAACACAGCACAACACAATATTTGTTATTTATTATTAAAATATATACATATATGTACATAAAATAAAATTGTGCTGTCCACTTTAACACACAACCTATTTGTTCAAAGTCACGCGACAAACAAAACAAATAGAAACAAATTCTGACTGATGAGAAAGAGAAACGAAAAAAAAGAAGAAAAAGGAAAATTCAATCTTTTTCTCTCTTTATTATAGACATGAGTCAGTCCGAATTTTTTTTTTGTTTTTTAATAACCAAGCACCTTTTTGCTTGAATCAATTGAAAATTTGATATTTGAATTTATAATAAGTAAGCAAATTATTGCTAAATTTAATTCAAATTTTGCTTTTTTTCAAATTATATGAGAAGTAATTTCAATTTATAAAACGTTTTCTAAAATCGAAACGCGATGGTTGATTAATGTAAACGTTCTGAATATTATTTCAAAACATAAAAAACCGATTCTGCGTTGACGGACTCGTAAAGGACTCGAAACGGGTGCGTCAAAACACAAAAAAACGATTCCGCGTCGACGGACTCGTAGCGGGTTCGAAACGGGTCCGTCAAAACATAAAAAAATCGATTCCGCGTCGACGGACTCGTAACGGTTTCGAAACGAGTCCGTCAAAACACAAAAAAACGTTTCCGCGTCGACAGACTCGTAACGGGTTCGAAACGGGTCCTTCAGAACATAAAAATACGATTCCGCGTCGAAGGACTCGTAACGGGTTCGAAACGGGTCCGTTAAAACACAAAAAAACGATTCCGCGTCGACGGACTCGTAGCGGGTTCGAAACGGGTCCGTCAAAACATAAAAAAATCGATTCCGCGTCGACGGACTCGTAACGGTTTCGAAACGAGTCCATCAAAACACAAAAAAACGTTTCCGCGTCGACGGACTCGTAACGGGTTCGAAACGGATCCGTCGAAACATAAAAAAAACAAATTCCGCTCTGACGGACTCGTAACGGGTTCGAAACGGATCCGCATCCGTTTTTGTGCACATTGGGAAGTGACGCCGTTTTTTCATGTGCCTTTTTTTGCATTTGCTTTGACACGAACAAAAGCAGCCGATAAAAATACAACAGTTACAAAGCGGCAAAAACAACAACAAAATAAAAACAAAGCAAGGCACCCCGTTTCAAGTGCGTTTCTTTTTGCGTAATAATTTTTAACACTTTAAATTGATTTGCATAGTTCTATCAAAACGATATAAGACCGCACTTTTTTTACCTTAATAATAAACACTGTACAACACAATGCACTCATTTGTTATTTATTATTTTATTATTAAAATATATACATATAATAAAATTGTGCTGTCCACTTTAAAACACAACCGATTTGTTCAAAGGCACGCGACAAACAAAAGAAATTGGAACAAGCCTGACTGGTGAGAAAGAAGAATTGAAAAAAAAAGAACAAGGAAAATTCAAACTTTTTCTCTCTTTATTATAAACATGAGTCAGTTTATCAGAATTTTTTTTTTTGTTTTTCAATAACCAGCAGCTTTTTGCTTGAATCAATTCAAAATTTGCTATTTTAATTTATAATACGTGAGCAAATTATTGCTAAAATTTATCTAAATTTCGCTTTTTTCAAATTATATGAGATGTTATTTCAATTTATAAATCGTTTCCTAAAATCAAACCGCGATGGTTGATTAATGTTTACGTTCTAAATATGATTTCAAAACACAAAAAACCGTTTCTGCGTTGACGGACTCGTAATGGGCTCGAAACTGGTCCGTTAAAACTTAAAAAAACGATTCCGCGTCGACGGACTCGTAACGGGTTCGAAACGGGTCTTACAGAACATAAAAAAACGATTCCGCGTCGACGGACTCGCAAAGGATTCGAAACGGGTCCGTCAAAACATAAAGAAACAATTCCGGGTCGACGGACTTGTAACGGGTTCAAAACGGGTCCGTCAAAACATTAAAAAACGATTTCGCGTCGACGGACTCGTAACGGTTTCGAAACGGGTCCGTCAAAACACAAAAAACGAATCCGCTCTGACGGACTCGTAACGGGTTCGAAACAGGTCCGTCAAAGCATAAAAAAACGATTCCGCGTCGACGGACTAGTAACGGGTTCGAAACGGGTCCGTCAAAACACAAAAAAACGTTTCCGCGTCGACGGACTCGTAACGGGTTCGAAACGGATCCGTCAAAACATAAAAAAAACAAATTCCGCTCTGACGGACTCGTAACGGGTTCGAAACGGATCCGCATCCGTTTTTGTGCACATTGGGAACATGCAAGCCGCCAGAGCTTTAAAATTGTCATTCATACTCAAAATTTTAAGTACAAATGAATAACGATACAAGAATGCATTCAATTTATACAAAATTGATTCATGAATAAAATTTTGAATTCACACTCAATTTTAAAAAATTGATTTATTAGATATTCATTTCGATTATTCATTTTTCATTATACAGAATAATGCATTAATTTTTTTGTTCAATCGAATGCTATTCATAAAGAATGCAATTAACGAATCGTTATTCATTTTGGATTCATGCATTCATTTTTATTCATTATTAATTTTTTATTCATTATTAATTTTTTATTCGTTATTCATTTTGTATTCAGTATTCATTTTTTATTCAGTATTCATTTATTGTTCATTGTTCATTTTGTATTCATACTATCGCTTTGTGTTAATTTTTTAACCAAAGTATAATATTTTTAATTTGTTAACTAGATGCATTGCAACTCAATAGAAAGAAAAATTTTAAAAAAGATTGAAATTTAATTTTTGCGCATAAATTATATTAAATTTATGAAATATTTGAGAAAATAACTTATATACATACTTTCATGTAATAATACATGAAAACAAAATTTAAATAATGTTCAGTTTTTTAGATGGGACCTTTTTTTAAGTTCCCTGAGCACAGGAAAAGCCTCCAAGCCTCCGATAGCTACACTGCTGCAACAAAGTAAAAAATATACTACTTTGGTTGAAAAGTTTACACAAAGCAATGGTGTGAATAAAAAATGAATAATGAATAAAATATGAATAATGTATAAAAAATTAAAAAAACATAATAATGAATAAGAAATGAATAATGAATAAAAAATGAATAATGAATAAGAAATGAATGCATGAATGCAAAATGAATAACGATTTCTTGTGAATTGCATTCTTTGTGAATAGCATTCTCTATGAATATCATTCATTTGACTAAAAAAATGAATGGATTATTCAGAATAACGAAAAATGAATAATAGAAATTAATAATAAATCAATTTTTAAAATTGAATGTAAATTTAAAATTTTATTCATGGATCAATTTTGCATTCATTGAATGCATTCTTTTTTTTTACTCACTGATTCAAATTTTTGTTAAAGCTATCAAATTGAATGCATGTTTTTACAGCTCTGCAACAGCTAATGATTGATTTTCTTATATAAAAATATAGATTTTTCTTCTAAGATTTCGCAAGTTTGCTAAATAATCGTTAAGCGCAGTATATAAGTTAACGTAACAAAGATTTATTTTCAACCACAACAAGAACAAGCAATAAAAATGCTGACACCATGTCTACAAATGCACGTGCATCCGCTGCAGTTCGCCAATCCATGGGAACCAACGTGTCAGCAAGTTTTATTAGAACGAATACATCAACTACAGAATGACAATAGAAGCAACAACAAAACACAAAGGCAGCAGCGCAGCTTAAGTTAATATTAAGATATTTTAAATTCTGTTAAGTTAGTTCTAGTTTTGAATTCATACAACAAAGACCGCAATAGCGGAAAAATATTTTTTTTAAACAAATTAAACTTTGTTTAATTTAATTGGCGCCCAACAGTGTTGCCAGTCTAGCCTTTTTGAGGCTAGATCTAGCCTTTTTTTTTGTTGTCTAGCCTCGAAAATTACCATCTAGCCTCTAGCCTTTTTTTTAGCCTTTTTTTGTTTTTTTCTAGCCTTTTCTAGCCTTTTTTAATATATTGCTTAAAGATGCATTACTACATCCAATTTTTCTGACGATGCAATTTTGAAAGTGTAAATCTTCTATTGCTCTTTTTATTCTTTTAAAGTGGTTAAACCCAAATATTTTCTGTTATAGAGAAAGAAAACTCCAGTTACTCTACAGAAGAAATAACTATAATTGAAATATAATGGCAAAAAATTGTAAATCACAAGTAGAATAGGAATCTAGCTGGGCAGAAGCTAGAGATTCATTGAATGAAGATCCGTTCCAAGAGCTATCAGATTTGATTTTTAGTTTTATTATTTTAGCATTAAGCAACGCTGAGGTAGAAAGAATTCTTAGTACAACGAAATTTCAAAAAAAAAACTAGAAAAGAATCCGTATTCAACTGTTCTTTAAAGAAAACGAGTAAAGAAAGTCTAGTCCGACTATGAAATACCCTAGACCTCTTATTATATTTAAATAAACTATATATTAAAATACTAAAACAAATAGAAGTAACTTCCTATTCGTCGCCTTAATAAAACAATAGTGTATACGCATGTACACCATTATTTTTTTATTGCATAATAAGAATCTACATAACTGATTCTATATGTGGTCAAAATTTGGTGAAATTCTACTTCCACAAAGTGGGTCGATTATTTTCTCAAAAATTGACTGGTTTCCCAGATGTCTAATAGCACAAAAACTTTAAACTCTATTATCTCGAAACGGCAAAAAAATTATACACTATTGTTTTATTAAGGCGACGTATTTTTGTTTAAAATCCCTGTATTTATAGAACTATATAGGTTTTACTAATGAAGGTTGTATGGGAGGAAAGCGCGTTCGTAGGTGGATTACGCCTTTTTTTGTGAGCACACCTTAGTTTTATATAATGATCTCATACCAAGTTTTATCTCTGTAGGCCAAATATAAACGTTTCTATTGTGTTTTCCATATTGTGGGTTTCATGGGAGATGAGCATGTTTATGGGCGGATGTCGCTCAGTTTGTGAACACATCTTAGTTTTGATACAACAATCTCAATACCAAGTAGGGTTGCCAACTCTGAAAAGTACAAAATCGGGACGGAACCATCAAAAATGCGGGACTTGGCTGAAAAATGCGGAACAACATTCGAATTTTTTATTTTATTAAATATTTCCTTTTATTCTTTGAGAAATAAAGGGTATCAACGATGCCTTTACACCATCGCTTGGTTCCTTGATATTGTTTAGATCTCTTTCCAACTCTTGCCCAATTCATGAAAAAACCAAAAAAGAAATCCAAATCGTTTTGATAAATAAAATATATGAAAAATAAATGATATTGCCTGTTTCAAAAGAGAAGAACATTTTCGCGCATGTTTGAGATAAATATAATAATTTGGAGAGTGTTCTTCATTCTGATTGGTCGACATTAAAAATAAAATTCAATATTCTCTGAGCAGAAAAATAAATGAAAAAAATTAATGTATACCCAGCAAAATCTTCGCTTACATATAATCGAAAAAGTAATCCAGAAAATTTCATTCATCGCTTACCCTCTCGCTTACGGAACCCATTATTTTAATACAGGCATGTCATTGGAGGTAATTGATGAAGCTTTCGCTTGACATGGGAGTACTTATGTAAGCACTTATTTAACTTGATGAATAACTTCTTCCAATAATCACTTATTTAATAACAACTAAGAAGTTATTGAATAAGCTGTTTTTCTGCACAAATTAGAAAAGCGATTCAAATATTGGAAAAATAAATTTTTTTCATACATCTTTTGCTTACATCAACAGTGCTAAACAGATCAACAACACCAATCAAGAGTTAGAGAAGATCTTCTTTAAAATAAGAAAAATGCTGTTATTTAATAGATATATGTATCAGTTAATTAATTTATGTAATATATTTACCTTTAGCTTATTTTTGTGTATTTCATTCATAAATCTGGCATTTTTTCATATTCAAAATTATAAAAATTTGACACTTTTGAAGCAAAAATAAAAGTCAAACAAAAAATTTCAATTATCTAAAAAAAAAAAACAATAATTTCAAAAGCAAAAAGGGTTGACATTACTAACTGCATTACAAGTAATATATAATATAATGCATTATTCGTCACCAACATTTATGTAATGGGTTTTATAATCGAATGAAAATCAAGGCAATACGAAAAATTTTGCTGGGTATTCCTGAATTTTGTTGATCATCGCAACTGCGCTGCGGAAGTACTGCATTTTATTTTTCAAAATCAACCAATCAAAATTAAAAAAAAAAATGTGCTTAAAAAAATATTTTGTCATCCGTAATTTCACTTCACAATTTTTTCTTGAGAAAATAATTTATTTTTTATGTAGTTTTTATTTTATTTCTCTCTCAAGATGCAGGTTGCTGCAGGCCGTTGGTGCAACACCGTACTTGTGCGATCATTTGTTCTAAATGTTTGCGCATTTAAATATTAAGAAAAACAGTAAAAACATTCAAAAACAGCATAAAGTTCAGCGAACAGAACAACAAGAGCAAGAAACTACGCTCTAAAAAATGTTCTAGCTTTAGAAATAACTTCTCACTGCGCATCGAAAAATGAAACTAAAAAATGTTCTTCTCTTTTGAAACGAGCTATAAATTTATTTTGATAATAAAATTAAACGGTTTAGGAAACTGTGTTTTATGTCGAATTGGAAATTTATATACAAACAATCTTAAGTTCTCAAATGCGGGACAAAAGGTGTCCCGCAAGTGGTCGTCGCGGGACGCTGAAAAATTAGCAAGTTTTATATTTTTGGCTCATATAAACCTCTTAATAGCGTTTTTACTATAGTGGGTTGTATGGGAGGTGGGCGTGTTTAAGGGCGAATGACGACTATTTTACATCTAAGTACACACTCTAAAAACTGATTGTAATATCACTACAAAAATTGCTGTGAAATTTCACGCATTTATTTGCGATTTTAAAAAATAACATGCATCGCAGCGATATATTTCAATTCAGTCAATAATGAAGCGTGTTTTCCCAAGAAAACTATATTTCCTCTCTTTTTCACGCAACTTCAGCGGTTTTTCGCTCATCAATTCATTAAACGCTTCTGAAGCGATATTTTACGGTTTTTGTAGTGAGTTTTTCCTAAGGATAATGAGAGCAATTTTTAACAGACAATATCTTTAGTATGTTTTAAGCATCGATCGCGACAACATTAAATCAAAGTTTAAGTGCAAGCTTTTCCTTTTTGTTTAGAAATATATTCCATAATCTTAAATTAAATCTGTTAAATCTAATTAAATCTGTTGCTGAAAATTATTTCAAAAAGTTTAACAATTGGAAAAGTTATTAAGTTAATTGGTTTCGTTTTGAAAAAAAAAGTGCCGGAAAACAGTAATACTTTTAAATGTTCCTTAAAACATTGTCCGCAAAGAAATATTTGAATGAACATAATAACAGTGAAAATATCCTGTGTCCAATAAATAAAAATTAATGGGTCATTTTGGCCCTTGAAAGGACTTTGACCGAGCTTCTTATGATGGATTCTGTTGCGTGTGTCATTATATATGTGTGCACGATGGATCGGAAACTGTGCCAACATGTTTAATTTTGACTCCGAGCGACTAATGTTCATGTTCCCAAGAAGCTTTAAAAGGCAGATTTCACTGGCTGAGGTTTGTCATTGTCTGGCGACGATCGATCAGAATGCGATTCTGCCAGTTGTGAGAATTGAACTCGGGCTACCAGACTAAATAAACGATTAAAACTATGTTAACTTGCAATGTTAATTTTGAACTATGGAATTTTTATATTTTATTTTGTCTTCTGATGTTTAAGCTTATTTATTGTTTCTTTTAATACTATATTTTCAATTCTTTTACTTTTATATATTAACATTTATTTAATTATAAAAATAAAATTCGTATTTCATTTATTCTACAGTTAAATTAGTTTTATTTTTTAAATAATTTTTTACGTTTTTAAAATATTTGATTTGAGTGCTTATTTCTTGCTGAGTTTCAACTGGAAATTGCTTCAAATAACAACCTTTAATTACACTTCATCTTAATAATGATAAAAATATCACGCTTAAATCAGCGATAAAACTCGATATTCATGCATATTTTTTCACAGTTACTATCAACAATTCACGCATAAAAAGCTAAAGAAAACACTGCTTTAACTGCATTTACCATCAGAAAGAGCAAAAGAGAGACAATTGTGAGCGATAAAACGCATTTCTAGCGTTTTTATATATGTGCAAAAGACCGCGAGAGACTTTATTGCACCAGAGAGAGCCATTATTGGGGAAGAGAGCATTCACGCATTTCTAGCGTGAAATATTTGAATTTTTATGCTGTGGGATTTTACTACAATAATTGCTGTTAAAGTGTTGCCAGCAATAATTGTAGTGAAATCTCGCCATTTTTTCTTAGAGTGCACATCTAAGTTATAAATAAAATACATATCTGATAAGTTTAATCCCTGTAGTTCAAATAAAAGGGTCTTTATAATAGTGTTTTCAATGTTGGAGTTGTATGGGAGGTGGGCATGTTCATGGGTAGAGCACGCCAATTTTTTGTGTACGTCTACGTTTTGATACAAAATAAATACATTTAAATTTTATTTCGGTAGCTTAATTACAACCATCTATACAGCGATTTTTATTTGTTAGTTGTATGGGAAGTAAGCGTGTCCGTGGGCGGATTCTAAAAATATTCAATAGTGCAGATGCTTGGGTTCATGTGAACATGTGTACCAATCTCATCTCCTTCTTAACCTATATTAACAGATAACACATAGACAGACGGACGGACGGACATGGTTAGCTCGACTCAAGAGGTGACACTGATCAGGAATATATACTTTTCTATACCGGACTCGCTTATTTCTATGCGTTACAAACGTTTGCACAAAGTCAATATACCCTGACCTTACATGTTTAGGGTATAATAGCGTTAACAAATCTAGCCTTTTTTTAGCTTTTTTTTTAAAGCCATCTAGCCTTTTCTAGCCATTTTTTAAAGGCCATCTAGCTTCTTTTCTCAAAACTTTCTGGCAACACTGGCGCCCAAGCAGGGACCAGTGTTAGTATTCGTGAGTTTTCGAAAGTTGAAATTAAAAGTGAGAAAATTTAAAAATATCACAAAGTACTTTATGGTTTAAAAAATAATAATAGTGAGAAAATCAAAAAGTATCACAAAGAACCTAACGTAAATTAAAAGTGAGAAAAATAAAAAGTATCGCAAAAACTTTACGGGTAAAAAGAAAAAAAACCACAACTGGAAAACTTCGAATTACATTGTGCAGAAAAAAACCTGAACTAAGTAGCAGGAACGAGGCCCCTGAAAAGACATCGTCGGAAAAGGAGTTTTTTAAAATAAAACAGCCGCCTGCCCATTCTTCAAGGAAAGACGCACCACTGGATAATATGATAAGTCTAATATTAAGATTTTTGATGTAAGTTTTTAAGAATTTCATAATTTAAAAAATCATAAAAAATTTTCTAAGAAAAGAGAAGTGAAAAACATAATAATTTTAAACGAATAAATATTCCAAGAAAAATCTAAGTTGAAACAAAATTAAAGATATTAAAACATCTTATTCTATTAAACGAGCAATATTTGCATATATATTTGCAATTGCGTTCTCGAAAACGGCTCTAATGATTTCGATAAAATTTTCAATATAGATGAAGAGGGGGGTGAAAAATCGATCCAGCTAGGTCTCATCTCTGGGAAAAGCCGTTTTTCCGAGTTTTCACGCATTTAATAAATATCTTTATTTTCCTGCCGAATATATTATGTTAATTTTGATATTTTTATATAGTTGTGATAGCTCGGTGAATAGAGCTTCGGCCTATCAATGTAAAGGTTGTGAGTTCGACTCCCGCCATGCACTTTAATTTTTTTCATTTCTTTTTTGAGCTTCACCAAGCAGTGAACAAAGTTTTGTTTTTTTGTGATGTATTCTCAGCTAAAAACAAGTCAGAATTCTGTGGGTTCAGGTCAAAATGGAAAAAATTTTGCATCTTTAGAGGGCAGAATTTTTCGTTGAGATAAGAAAACGCTATAAGTTTCATTCACTTTTATTTGTAGTAAGTTTACAAAATTGTAAATACCTTATAAAAATTCGAAATGAATTAAGATGAAATTTACTCTACGAATTTTTGAGATCGGTCTTAAAACAAAAAGTTTTAGCATTTTTCAATTGGCCGTCAGTGGGCGAATGAAGTGACAAATTCACAACTTGTATATATCTTAGTTTTGATGTAACAAACAGACATACCAAGTTTGAAATCTGTAGCTCTAGGTATATAAACCTATTTATAGAGTTTTTACACAAAATCCAACAAAAGCCCACAATAGAAAAACCACTACTCGGTTAAAAATCTTAGAGTAATTTTTAAGCAATACATTGGACTAATACATTTTTTAATCCTTTTTTTATTAGAATTGATACGAATAAAAACACTAGACATTTTTTACTCAAAGCTGTACGTAAATTTAATAAATTGGGAATAAAGTTAGAATTATAGTATCTTAAGTTAAAAATTGAATAAAAAATAACTAAAAGGGTAATACTTAATAGCTGTATTTTGCTTACATGTTGTTCATGCTATCGCAAAAAACAGGATGTGCCAACAAATAAAACTATTGCTCTATGCAGTTCTTACATTAAATACTTAATAAAATAAGGCTATAATATTATAAAATTAAAATAGAATATTATAAAAATTATATAAAACGGTCTGGCTGAGGATCGAACCAGGCTCATATGATTCATCAAATCTAATCGACAACTGCTTAACCAACTGAGCCACGAAATACATTTTTTGCTTCCACGGTTGCCAGTTTTCTCTCTGTGCGATGTATACTTTGAATCTGCACTAAAATGATTTGGGATGTATATGGTGGGATGTATCCAAATTAATTTGCATTGAAAACACACACAAAAATTTATCCGGAACAAAACCTGGTACCGTAGTGAAGATAGCAATGCACGCCCAGCCACGTTTCGAAGTTCGAAAACATTAAACCAAAAATTCACCACACACAATATTTTGACCATAAGCGAAAGTGTTCAAATGCTCAACCAAATATTATGCTTATGCTTCTCAATGTGGTAATTTCACATTTAACTAGGTACACAATTAGCAGACACAAAATAATGTATTCCGTGGCTCAGTTGGTTAAACGGTCGATTTGAATTGATGTGATGTGATGAATCGAGTGACCCTGGTTCGATCCTCAGCCAAACTGTGTTATGTTTTTTTTTTTTTTTTGTTATTTTTATATTATTATTTAATATTATTAATTATTTAATGTAAAAATTGCATTGTGCAATATTTTTATTTTTTGCCACATCTCCGGACAAATGTATTGCTTTTTCTTTTGTTCTAAATTGTGCAGTTTTCAATGTGCTATGATTTCGAAAGTAAGCCTTAAGTATAAATAACACAGAGAAACACAGAAAATAATTCTTATATACCACTAATAATGATGAAAGTTTTAAGGGTTTTCAATTTAAACTCAAATTTTCAACCGTATAGTTGCTGGAATTCTATGAATAGTCTTTTGTGACTAGGCTTTTGTGGCTGGACTTTTGTGGCTAGGCTTGCGTTGCTAGGTTTTTGTGGCTAGGCTTACGTTGTTTGATATTAGTTTCTGAAATTGTGTGGCTAGTCTTTTGTGGCTGGGCTTTTGTGGCTGGACTTTTGTGGGTAGGCTTGCGATGCTACGTTTTTGGGGCTGGGCTTACGTTTTTTGGTCTTAGTTTCTGGAATTGTGTGGCTAGTCTTCTCTGGCTAAGCTTTTGTGGAGAGGATTTTCTGGCTAGGTTTTTGTGGCTAGGCTTAAGTTGCTAGGGTTCTGTAGCTAAGTTTACGTTACTTATTGTAAGCCTTTTTTTCTGGAATTGTGTGGCTAGGCTTACGTTGCTAGATCTTAGTTGTTGGAATTGTATGGCTAGTCCCTTGTGGCTATGTTTTTGTGACTAGGCATAAGCATATTTAGAAATTTAAACTTTTGAGTTGCATGGGAGGTAGGCGTATTTGTAGGATTCCAAACTTTTGACGTAGAATTACGTCTTACAGCGCGGTTTGTATGGGGTCGTTTTAACAGATTTTTTGAAGGTCATGCAACGTTTTTGGCGAATACTTTAGGGTATACCTACAGCCTTTAATACTTATCGTTCAAAGATAATATATATACTTAAATATCAGATATATCCTACGCTGAATGAATATCTAATTTTGGATTTTGCCACTATTATATGAAAGTCAGAAAATAGTAAAATATAAGAAGAAAAATGCATGTTTTTATATAAGAAAATCAATCATCAGCTGCTTATGTGCCTGCTGCTTTCTTTGTTTTTGTTTCGTTGTTTATGGTTGTATTGTTTTAATTTTGCACGAACTGATAGGTTCGTATTCAGCTTCAGAATGATTCTATGGCCAATCGGATGCAGTGGGATTATCTGAGGTCACAGGTGGGTCATTGGCACATTTATGGGTTCCATGGAACATTTGGACCAAAATGGATGATTCTATGGCCAATCGGATGCAGTGGGATTATCTGAGGTCACAGGCGGGTCTTTGATGGTTTCCATGGAACATTTGGACCAAAATGGATGATTCTATGACCAATCGGATGCAGTGGGATTATCTGAGGTCACTGGTGGGTCATTCCCACATTTATGGGTTCCATGGAACATTTGGACCAAAATGGATGATTCTATGGCCAATCGGATGCAGTGGGATTATCTGAGGTCACAGGCGGGTCTTTGGTACTTTGATGGGTTCCATGGAACATTTGGACCAAAATGGATGATTCTATGACCAATCGGATGCAGTGGGATTATCTGAGGTCACAGGTGGGTCATTGGCACATTTATGGGTTCTATGGAACATTTGGACCAAAATGGATGATTCTATGGCCAATCGCATGCAGTGGGATTATCTGAGGTCACAGGCGGGTCATTGGCACATTTATGGGTTCCATGGAACATTTGGACCAAAATGGATGATTCTATGGCCAATCGGATGCAGTGGGATTATCTGAGGTCACAGGCGGGTCATTGGTACTTTGATGGGTTCTATGGAACATTTGGACCAAAATGGATGATTCTATGGCCAATCGGATGCAGTGGGATTATCTGAGGTCACTGGTGGGTCATTCCCACATTTATGGGTTCCATGGAACATTTGGACCAAAATGGATGATTCTATGGCCAATCGGATGCAGTGGGATTATATGAGGTCACTGGTGGGTCATTCCCACATTTATGGGTTCCATGGAACATTTGGACCAAAATGGGTGATTCTATGGCCAATCGGATGCAGTGGGATTATCTGAGGTCACAGGTGGGTCATTGGCACATTTATGGGTTTAATGGAACATTTGGACCAAAATGGATGATTCTATGGCCAATCGGATGCAGTGGGATTATCTGAGGTCACAGGTGGGTCATTGGCACATTTATGGGTTCCATGGAACATTTGGACCAAAATGGATGATTCTATGGCCAATCGGATGCAGTGGGATTATCTGAGGTCACAGGCGGGTCATTGGCACATTTATGGGTTCCATGGAACATTTGGACCAAAATGGATGATTCTATGGCCAATCGGATGCAGTGGGATTATCTGAGGCCACAGGCGGGTCATTGGTACTTTGATGGGTTCCATGGAACATTTGGACCAAAATGGATGATTCTATGGCCAATCGGATGTAGTGGGATTATCTGAGGTCACTGGTGGGTCATTGGTACTTTGATGGGTTCCATGGAACATTTGGACCAAAATGGATGATTCTATGGCCAATCGGATGTAGTGGGATTATCTGAGGTCACTGGTGGGTCATTGGTACTTTGATGGGTTCCATGGAACATTTGGACCAAAATGGATGATTCTATGACCAATCGGATGCAGTGGGATTATCTGAGGTCACAGGCGGGTCATTGGCACATTTATGGGTTCCATGGAACATTTGGATCAAAATGGATGATTCTATAGCCAATCGGATGCAGTGGGATTATCTGAGGTCACAGGTGGGTCATTGGCACATTTATGGGTTCCATGGAACATTTGGACCAAAATGGATGATTCTATGGACAATCGGATGCAGTGGGATTACCTGAGGTCACAGGTGGGTCATTGGCACATTTATGGGTTCCATGGAACGTTTGGACCAAAATGGATGATTCTATGACCAATCGGATGCAGTGGGATTATCTGAGGTCACAGGCGGGTCATTGGTAGGTACTATAATGGGTTCCATGGAACATTTGGACCAAACTGGATGATTCTATGGCCAATCGGATGCAGTGGGATTATCTGAGGTCACAGGTGAGTCATTGGCACTTATATAGTTTCCATGGAACTTTTGGACCAAAATGGATGATTCTATGGCCAATCGGATGCAGTGGGATTTTCTGAGGTCACAAGTGGGTCATTGGCACTTTCACGTGAATACGAACTTCACGTGTTGTTCGTGAATAAAAGACACGTGTAGTTGAGTTTTGTGTTTTTACTTGATTTTTTTAAAAACACGTGAACACGTGCTTACGTGAAACTGGAAGTTCTAGTTCGTATTGGTAGCATTGTAAGCATTGGTTCGCATTGGGTGTATTTTGCACTTCTGTTCTAGTTTACTAAGTGCTCTATTTTGAAACCAGAGGTCATGAATTTCTTTTCAACTCAGTCAATGAACTCGAACTGTTAACTTTAACGAAATGGGTCTGTGATCCGGTTAGATTTAACTCTTATGAAAAAAAAACGAGTTGGATCATATTTCGTTTTATGCTTTTACCCAATAGATGGCGTAAAATTTTAATTTTTGTTTTTATGTGTTTAATTTTTATACAGTGTAGTTCGCAAACTATACATCGAACGGAGAGGAAAGGGTAGCTCGCAAACTAAATATCGGACGAGAGTGGCACTAATTGAAAAGGCATGTGCTCAGCGTGAAATATAGTTACCATACAATTTTTAAAAATCGGGATTTTAATTTTAATTTGAAATTAGAAGTTAAACTGACTGTAGCTCGCAAACTAAATATTTATCGGGCAGAGACGAAAGTGGCACCAATGGAAAGTGCATTTGCTTCGCCTTCTTTTCAACTAAGTCAATGAACTCAACCTATCAAACTTAACGAAATGATCGAAAAAATTTGAAATTTTGCTTGTTTCTTTTTGCTAGCTCATTTAATCATACTTACTTTTTAACTTTTTCTTTGTTTTGGCCTCGATAAGTAGTCCATAATTGAGTGTTATTAATTAATTTGTTAATTTTTGTAAGATCAATAAAAATACGTGCAAAATGAACAAAACAATCATACCAAAGAGACAAAGTAGAAGAGGTTACAACTTAAACGGAATTCTACGTCTACACTTACGATACTATCGAAACTGTGTCTTTTTTTATTCTAGATTTTTATGAACATGTATACCAAGTGTTTTAGGACAAAACACAGACAGACGGACGGACGTACAGGCAATCGGACAGATGACGCTGATCAAGAATATATATACTTTTCTTTACCGAACTTTTATTTATCGTACTTGCTTATTTCAGAGTGTTATAAATGTTGGCACTAGCTAATATCGCCTGACTTTACAGGTTTAGGGTATTAAGACGCTAGCAAAAATAGTCCAAATTGTTACAGGATTATTAATTTTGATTTTGCTTTGCATGTTAAAAATAATAATCTGTATTATTTTGATGCGAAAGGAACGCAACTTTTATTACTCATATTTATACTTTTCAAAAAGTTTTTCTTACGAAATTATGTACCATCCAAAAATATTTGTGGGCAATATTTTTTATTAATGTTTGTTTTATAAAGTTGAATTCACGGTTATTTGTTAGAATCGTTAATTTATTAATTTTTAATCCGCTTAACTACAATTTGTTATTAAAACAGTTATAAGAATAATATTAGGTTTTTCACAACTTGAAATAAGAAGTGGTATTCATATTTTCGTCGTATTCACATTGTTTTTTCTTTCTATTTGAAAGATAAAACAAACGTAAGAGTTCAAAAAAGTTTGTTTTTCTTTCAAATACAAAACAAAAACAATGTGAATACGATTTGAATTTAAATAAAACGATACAAATGTATATTTCAAGTTGTGAAAAACCTACATATATACTTATTTAAAATATTTTTTAACTATTCTGCTATGTTTGGCTTATTTTTCAGTATTTTAACACTTGATTAAACGTGGTAAGTTCAAAATCGTTGCTGATATATTAAAAGATGAGTTAGAAGAGTGTTTGAAATATTTTTTTCAAAAGAAATACTTATGTACTAAAATATTTAAAAATATTTTATTGAATAAAAAGTTGCTTTATTAAAAAAAATTATTAATTTAAATTTAAAAAAATTTATTAAAATTAATTGGTGAAAGTATTCTTGATTTTCTTGAATTCTTCAAATCAAGGAAAAATATAGACGCCAACATTTCCTGTTTACAAATCAAATTGGATTATGAAAGTTGAACGCAGCTTTTACTATATTTTCTGTTTCACTGAACATGAACAATTTTAAAACTTTTGTTTTTAAATAACACATTGACTTACAGATGTCTACATAGACTGGAGGAGAGAGTTAGGATTTGAGAACTTTATAAATTTTTTATTTAACAATTTTAAGTGCTATAAAGCAATGAATAAAAACCTAAGCATAAATAATGAGCAGCAGCGTTTTCATACCGATTATACACAAGTTAAAAGAAATAATTGCAAACATTGCCTTCCACAAGCAGTGTGTTCGAAATTTGCTGTGGTGAATTTAAAAACTGTGGCTGAGTTCGAAAAAATCCGACGCTATCTTCACCCAATGGGTGAAGATAGCGTCGGATTTTTCAGCCACACTTTCGAATTCGAATATGCATGCGTTGCTATCTTCACTCCGGTAAACCTGGTTCATTTCTTAAATAATAACTGGATTGTTCATTTCACATATTTAGTTCTGCTACTTTCTACTTGACGCAATAACAAACGCTTGCTCTTTTAGATGCATACATCATGTCAACCGAATAGAAAGCGCCATCTATTGGGTAATAGCATACAACGAAATATAATGCAAGTAGTTTTTTCATAAGCCGCGCCGAAAAGTTTTTTTTCAATAAAAAATTTTTCTGATCGGTCACCACCTCTCTGCAGACAATGGCAAACCTCAGAGAGTAAATAGTGCCATGTAAAGCTTCTTGAGAACAATAACTTTAGCCGTTCGGAGTCGGCATAAAACATGTAGGTCCAGTTCTCGGTTAATTGTGTGCAAACATTTAATAAAACACACAACACAATTGATCATAAGAAGCTCGGTCAAAGTCCTTTCAAGGGCTGGAATGGCCAATTTGTTTTTTTTTTTTGTTTTTTAGTTTTTTCATAAGAGTTAAACCGTATCGGATCACCGTCTTAACGTGGAGTAGAGAACCAATGCTGCGAATCAGTTCGTACAAAACCAACACAAGCAAAAACAACAAAACAAAAACAAAGAAAGCAGCAGGCACAACATGCAAGCCGCCAGAGCTGTAAAATTCTCATTCATATTCAAAATTTTAAGAACAAATGAATAACGACACAAGAATGCATTCAATTTATACAAAATTGATTCATGAATAAAATTTTGAATTCACACTCAATTTTAAAAATTGATTTATTATTCATTCGATTATTTATTTTTCATTATTCAGAATAATGCATTAATTTGTTTGTTCAATTGAATGCTATTCATAAAGAATGCAATGAACGAATCGTTATTCATTTTGGATTCATGCATTCATTTTTTATTCATTATTAATTTTTTATTCGTTATTCATTTTGTATTCAGTATTCATTTTTTATTCAGTATTCATTTATTGTTCATTATTCATTTTGTATTCATACTATCGCTTTGTGTTAATTTTTTAACCAAAGTAGAATATTTTTAATTTGTTAACTAGATGCATTGCAACTCAATAGAAAGAAGAATTTAAAAAACGATTGAAATTTAATTTTTGCGCTTAAATTATATTAAATTTATGAATATTTGAGAAAATAACTTATATACATACTTTCATGTAATAATACATGAAAACAAAATTTAAATAATGTTCAGTTATTTAGATGGGACTTTTTTTAAGTTCCCTGAGCCAACCCTGAGCACAGGAAAAGCCTCCAAGCCTCCGATAGCTACACTGGTGCACCAAAGTAAAAATATACTACTTTGGTTGAAAAGTTTACACAAAGCAATGGTGTGAATAAAAAATGAATAATGAATAAAATATGAATAATGTATAAAAAATAAATAATGAATAAAAAAATAATAATGAATAAGAAATGAATAATGAATAAAAAATGAATAAAAAATGAATAATGAATAAGAAATGAATGCATGAATGCAAAATGAATAACGATTCCTTGTGAATTACATTCTTTGTGAATAGCATTCTTTATGAATAGCATTCATTTGAATAAAAAAATTAATGCATTATTCAGAAGTACCTGGGCGACCGAGCTCCGCTCAAATTCCTACCGTATATTCAAATGTTTTACGGTTTTTAATGTATCGAAAATGCCAACTTTATCTTAGAAACAACATATAAGATCATATTTTTCAATAAACTTGAAATGCATTTTTATTTTATGATAACTTCGTTTTTCAACTAAACGAAATTGGTTTTGGTTCTTTTATCCCTTCACAAATACTAAATTATTTCGATAATTTACTTATGCTTAGTGTCCGACCGAATATTCGGTTTCGGTTTCGGTTTCGGCCAGTTTCGGCCCTTTTAGTCAGTTTCGGCTATTCGGCATCAATATGGCCGAAACCGAAACCGAAACCGAATAACTCTAAACACTAAAAAGTTCCTTAAAGTGGTATTAAAAATTATCTCTTTATTTATTATTTTAAAGTTGAACTTTAATATTCAAAGAATATTTATCGTATGTATACCTTATTATTATCTGTTTGAATTGTTTTGTTTTTGAAAGCTTTTAATAAAATTTAAAAAACAAAATACAATTTTTTTTAAAATAAATTTGTATGTAGACTTTCAGTTTCGGTTTCGGTTTCGGTTTCGGCCGAATATTACAAAAATGGCCGAAATTCGGTTTCGGTTTCGGCCAAAATTTTGGTTTCGGTCGGACACTACTTATGCTTAACTTATGCCGGCCTTTCCAAGCCTAAGCAAATTTTTTTTCCCAAAATTTGCCTCATGCTCCTTTTCCACTTACAAGAATAGAAGTTATTTTTTTTACGTCGCAATTTTTTCTAAAGTTATGGAGATAGCCATTTTTGATCAAAGTAAAAATCTTGAAAATGGAGTCATTTTCAATAAATCATATCTCTGTCATTTGGTACCCTTATTTTTGTAAATGAAGTATCGTTAGAAAGCAATTGAAAAGCGATTTTTAATAAAAAATAAAATACTTTTGGAATTTTTTTGCTAGAGTTGCCTACTTTTTAAAAAAAAAAGTAAGCTGTTCAATCCGGATCGATTTTGTATGGAGAAAAAAAAAGTCATCCGGACACCAACTCAAAAGTTAGAGGGACTCTTAAAAACTATTTCTGCATCATTTTTTTTTGGATCGGAGAAATCCCCATGGAGCGGTTTTGGTTCTCCTGAACCCTTTTTTTGGCCAAAAAATCAAGTTTTTCGCCTATAACTTTTTTTTCCTTCAGAATGCATACCCAAAATAAACAAAAAAGTAAAGATTGTGATAGTACAAATACATTGGTTAAAAAAAATTTTGAAATTTGTTGTCCTTACAAACTCTTTTGAGACCCCCAAAAAATCGATATTTCATCATTTTCGAAAAGGTGTTTTTTTAAACATCTATAAAATTTACATTTTTCGTGGTATTCATATGCATTTAAGCTTATTGGTAAAGTATTGAGCTATTCTTTCCATTGGTATAACGTATGAGTGGTTTTATCAAAAGTGAGTTCCATGAAAAATACGAATATTGTAGGCGATAAAAAAAAATATTTTCGAAATTCATGCATTTTGTACTGGAGCGCCATCTGGCGTATACTTTTCTAAAAAATGGTTGTCAGAATTCGATTTAGCGTACCTAAAAACTCAAACATACCAAGATTTGTCAAAATCTAACGGTAATTAAGGCAACGAAATAATAATTAAGCTGAAGAATCCTTCTGAATATCAATTTCTCATGTTTTATATAATTGTGGCACTTAGTTTTGGTTAAACTACACCATAAGATATATCAATGGAAAGAAGAGCTCAATATCTTTTCACTCAGCATAAATGCATATGAATTGCTTGAAAAATAAATATTTTATTGGTGTTTTAAAAAAACACCTTTTCGAAAATGATGAAATATCGATTTTTTGGGGTCTCAAAAGAGTTTGTAAGGGCAACAAATTTCAAAATTTTTTTTTAACCGATATTTGTGTACTATCACAATCTTTACTTTTTTGCTTATCTTGGGTATGCATTCTGAAGAAAAAAAAAGTTATAGGCAAAAAACTTTTTGCAAAAAAAAGGGTTCAGGAGAACCAAAACCGCTCCATGGGGATTTCTCCGATCCAAAAAAAAATGACGCAGAAATAGTTTTTAAGAGTCCCTCTAACTTTTGAGTTGGTGTCCGGCGATATCTAAATTTCGATCCGGCTTACTGTTCATATCACAAAAAAAATGCATTTCCGATTTTTTTTTTGCGTAGAATTACGTCTTACAGCGCAGTTTGTATGGAGTCGTTTTAACAAATTTTTTTAAGGTCATACCTACAGCCTTTAATACTCATCGTTCAAACATAATATATATACTAAAGTATCAGATATATCCTGCGCTAAACGAATATCTAATTTTGGATTTTGTTACTATTATATTAAAGTCACAAAATAGCAAAAGCTTAGAAGAATAATCTAGATTTTTAAATAAGAAAATCAATCATTAGCTTCTTGCATGTTGTGTCTCCTGCTTTCTTTGTTTTTGTTTTGTTGTTTTTGCTTGTGTTGGTTTTGCTTTGAACGAACTGATTCGCAGCATTGGTGCTCTACTACACGTTAAGAGGGTGTTCCAAGTTAAGAGGGTGTTCCGATTAGATTTAACACTTATGAAAAAAACTATTGGCATTACATTTCGTTGTATGCTATTACCCAATAGATGTCGCTTTCTATTCACTTAATATGATCTTTGCAGCTAAAACAGCAACCGGTTGTTATTGGGTTGAAGAGGAAGCATCAGAGCCGTGGCTCAGTCGATTGAGCTGTTGTCGATATGATATTTTGAATCAAAAAAGCCTGGTTCGATCCTAAGCCTTTTGTTAACCCTACGATTCATAACCGGGTACCCGTGTACCTTTTTTGACTTTAAAGTGCTGCTGTGCCTATAATTTTTGAGATATGGACATAAAACTCCGAATTATCAGAGATTTTGGCTAAACTAAGATTTAAATACTAAAAAATTCAAAATATTTTCAATACTTTCTTTAAAAAATGATTTTGAACGTTTTACCCCTATAAACACACAACCGGGTCCCCGGGTACCCTAATGCAATTCCTATGTAAATGCCTGACATGTAAATGAAAAAACGTTTTTTTGTGTTGTTCTTATTGGAAATAAATGTCTTTTTTATTTATTTTATCATATTTTATATATATTATATTATAATTCATCCGAATCACTATCGTTGTTATTGTGGCAATTGTAGCATTTAATGTTTTTTTAGTTTTTCTTCTGCGCTTATTTGGAAGAAGGTTGCACATTAAGCACACGCCCGTATGTGGTTTTCTGCCCCTTTGTCATGTTGACGGACCTGCAGCACAAAGCACACTCTCCAACGGCCTTCCGATGATGCTTTCAATTGCATTTTTTGTTGAAAATTGGCGCACGCATTGCACATTTGAAATTCTATTTTCTATAACAGGAATGCACAGGTTTTCTGCCAGTTGACGCAGGAAATTCTTCCTGCGCGTCGTGGTGTATCGTGCAGTTGGATTATTTCCATAATATATGATGTGTGATGCAAATGCGCTCACATCAATGATGTTATAGAAAAATGCCATCGGCCATCTTCTTGTTTGTCGCTGGGTCGTATATTCTTGGAGCGTTTGGTCCATAACGTCCACCCCAACTTTTGTTTGGTTGTAAAAATTGATAATTTCTGGTTTCCCATTCTAGTCAATTTGTGCATCATCATGCATACTAGAAAGAAGGATGACCGAGTTGGACTTCCGCTGCTTATATGAGAGCAGTGTTACGTTGTCGTGGAAGCCGAATAAACTTGAACCAACGTCTTTTTTTTGTCTTCTTTCATCTCCGCAGGGATGTAAGCTTTGTTGCGGCGGAGTGTACCCACAATGCTGAGCTTTTCTACTTTTAGTTGCCTAGCCAACGGCAGCGTCGTAAAAAAATGATCCATGGTGATATTTCGTCCGCTACCGTAGTATGGCCCAACTAAATCTCTCACCACTCTTTCGCCAACACCAACTTCACGACCAGTTTCTTGTTTGCCAGTATATATTTGGCCATGAAGTGGATATGAGTTTTTGGCATCGCAAATCCACCATACTTTTATACCATATTTTGCTGGCTTCGAGGGTATATATTGTGTGAATTTGCTTCTACCACGGTATGGATATAATTGTTCATCAATGGTCAAATATTCTGATGGCACATAATATCTGGCAAGATTTGCATTGAGCATTATCCAAATATCGCGAATTGGAGCCGCTTTGTCTTGACGCTGCCGCTCTACCCGTGTTTTGGGGTCGTCAAACCGCATAAAACGCAGCAAATCGAAAAACCTGTTTATTCCCATGGTGGCGCGGAATATTGGGTGAGCCTGTGACGTCCACAAATCTCTTGCGTTTTCGTCATTAGAATGATTTGTGCCAGCCATCAAAATCATTCCAATGAACGCATAAATTTCGTTGATTGTCGTGTCTTTCCACTTCAACTGACGTCTATTGGGATTCGCTTCATTGTACGCATTATATGTGGCATGCGCTTTTCTATTTGTGTGGCGCACTATTATATCCACCATTTCCACTGTGAGGTATGATTTGAAACACTGCAAAGGCGTCATATTTTCAGTAATCCGCGCTGGACCACAGCGGTCTCTGAATATATTGTGGCTTCTCACTTGTTGGCAACTACGTGGTGTTCGCTGCCATTGTGTGCCGTCACGTGCAGTCATGTAGTCTGCTGGGTTTGTTGTTAGTGCATCTTCTGCTGGGTTTGTTGTTGGTGCATCTTCTGCTGGGTTTGTTGTTGGTGCATCTTCTTGCATATCATCATCTTCACTTTCGTCATCAAAGAAAATTTCCTCTGGTGCGTCAATAGCAGCTGCAATTTCGTTTGCGTTGTCAACATTCAAACTTCATTCTCTGATTCCGAAACTTCGCCAGTATAGGACACATTTCCTTCATTTTGGTCTTCCACAGGGTCCACTTCAAGGTCCTCATCTTGAGTCACTTCCTCAAATAAACTTTGAATATATGTGCTTCTTGCTTCATCACTCAAATTCCAGTATTCCCTTGTAGACAAATATCGGTCGTTGCGGCTCATTTTTCACCAACTTCACTGTTCAAATATTCAACACAGAATGACGAAGCAAATGAAATATTTCAATTTTACGACACAAATGAACATCTGCTATCTAATTCAAAAGCAATTAAGCAAGTAGCTACCGAAAATAAGCAAATAAACAACCCTTACATAAAACCAGTTTCTGCCTACTTGTGTCGCTTTAGGTACTTATATACGAACAGAAACCAGTTTTTTTTCCAAATATCAAATTTGTACAGTTGAGAACGCAAAATATAATCAACAACAAAAATATTTACAGGAAAATATTATTTTATTTCAATAAACGCAAAACAACCTACTTCGGGTACCCGGGTACCTGGTTACGAAATTAAAGGAGTTTTGCTGGTTATGAATCGTAGGGTTAAGTTTATTTTTTTTTAATTTTATATTATTATAAATTTATTTTATTAATTATTTAATGTAACAATTGCATAGTGCAGTATTTTTATTTTTTGTCACATCCTGTTGCTTGCGATAGCATGAACAAAATGTAGCAAAATACAGCTTTTATTACTCTTTTAGTTATTTTGTATTCAATTTTTAACGTAAGTTACTATAATTCAAATTGTATTCCCAATTTATTAAATTTACGTACAGCTTTGACAAAAAATATGTCTAGTATTTTTAATCGTATCAATTCTAAAAAAAAAGGATTAAAATATGTATTA
Source organism: Tetanocera ferruginea (assembly GCA_958299015.1). Classification (NCBI taxonomy): domain Eukaryota; kingdom Metazoa; phylum Arthropoda; class Insecta; order Diptera; family Sciomyzidae; genus Tetanocera; species Tetanocera ferruginea. The sequence continues at coordinate 85,270,144 of OY282640.1, read as the reverse complement.
GTCCAATGTATTGTTTAAAAATTACTCTAAGATTTTTAACCGTAAAGTTGTTGTACTATGTGGTCTTTTCACACTAAGTTCACACTTTAAGATATGTACAAAATATGAATTTGGGACTTCATCCGCCCCAGTTGACCGATTAAAAAATTCTTAGAGTAAATTTGATCTTAATTTATTTCGAATTTTTATAAAGCATTTAAAATTTTGTAAACTTACTGCAAATAAAAAAGAAGGAACTAAAAATTTTGTTCCAGCTTTTTACAATTTAATGGTCCAAGATTCCTTTATTATATTAAAAATAATTATTTGACCTAATAAGAAAAACATTTTTGCTCCAGATTTTAAAAACAATATCTCAAACGGTATAGAAGTTATGAATGATTAAGTGAAATGTATATCAGAAAAAAATTGAGATTAAGAAACACATATCATTTGGCCATTATAATTTTATTTTGGTGGAAACTTAATTTCTTTCTTAAAATAACAAAAAAAAAGTGCAATTTTTGAGATGTGAGCAAATTAGATTTTTTTGCAAAACGTAGGAAACTCTAGCATAGGAAACTCTCACAAAAATATTTTCCTTTTTAAAATTTGTTTAAGATTTGGTGTAAATTACTCTTTTTGTAAGATTTCTTTTTATATCAATAATTGGCACATCAAAACTGTACTAAAAACGTTTCTATAAAAAAAAATTCACCAAAAAATTCACAAATTCACCAAATCACTGTTTGGTGAAGCTTAAAAATAAAAACGAAAAAATTAATGAACACGGCGGAATTCGAACTCACAACCTTGATTTTAATGGTCAAAAGCTCTATTCCCTGAGCTATGACTGCTATATAACTGCTATATATATATAACATACCATATTCGGCAGGAAAATTAACGGAGATATTAAATGCGTGAAAACTCCGAAGAACAGCTTTTCCCAGAGATGAGACTTAGCTGGATCGATTTTTCAGCCCCCTCTTCTTCTGTATTGTAAATTTTATCGAAATCGTTAGAGCCGTTTTCGAGAACGCAATTGCAAATATATATACAAATATTGCTCGTTTAATAGAATACAAAACAAACAACAAAATTGGCCATTTCAGCCCTTGAAAGGACTTTGACCGAGCTTCTTATGATCAATTGTGTTGTGTGTGTTATTAAATGTTTGCACACAATTGACCGAGAACTGGACCTACATTTTTTATGCCGACTCCGAACGGCTAAAGTTCATGTTCTCAAGAAGCTTTACATGGCATTATTTACTCTCTGAGGTTTGCCATTGTCTGCAGAGAGGTGGTGACCGATTAGAAAACTTTTCGCCGCGGCTGGGGATCGAACCCGGGCTCCGAGTATGCTAAGCCACACACTTAACCTGCATGCCACGGTCACCACTACGTTTAATAGAATAAGATAACGAAAAATGAATAATAGAAATTAATAATAAATCAATTTTTTAAAATTGAATGTGAATTTAAAATTTTATTCATGGATCAATTTTGCATTCATTGAATGCATTCTTTTTTTGTTACTCACTGATTCAAATTTTTGTTAAAACTATCAAATTGAATGCATGTTTTTACAGCTCTGCAACAGCTAATGATTGATTTTCTTATATAAAAATATAGATTTTTCTTCTAATATTTCGCAATTTTGCTAAATAATCGTTAAGCGCACGATATATCTGATACTTTAGTATATTTTTTATGTTTGAACGATGAATATTAAAGGATGTACGTATACCCTAAAGTATAGGTCACAAAACGTTCCATGACCAGTTGAGAACGCAAAATATAATCAACAACAAAAATATTTACAGGAAAATATTATTTTATTTCAATAAACGCAAAACAACCTACTTCGGGTACCCGGGTACCTGGTTACGAAATTAAAGGAGTTTTGCTGGTTATGAATCGTAGGGTTAAGTTTATTTTTTTTTAATTTTATATTATTATAAATTTATTTTATTAATTATTTAATGTAACAATTGCATAGTGCAGTATTTTTATTTTTTGTCACATCCTGTTGCTTGCGATAGCATGAACAAAATGTAGCAAAATACAGCTTTTATTACTCTTTTAGTTATTTTGTATTCAATTTTTAACGTAAGTTACTATAATTCAAATTGTATTCCCAATTTATTAAATTTACGTACAGCTTTGACAAAAAATATGTCTAGTATTTTTAATCGTATCAATTCTAAAAAAAAAGGATTAAAATATGTATTAGTCCAATGTATTGTTTAAAAATTACTCTAAGATTTTTAACCGTAAAGTTGTTGTACTATGTGGTCTTTTCACACTAAGTTCACACTTTAAGATATGTACAAAATATGAATTTGGGACTTCATCCGCCCCAGTTGACCGATTAAAAAATTCTTAGAGTAAATTTGATCTTAATTTATTTCGAATTTTTATAAAGCATTTAAAATTTTGTAAACTTACTGCAAATAAAAAAGAAGGAACTAAAAATTTAGTTCCAGCTTTTTACAATTTAATGGTCCAAGATTCCTTTATTATATTAAAAATAATTATTTGACCTAATAAGAAAAACATTTTTGCTCCAGATTTTAAAAACAATATCTCAAACGGTATAGAAGTTATGAATGATTAAGTGAAATGTATATCAGAAAAAATTGAGATTAAGAAACACATATCATTTGGCCATTTTAATTTTATTTTGGTGGAAACTTAATTTCTTTCTTAAAATAACAAAAAAAAAGTGCACTTTTTGAGATGTGAGCAAATTAGATTTTTTTGCAAAACGTAGGAAACTCTAGCATAGGAAACTCTCACAAAAATATTTTCCTTTTTAAAATTTGTTTAAGATTTGGTGTAAATTACTCTTTTTGTAAGATTTCTTTTTATATCAATAATTGGCACATCAAAACTGTACTAAAAACGTTTCTATAAAAAAAAATTCACCAAAAAATTCACAAATTCACCAAATCACTGTTTGGTGAAGCTTAAAAATAAAAACGAAAAAATTAATGAACACGGCGGAATTCGAAATCACAACCTTGATTTTAATGGTCAAAAGCTCTATTCCCTGAGCTATGACTGCTATATAACTGCTATATATATATAACATACCATATTCGGCAGGAAAATTAACGGAGATATTAAATGCGTGAAAACTCCGAAGAACAGCTTTTCCCAGAGATGAGACTTAGCTGGATCGATTTTTCAGCCCCCTCTTCTTCTGTATTGTAAATTTTATCGAAATCGTTAGAGCCGTTTTCGAGAACGCAATTGCAAATATATATACAAATATTGCTCGTTTAATAGAATACAAAACAAACAACAAAATTGGCCATTTCAGCCCTTGAAAGGACTTTGACCGAGCTTCTTATGATCAATTGTGTTGTGTGTGTTATTAAATGTTTGCACACAATTGACCGAGAACTGGACCTACATTTTTTATGCCGACTCCGAACGGCTAAAGTTCATGTTCTCAAGAAGCTTTACATGGCATTATTTACTCTCTGAGGTTTGCCATTGTCTGCAGAGAGGTGGTGACCGATTAGAAAACTTTTCGCCGCGGCTGGGGATCGAACCCGGGCTCCGAGTATGCTAAGCCACACACTTAACCTGCATGCCACGGTCACCACTACGTTTAATAGAATAAGATAACGAAAAATGAATAATAGAAATTAATAATAAATCAATTTTTTAAAATTGAATGTGAATTTAAAATTTTATTCATGGATCAATTTTGCATTCATTGAATGCATTCTTTTTTTGTTACTCACTGATTCAAATTTTTGTTAAAACTATCAAATTGAATGCATGTTTTTACAGCTCTGCAACAGCTAATGATTGATTTTCTTATATAAAAATATAGATTTTTCTTCTAATATTTCGCAATTTTGCTAAATAATCGTTAAGCGCACGATATATCTGATACTTTAGTATATTTTTTATGTTTGAACGATGAATATTAAAGGATGTACGTATACCCTAAAGTATAGGTCACAAAACGTTCCATGACCAGTTGAGAACGCAAAATATAATCAACAACAAAAATATTTACAGGAAAATATTATTTTATTTCAATAAACGCAAAACAACCTACTTCGGGTACCCGGGTACCTGGTTACGAAATTAAAGGAGTTTTGCTGGTTATGAATCGTAGGGTTAAGTTTATTTTTTTTTAATTTTATATTATTATAAATTTATTTTATTAATTATTTAATGTAACAATTGCATAGTGCAGTATTTTTATTTTTTGTCACATCCTGTTGCTTGCGATAGCATGAACAAAATGTAGCAAAATACAGCTTTTATTACTCTTTTAGTTATTTTGTATTCAATTTTTAACGTAAGTTACTATAATTCAAATTGTATTCCCAATTTATTAAATTTACGTACAGCTTTGACAAAAAATATGTCTAGTATTTTTAATCGTATCAATTCTAAAAAAAAAGGATTAAAATATGTATTAGTCCAATGTATTGTTTAAAAATTACTCTAAGATTTTTAACCGTAAAGTTGTTGTACTATGTGGTCTTTTCACACTAAGTTCACACTTTAAGATATGTACAAAATATGAATTTGGGACTTCATCCGCCCCAGTTGACCGATTAAAAAATTCTTAGAGTAAATTTGATCTTAATTTATTTCGAATTTTTATAAAGCATTTAAAATTTTGTAAACTTACTGCAAATAAAAAAGAAGGAACTAAAAATTTAGTTCCAGCTTTTTACAATTTAATGGTCCAAGATTCCTTTATTATATTAAAAATAATTATTTGACCTAATAAGAAAAACATTTTTGCTCCAGATTTTAAAAACAATATCTCAAACGGTATAGAAGTTATGAATGATTAAGTGAAATGTATATCAGAAAAAATTGAGATTAAGAAACACATATCATTTGGCCATTTTAATTTTATTTTGGTGGAAACTTAATTTCTTTCTTAAAATAACAAAAAAAAAGTGCACTTTTTGAGATGTGAGCAAATTAGATTTTTTTGCAAAACGTAGGAAACTCTAGCATAGGAAACTCTCACAAAAATATTTTCCTTTTTAAAATTTGTTTAAGATTTGGTGTAAATTACTCTTTTTGTAAGATTTCTTTTTATATCAATAATTGGCACATCAAAACTGTACTAAAAACGTTTCTATAAAAAAAAATTCACCAAAAAATTCACAAATTCACCAAATCACTGTTTGGTGAAGCTTAAAAATAAAAACGAAAAAATTAATGAACACGGCGGAATTCGAAATCACAACCTTGATTTTAATGGTCAAAAGCTCTATTCCCTGAGCTATGACTGCTATATAACTGCTATATATATATAACATACCATATTCGGCAGGAAAATTAACGGAGATATTAAATGCGTGAAAACTCCGGAGAACAGCTTTTCCCAGAGATGAGACTTAGCTGGATCGATTTTTCAGCCCCCTCTTCTTCTGTATTGTAAATTTTATCGAAATCGTTAGAGCCGTTTTCGAGAACGCAATTGCAAATATATATACAAATATTGCTCGTTTAATAGAATACAAAACAAACAACAAAATTGGCCATTTCAGCCCTTGAAAGGACTTTGACCGAGCTTCTTATGATCAATTGTGTTGTGTGTGTTATTAAATGTTTGCACACAATTGACCGAGAACTGGACCTACATTTTTTATGCCGACTCCGAACGGCTAAAGTTCATGTTCTCAAGAAGCTTTACATGGCATTATTTACTCTCTGAGGTTTGCCATTGTCTGCAGAGAGGTGGTGACCGATTAGAAAACTTTTCGCCGCGGCTGGGGATCGAACCCGGGCTCCGAGCATGCTAAGCCACACACTTAACCAGCATGCCACGGTCACCACTACGTTTAATAGAATAAGATAACGAAAAATGAATAATAGAAATTAATAATAAATCAATTTTTTAAAATTGAATGTGAATTTAAAATTTTATTCATGGATCAATTTTGCATTCATTGAATGCATTCTTTTTTTGTTACTCACTGATTCAAATTTTTGTTAAAACTATCAAATTGAATGCATTTTTTTACTGCTCTGCAACAGCTAATGATTGATTTTCTTATATAAAAATATAGATTTTTCTTCTAATATTTCGCAATTTTGCTAAATAATCGTTAAGCGCACGATATATCTGATACTTTAGTATATTTTTTATGTTTGAACGATGAATATTAAAGGATGTACGTTTACCCTAAAGTATAGGTCACAAAACGTTCCATGACCTTAAAAAAATTTGTTAATACGACCCCATACAAACTGTAAGACGTAATTCTACGTCAAAAAAACCGAAAATGCACTTTTTGAGATATGAACAACTTACTTTTTTTTCAATAAAGTAGGCAACACTAGCAAAAAAAATCCAAAAATATATAATTTTTATTAAAAATCTCTTTCCAGTTGCTTTCTAACGATACTTCATTTACAAAAACAGGGGTAACAGATGACAGAGATATGATTTATTGAAAATGACTCCATTTTCAAGATTTTTCCTTAAATCAAAAATTGCTATCTCGATAAATGTAGAAAAAATGGCGACATAAAAAAATTATTTCTATTCTTATAAGTGGAAAAGGAGCATGAGGTAATTTTTTTGAAAAATAACTTGCATTTGGCTTGGAATTGCCGGCACTATGAATAAGTAGAGTCAGAGTTAAGTTTCGTTTAGCATAACTAAATTATCGAAATTATTTAGTATTTGTAAAGGGATAAAAAAACAAAAACCAATTTCGTTTAATTGAAAATCGAAATTATAATAAAAGAAAAATGCATTTAAAGTTTATTGAAAAATATGATCTAATATGATGTTTTTAAGATAAAGTTGGCATTTTCGATACATTAAAAACCGTAAAACATTTCAATATACGGTGGACTCTGAGCGGAGCTCGGTCGCCCTGGTACTGATTAACTTAAGTGATAAATAATCATTGGAAAAATTAAAAACGAAAATTTACTAAAAAAAGATTTTAAGATATATATATCAATATTAAACGAAAATTCTAAAAAAATATTAAGAAGAAATTAATGTTATAAGCTTTAAAGAAATTTAAAAAAAAAAAAAAAAAAAAATTTTTTTTTTATTATAAGAAAAATAATTTAATAATTTAAAATTTTGAAGAAAAATTTATTTTAACCTATGACAAAATTAGTAAATTGAGAAAATCTTTTATAAACAAATATTTTAATAATTCTTTCTTACAAGTAAAAAAAATCGTTCCAAAAAAATTTTTTTTGAGCAACTAAATTTTAATTCGAATTATTTAAAAAGAAAGAAAAAGCTAATCGAAAAAAATGACAGATCCAGAAACTCTCGCTGCCCGCCTCAGTGATCTGAGCTTACAGCGAAACCCTACTCCTAACACACCACAAAATCCACCATCAGCCACACTTAGTCCCGAATTAACCAAACAAATAACAGACTTAGTGACAAGAACAATAGCAAGTCTAAATAATCCATTTTTAGAGAACGAAGATACGACGAACCAGCCAGCTTTTCTGGTAATGCAAGTGATTTAGATAGAGTTCCCGACGTAGTTAAATGCCTTAGGGAATTTTCCGGTAGACCCGGTGAATTCAATTCATGGAAAAAGACGGTCGAAAGAATTCTAAACATGTTCGAACACACTAGAGGGACGTCGAAGTATTTTGCAATTCTACATATGATTCGACATAAAATCGTGGGTGAAGCTGATGCAGCTTTAGAATCATATAGAACGCCACTGGACTGGAAAAAATCCGAAAATGCCTAAGGATGCATTATTCGGATAAAAGAGATATCGTTACATTAGAGTACCAGATGATGTCTTTGACTCAAATACAAAATACTATAACTGAATTTTACCAAAAAATATACCAAAACCTATCACTTATACTTGACAAGATAGCTTGCCTAGATATAAGTGACGACGCCATTAACGCCATGACGAACTCGTATAGAGACAAAGTTCTCGACACATTCATCAGAGGTTTGAACGGTGACCTTCCTCGACTGCTTAGCATACGCGAACCAACAACACTACCACAAGCACTTAACATGTGTTTGAAACTAGATAACATGATGTTCAGAATGCATCATGCTCAGAGCAATTACAAGAGAATCAATAAGCCCATACCACCTCCTAGACTACCACTTCCTAGACTTCCACTTCGACCAATTTATCACCATGAACCAGTTCAAAGAAATTTTTATCCAGAATTGACGCAATCACCTCAATTTAAATATAGTCATAATTCATACCGACCTCAATATAACTATCAGAATCATTCAAATAATCCATACAGATTTCAATCAAACAATCAACATTTTATGAATAACAGCTCATTTGTTCCATAAAAACCCCAATTTGGTCAATGGAATCCTCCAGGATTCAATAACAGACCACAATTTCCACCCAAACCTCCAGTACCGATGGAAATAGATCCGTCGATACAATCTCGACACATAAATTATCAAAACAGACCGAATTTCCAACAAAATAATTTTCCACAGAAACGTCCAGCTACTCAGCAAGCACATAACCCAAATAAAATACAAAGAAATTTTCACATAAATGTAGATATTCCAAAAGAAACCGAAATGAATTCACAAGGATCAAATCCAGATCCAAACCAAATTTACTCAGACCATGCAGATAATCATCAAGACGAATATGACAGCAACCAAATTTTTGAGCCCCAGTCTGAAGAAGTAGATGAAATTGATAACATTTATTTTTTAGACTAGAAACCTCTTCACACCCATATTTTGAATTTTTGGCTAGGAGTGGAGATACTCTTAAATTTCTAACAGACACAGGTTCTAACAAGAACTATATCCAATCCAAACGAATAAGAAATCCAATCCTCAATAAAAAACCATTTTTCGTAAATTCAGTTGCTGGAAATATTCCGATCACCCATCACACCTTCGTCAACATTTTCGGCCCAGAAACCGAAAAACTTGAATTTTTCATTTTACCTTCATTAAAAACTTTTCACGGTATCATAGGCAACGATACTTTAAAGGAACTTAGATCAGTCATTCATACAGACAAAAGTTATATGACAATCCTGTCAAATTTCAAAATTCCTCTCAAACAACAAATCACACAAGACATCAATAGTATCGAATTACGCACACCACATCTATTACCTGAACAAGAAATGAAACTACTTCATATAATACGAAAATGCCCAAATTTATTTTCTGATCCAGATTAAAAATTAACATTTACAACTGGAATTAAAGGTGAAATCCGTACCACAAATGAAACCCCAATCTATACTAAGTCTTACCCCTACCCAATGGCATTAAAGCAGGAAGTAGAAAAGCAAGTCGAAGAACTCCTTGCAGACGGTATAATAAGACCATCGAAATCGCCATATAACGCACCAGCTTGGATCGTGCCAAAAAAATTAGACGCATCCGGCGAAAAGAAATTCCGAATGGTAATTGACTACCGCAAACTTAACTCCGTTACAATAGCAGACAGGTACCCAATACCTGAGATCAATGAAGTTCTATACAACCTCGGAAAAAATTTATACTTTACAATAATCGATTTAAAGAGTGGTTTTCACCAAATAGCACTCAAAGAATCAGACAAGGAAAAAACCGCATTTTCCATTAATAATGGAAAATATGAATTCAATAGACTCCCTTTCGGATTAAAAAATGTCCCCTCTATTTTCCAACGGGTTCTTGATGATGTTTTGCGACAGCATATTGGCGTTCGCTGCCATGTCTACATAGACGACATCATTATATTTGGAAAGACTGAGGAAGAAAATTTTTCAAACCTCCAAATTGTATTTAAAACTTTAGAAAATGCCAACTTTAAGGTACAAATAGATAAATGCGAATTCCTTAAAAAAGAGGTTGAGTTTTAAGGTTTTGTTGTTTCAAAAGACGGATTAAGAACTAACCCAAAAAATGTGCAAGCAATCGTAGAACTCCCTCAACCAAAAACCTTAAAAGATTTAAGATCGTTCTTAGGTATGACAGGTTATTATAGAAGATTCATCCAAGACTATGCCAGTTTAGTTAAACCTTTAACCTCACTCTGAAGAGGACAGAATGGACGTTTGTCCAAAAACCAATCAAAAAATACCTCAATAGTTATGAACAAACAAGCAATAGAAGCATGGCAAAAAGCTAAAAGCTGTTTAGTGTCACAAGAAGTTATGCTTTCATATCCTGATTTTCAAAAACCATTCGAACTCACAAGAGATGCTTCCAATAAAGCATTAGGAGCAGTTCTTTCGCAGGACTCTAAGCCAATTACATTTTTATCAAGAAGCCTTTCTCAAACTGAGGAATCATATGCAACCAACGAGAAAGAAATGCTTGCCATTATATGGGCACTTACATCGCTACGCAGTTTTCTCTATGGTTCAAGAAAAGTCAAAATTTACACCGACCACCAACCTCTCACCTATGCTCTCAGTACCAAAAACGCAAATTCTAAGATGAAACGCTGGAAGGCTATCTTAGAAGAGTATAATTACGAATTACTCTATAAGCCAGGTACTAGCAATGTAGTTGCAGATTCTCTGTCTCGCCCACCAAAAAACGAAATAAGTTCATTGACACACTCAGTTCATAGCGCCGATAGTTCTCCTGAAAATTTAGTTCCTTGTGTTGAAGCTCCAATAAACGCTTTTAAAAATCAATTATTTTTAAATTGCGATGACAACTCTTATCAATTTAAAATAATTTTTCCAGGCTACCATAGACATATCATATCAGAAACGTCTTATACACCTAGCAAACTTATATCTTTCCTTAAACGATACCTCAACCCTTCACTAATAAACGGAATAAAAACACCAGAAAACGTAATGGGTATTATTCAAGAAATCGTTCCTCTACACTTTAAAAATTATAAAATTAGATTCACTCAAGCAGAAGTACAGGATATTAATAGCGAACAAGATCAAGAAAATATTATTATAGAAACACACAATAGGGCACATAGAAATAAACAAGAAAACCGAATGCAGATAATAGAAAAATATTATTTCCCAGGCATGACTAACAAAATCGATCGAATCCTGAAATTATGTTCTGTTTGTAAAGAAAATAAATACGAACGTCATCCAAATCAACCTTTGCTTAACGAAACACCATTACCAACTTATCCAGAACAGATAATCCACATCGACATCTATAATACGGAAGGTAAACTGATTCTCACTGCTCTTGACAAATTTACAAAGTACGCACAGACGAAAATACTTGACGGAAAATCAATAGAAAACGTTAGAAGACCCCTTAGAGACTTAATTTTCTTCTTTGGTGTTCCAAAGTCAATAGTTATGGATAATGAAGCATCTTTTAACTCTGCTTCAATCCTATTTATGATGAAAAACGAGCTCAAAATATACGTGTACACTACACCACCCTACAGAAGTGAAGCGAACGGCCAAGTCGAGCGCTTCCATTCAACTCTAACCGAAATTATGAGGTGTTTGAAATGTGATGGTACAAGTAGGAATTTCGAGGAACTGCTCGAAAGAGCGGTCAACGAATACAACCAAACAATTAATTCCACAACCGGGAAAAAACCAGCAGACCTATATTACGGACGCACAGTTACTTTCGGACCTGATGACTACGAGAAAACAAAAAGAAATAATTTACAAAAACTTCAGGAAAAACAACAGACTGACCTCGCAAGACATAATAAAAAGAGACACCAAATAAAAAATTACTTAGTAGGACAGGAAATATTTGTAAAACAGAATAAAAGACTTGGTTCAAAACTTTCAAAAAGATTTAAAAAGGAAATAGTTAAACAGGACAGAGACACTACTATAGTAACAGAAAGCGGAAAAATTGTTCACAAGAGCAACATAAGAAATTGAATTTGTTTTTCTTAAAATTATTTTATTTTATGCTTTCAGAGCGCAACTATCACTTTGGCTTGTATCATGCGAGATACAAATATTGGACTATACGAATGCACAAATTGCTTCTATTGAAACAGGAACGGCTAAATTAGAGATAGGAAGCTTTAAAATTATACACGTTATCAACTTGACAAACTATCAGGAAATTTTACATAATTTAGAGGACCAAATCATACAAAACATACCAAAACATGACAATGCAAGACTTTTTCTATTACATGAAACAGATCAGATTACCGGAATACTTAATGGATTAAAATTAAATAGAAATAAAAGATCATTGAATTTCTTAGGGACTGCTTGGAAATGGCTAGCAGGTTCCCCGGATCATGACGATTTTGAGATAATTAGCAATAAAAGTAATAATGTGCTCGTAAATAATAATAATCAATTTATTATAAATAAAAATAATCAAGAAAAAATTAATGAGATAACTCATGTAAGGAATGCAATTCTTAAAATTGTCAACTCAAGTAATATTTTAAAAAACGAAATAATTCAGAATATTGAAAGAAAATAAAAATCATTAAAGATGATTTAATCAATAAAGATTATGCCATCCAATGGGCAAAAGTAGGAGCAATAAACTCTTTTATTTTTTCAACTCTCGAAATGAAAATAACACAAGAATTTTTTAAAGGGCAAGATATGCCATATATTAATTAAATATAAGCTATCGAATTTGGAGAGGTAAGAATAGCCTCAGATTTTTCAACAAGTATTTACATTGTAAGTTTACCTAAGACAGATAAGGAAAATTGTAAAAAATTGTTAATTAAACCTTTTAAACACGAAAACATTACTTTAAAAATTCCTTTCGAAAATATTATAGTTTGTAAGAATTATATTTTAGATATAAAAAAACAATGTAAAACATTGAATAACGTAGCTATTTGTAAAAGAGAAAACTATTCTAATATTACTGATACCCGCTGTTTACCGAAAATACTAAAAGGACAACCATCAGTCTGTACAACAATTAACAACCAACACATTGCCTCAGCAGAAGAGATTTTACCTGGAATCTTACTCCTCAGCCAGTTTCAAGGTGTTATAACAACGGAAAATAAAGAAATTAACTTGCAAGGATCATTTTTAATTAAATACCACAACACTACAATAACAATTGCGAATCAAACCTACGCTAATGAAGAAATTTCAATCCGTAAATGCATCTACTGATTTTGAAGAAATTATTTCACTCGAGATGCTCAAGGAATTACATATGAAAAACACACAAAAAATTGACTTATTGCAGACAGAACACAAAACTAAATTTATTACAAGTTTAGGAATCTCAACCTTCGGAATTGTTTTGCTAATCATAATCATCGCTTGGATTTGGCTCCTTAAAAGACCCACTCCGATCAAAATAGTTTCCAACATACAAAATTGTCATCCCGAAGAACAACAAAACATCCCACAAGATAAGCATAGTCAAACAATAGAATCGGAAAAGAAGGTTAAAAGGATAAATCAGATCCCACTCTTTTAAAAATAAAAGATCAAACGAGGACGTTTGAATTTAAAGGGGGAGGAGTAAACGTAACAAAGATTTATTTTCAACCACAAAAAGAACAAGCAATAAAAATGCTGACACCATGTCTACAAATGCACGTGCATCCGCTGCAGTTCGCCAATCCATGGGAACCAACGTGTCAGCAAGTTTTATTAGAACGAATACATCAACTACAGAACGACAATAGAAGCAACAACAAAACACAAAGGCAGCAGCGCAGCTTAAGTTAATATTAAGATATTTTAAATTCTGTTAAGTTAGTTCTAGTTTTGAATCCATACAATAAAGACCGCAATAGCGGAAAAATATTTTTTTTAAACAAATTAAACTTTGTTTAATTTAATTGGCGCCCGAGCAGGGACCAGTGTTAGTATTCGTGAGTTTTCGAAAGTTGAAATTAAAAGTGAGAAAATTTAAAAATATCACAAAGTACTTTATGGTTTAAAAAATAATAAAAGTGAGAAAATCAAAAAGTATCACAAAGAACCTAACGTAAATTAAAAGTGAGAAAAATAAAAAGTATCGCAAAAACTTTACGGGTAAAAAGAAAAAAAAACACAACTGGAAAACTTCGAATAACATTGTGCAGAAAAAAACCTGAACTAAGTAGCAGGAACGAGGCCCCTGAAAAGACATCGTCGGAAAAGGAGTTTTTTAAAATAAAACAGCCACCTGCCCATTCTTCAAGGAAAGACGCACCACTGGATAATATGATAAGTCAATATTAAAATTTTTGATGTAAGTTTTTAAGAATTTCATAATTTAAAAGAATCATAAAAAATTTTCTAAGAAAAGAGAAGTGAAAAAACATAATAATTTTAAGCGAATAAATATTCCAAGAGAAATCTAAGTTGAAACAAAATAAAAGTTATTAAAACATGATTAATTAAAGTGATAAATAATCATTGGAAAAATTAAAAACGAAAATCTACTAAGAAAAGATTTTAAGATATATATATCAATATTAAAAGAAAATTCTAAAAAAATATTAAGAAGAAATTAATGTTATAAACTTTAAAGAAATTAAAAAAAAAAAAAAAAAAAAAAAATTTTTTTTTTTTAAAGAAAAATAATTTAATAATATAAAATTTTGAAGAAAAATTTATTTTAACCTATGCCAAAATTAGTTAATTGAGAAAATCTTTTATAAACAAATATTTTAATAATTCTTTCTTACAAGTAAAAAAAATCGTTCCAAAAAAATTTTTTTTGAGCAACTAAATTTTAATTCGAATTATTTAAAAAGAAAAAAAAAGCTAATCGAAAAAAATGACAGATCCAGAAAATCTCGCTGCCCGCCTCAGTAATCTGAGCTTACAGCGAAACCCTACTCCTAACACACCACAAAATCCACCATCAGCCACACTTAGTCCCGAATTAACCAAACAAATAACAGACTTAGTGACAAGAACAATAGCAAGTCTAAATAATCCATTTTTAGAGAACGAAGATACGACGAACCAGCCAGTTTTTCTGGTAATGCAAGTGATTTAGATAGAGTTCCCGACGTAGTTAAATGCCTTAGGGAATTTTCCGGTAGACCCGGTGAATTCAATTCATGGAAAAAGACGGTCGAAAGAATTCTAAACATGTTCGAACACACTAGAGGGACGTCTAAGTATTTTGCAATTCTACATATGATTCGACATAAAATCGTGGGTGAAGCTGATGCAGCTTTAGAATCATATAGAACGCCACTGGACTGGAAAAAATCCGAAAATGCCTAAGGATGCATTATTCGGATAAAAGAGATATCGTTACATTAGAGTACCAGATGATGTCTTTGACTCAAATACAAAATACTATAACTGAATTTTACCAAAAAATATACCAAAACCTATCACTTATACTTGACAAGATAGCTTGCCTAGATATAAGTGACGACGCCATTAACGCCATGACGAACTCGTATAGAGACAAAGTTCTCGACACATTCATCAGAGGTTTGAACGGTGACCTTCCTCGACTGCTTAGCATACGCGAACCAACAACACTACCACAAGCACTTAACATGTGTTTGAAACTAGATAACATGATGTTCAGAATGCATCATGCTCAGAGCAATTACAAGAGAATCAATAAGCCCATACCACCTCCTAGACTACCACTTCCTAGACTTCCACCTCGACCAATTTATCACCATGAACCAGTTCAAAGAAATTTTTATCCAGAATTGACGCAATCACCTCAATTTAAATATAGTCATAATTCATACCGACCTCAATATAACTATCAGAATCATTCAAATAATCCATACAGATTTCAATCAAACAATCAACATTTTATGAATAACAGCTCATTTGTTCCACAAAAACCCCAATTTGGTCAATGGAATCCTCCAGGATTCAATAACAGACCACAATTTCCACCCAAACCTCCAGTACCGATGGAAATAGATCCGTCGATACAATCTCGACACATAAATTATCAAAACAGACCGAATTTCCAACAAAATAATTTTCCACAGAAACGTCCAGCTACTCAGCAAGCACATTACCCAAATAAAATACAAAGAAATTTTCACATAAATGTAGATATTCCAAAAGAAACCGAAATGAATTCACAAGGATCAAATCCAGATCCAAACCAAATTTACTCAGACCATGCAGATAATCATCAAGACGAATATGACAGCAACCAAATTTTTGAGCCCCAGTCTGAAGAAGTAGATGAAATTGATAACATTTATTTTTTAGACTAGAAACCTCTTCACACCCATATTTTGAATTTTTGGCTAGGAGTGGAGATACTCTTAAATTTCTAATAGACACAGGTTCTAACAAGAACTATATCCAATCCACACGAATAAGAAATCCAATCCTCAATAAAAAACCATTTTTCGTAAATTCAGTTGCTGGAAATATTCCGATCACCCATCACACCTTCGTCAACATTTTCGGCCCAGAAACCGAAAAACTTGAATTTTTCATTTTACCTTCATTAAAAACTTTTCACGGTATCATAGGCAACGATACTTTAAAGGAACTTAGATCAGTCATTCATACAGACAAAAGTTATATGACAATCCTGTCAAATTTAAAAATTCCTCTCAAACAACAAATCACACAAGACATCAATAGTATCGAATTACGCACACCACATCTATTACCTGAACAAGAAATGAAACTACTTCATATAATACGAAAATGCCCAAATTTATTTTCTGATCCAGATAAAAAATTAACATTTACAACTGGAATTAAAGGTGAAATCCGTACCACAAATGAAACCCCCAATCTATACTAAGTCTTACCCCTACCCAATGGCATTAAAGCAGGAAGTAGAAAAGCAAGTCGAAGAACTTTCAAATTTTTTCCTTAAATCAAAAATTGCTATCTCGATAAATGTAGAAAAAATGGCGACATAAAAAAATTATTTCTATTCTTATTAGTGGAAAAGGAGCATGAGGTAATTTTTTTGAAAAATAACTTGCATTTAGCTTGGAATAACCGGCACTATGAATAAGTAGAGTCAGAGTTGAGTTTCGTTTAGCATAAGTAAATTATCGAAATTATTTAGTATTTGTAAAGGGATAAAAAAACAAAAACCAATTTCGTTTAGTTGAAAATCAAAATTATCATAAAAGAAATATGCATTTAAAGTTTATTGAAAAATATGACCTTATATGAGGTTTTTAAGATAAAGTTGGCATTTTCGATACATTAAAAACCGTAAAACATTTCAATATACGGTGGGACTCTGAGGGGAGCTCGGTCGCCCAGGTACTTAATCATTATTTAACTGTATTATGCCGTATTTTGCTGAAGATCATCGTTGGATTTCTGCAATTTCATCCCGTGAATGCGCCGGAATTATCCTCTTTATATAAAATTAAATTAATTACATATGTTCAGATGCATATATCTGACCACCTCAATTCAACTCAACGCGCAACCAAAACAAACTACAAATGTGTGTCATCACTAAAAGTTGCTTACAGGTGTTAACGTAGGTCGCGAAGTCACATTTTTGTTTTACTTCTCAGTTATGCTGTATTTGCATATTGTTGAATATCGATGTTATTATTAGTACTTGAACCATAATTATATTTTGCTGATGCAAAATTATACCAACAACAACTCATTGATTTCAATATCGGTAACAACTATAACATAAGCTCTTATACTTAGCAATAAAGACCAGTAGTAATAACTCAACTCAAAATAAAACACCGATTTTTATTTATATTCATCTGTAGCAACAATTGTACAAGGTTCAAGTGCCTGTGCAATTCTACAACAATCCCTTAGGTCAATATTGGTACATGCACCTGTATTGACAAACTAAACAAGGGATACAACATTGGTGACCCCGACGTGATTCATATCCTTTTGATGAAAGCTAAGGACCATAAAAACAACAAAATAAAAGTATCCATTATTTAACCGTGGAAATTAAAATTCGTAAGCTGTGTGACCGCAAAAAGTTCGCCGCGAATAAAATTCGTCCAAGAGAATTTGAAGGCTTTATTTAAACATCTTGTGCACCACACCGCATCCACAATGAACATAGAAGATCTGGTAACGCAACAAGACCGCAGTGGCTCTGCAAAAACTTATAGCCAACTGCAAGAAAGCGCCATATGAGCGACGGACGCTAGAGTTCATCGACGCAAAGGTTAAGGAACTCGATGAGTTGTGGGCTCAATTCAATAAAGTCGATAACATTATTCGTAGTCTCCAGGGCAGCATAGATAATCATCCGTACTTCACTAAGGACATGCATGCAGCCATCAGTGTACGATACCGAGAATTCCGAGAAGAAACAGAACTCTATAAGTAAATTACGCTAGACCCAGTCAAGCCAAGGGTCCGCTGAAAACACCGCAAGCTGCTTATCATGGAAAGAGTTGCAAAGCAACTAGGGTTGCAGCTCAAACCAGCAGCAATGTTGATTGAAGGCATAGGCAATAGGAAGAGAGAAGCCCGAACACGAGTGAACGTCAGATTACAATCACGCATCAGCAATTATTCAACTTGACTAGAAGCCTTTGTTCTATCGCGCATTGTTCCTGAACATCCAACACAGCGGTTGGATACTTCAAAATGGCCTATGCCAAACAATATTGCATTAGCAGATCTGCAGTTCAAATTCCCTGCAAAGATTGACGTCCTCATTGCAGCAGAATTCTGTCACGATTTACTGGTAGAAGGGCGCATCTCTCTTACAAAAGGACTCCCCACCTTGCAGAACACAGAATTCGGATGGATTCTGGCCGAGAAGGTAAGTGACAGCAAATCGTTATGGGCAACATGCGGAATATGTACCGAAGATAACGATGACTTTACCCGAAAGGTGGTAATATTTTGGCAATTGGAAGTTGCATTCTTTTGCTGGTGCCTCAGAAAAAGCATACGGAGTCGCCGCTTATGTCAGATCCATTGAAAAGAACGGAACAATCATTGTACGTCTATTATGCACAAAATCTCGTGTGGCCCCTCTAAAAATACAAACCATACCAAGATTAAAACTCTGCGCTGCACTCCTCAGTGCACAGCTAGTAACAAGGGTAAAGCAAGACTTGAAGTTGGCAGATGCTCCGGTTTATTTCTGGACCGATTCAGAAATTGTTCTTTCATGGATAAATTCCAGTTCATCAACCCTTAAAACATTTGTCGCTAACAGAACCGCAAGGATTCAAGAGCTTTCTTCGGCAGCACAATGGCGGCACGTTACTTCCAAGCAAAATCCAGCTGACGTTCTATCGAGAGGCCTACTTCCGTCTGAATTACCCAGTTGCAATCTAAAATTATACGGACTCATCTTTTTGCATGGAAAGTTAAAAGGATGGCCCACGAAATATTCAAATAAACCAGAGTCAGATAACAACTTAGAATGAAGACAGGTGACAGTATCCGTAGCTGTCACTGTCGAGAACAAGCCAGATGATATCATATACAATATCAATAACAAAAATTCATTCAAAGTGTTAACAAGAATCGTAGCGTACATGATTAGGTTCACTCGACATGCCAAACAGAGTGTTCAGGAACGTGAAACCGAAATTTTTCTCACACCCACAGAACTCAAAGGGGCGCTTTCAGTGATAGTTCGTGCCATGTAGTGGTCAGATTTCAAGGAGGAAGTCACGATAAGGCACAGGTTATGCCAAGAGATCATGGGAGATTTGCCTGCAGCAAGAGTACATCCTACTCGACCTTTTATGAATTCAGGAGTAGACTTCTGTGGTCCATTCTGGACTTATGTCAAAATTCGAGGAAAAAGACCGCAAAAAACCTACGTGGCAGTATTCTGCTGCTTTGCAACAAAGGCGATACACTTAGAGATTGTTAGCGACCTCACCACAGATGCCTTTATTGGATGCTTAAAAAGGTTTATCGGCCGACGAGGACGCTGCCAGAATATTTACTGTGACAACGCAACAAATTTTGTAGGTGCCAATAACCAACTATCAGCGTTAAAAGAAGTGATTCATACACAAAAAGCCCAAGAAGCCTTAACAAGAAATTGCAGCAATGAGGGAATCAAATTTAATTTCATACCACTAAGAGCTCCTCATTTCGGCGAACTATGGGAAGCAGCAGTGAAATCTGACAAAACACTCTTCGTCAAAGGCGTGGCCAACGCTTCGTTAACATACGAAGAACTGGAAACAGTAATGGTTGAAATAGAAGCAATACTTAACTCTAGACCATTAACGCCTGTGTCTACCAACCCAGAAGATATAACCGCCCCAACGCCACGACACTTCCTGATTGGCGAACCGCTGACATCATCAGTCGATTCATATGCCACACAGAACAATGTCTCTACTAACAAGGTGGAAGTTAGTGTCTCACCTAAAACACGAATTCTAGAGGCGGTGGTCACGAGAGTACCTGCATGAACTAGAACACAGGAACAAGTCGAAGGAACAACCAGAAAACGTTAAACCAGGTATTATGGTGATGATTCAAGAAGACAATCTGCCACCGCTACAGTGGGCATTGGGCAGAATCGTTAAGACATACACCGGGCACAACAATGCTGTTAGAGTAGCTGACATAAGGACAGCAACTGGCATACTGAAACGTCCAATACACAGGCTTGCACCGTTGCCAATTCAGACACCTTAACAGGAGAAACATCTTAGTGATTTTCGACAAATCAACTCTGAGGTCAGGCATACTGAAAAACAAACACGCAAAAGAAGAACAAGCACTCAAATCCAAACGACGGTCCCCAACAACCAAAACGAACATGAGTCAGCACAAGTTCAGCACTCATGACCGTCTTATTGACTTGTTTATTTTTGCCGTCTGCATTTCCATCCCCAATTAGGTTCAGCCATTTGCATCCGATCCTGGCATACTTCGAAAGAATTGGACATAATGAAAAACTACCCAAGCGAAAAAAAATCTTAAAAAAAAATTGTGCTATACAAACATCAAAACATTGCCCTATAATAGTAATGTTACTTAAACGCACAAACGTTACTTAATGGATGAAATCATTCAGAAAAATCAGCTTCTCAAAATACACGTTTCATCTCGATCTCGAAGAGGTGCGTTCAACGTCGTTGGCAATGGGGCTTTTTCACTATTCGGAGTTCTTGATTCACAGTACGCAGAAGAAGCCGCCAACACGAAAGAAAAAATTCGTCAAAATTAAGATCACCTTGAAGGTCTATTTCAAAACCAGACCTCGTTTTTGGACAGCACAATAAATATAATGGAAAAGAATCAACAAGATATTGAAGGAGAATTTCTAAAGGTAAAAATTATTGACCAACCGAAATACTCGGTTTGATAACGTTCAACAAGAAAAAGGCAACCAAAGTTTTCTCAATCAGTTCTTGAACTGCTCTTCAAACCACAATGGAGATACTTTAGGTCCAACGCATTCAAGACTAACTTCGCAACAAATTGAAAGATACTCACCATGGAAAGCTAAGCCCAGAGCTCCTCTCACCTGTGCAGTTACAACGTGAGCTTAAAAACATTAAAGCAAATCTCCCGAGCCATCTAATCTACCCACCGAGGAATTAATACAATTGTACAGTTTTATGTCAATCGAAGAACGTGTCACCACAAATTATGTGATTTTTAAACTGAAGCTACCATTAATATCCACTGAAGTCTACTTTGAACTACTACATCTTATTCTGGAGCCATGGCAACTTAACAATTCATTTGTCAAAATTCATTCACCGTTACGTTACTTGATTGTCAACCTGCATCGAGATCAATATTTCCCACTAAAGGAAGGCGACTTAAGAATATGCACATCAACTGAAAGAGACCACTACTTATGTCAACAGAATCACCCGCTGTATAAAACAGGATCTGTCATCGCAGTGTGTCAATTAAACTTACTAAACCACATAACAATAAACACGTCCTGCTCTAATGAACACACAGAAGCTGGGCCCCACTGGCTTCAATTACATATCCTCAACTCATGGATATATTCCGTCAAAAACAAGGTGGTGGTAATCGCAGTATGTGACGCAATTTTAACACCAGTCACTATTCAACGTTCTGGACTTTTATCAATGAATGAAAATTGCATCATTAAACAACCTCTAATCACCAACAAAGGTCACAAAACGCTTAAATCAACCAGCCTCTAATCATACATTCGAAATGTGCTCACATCTGACTTAGGTTTCCCTTCAAAACCGACAGCAACAGTCAACAACATTTCCTTACATTACATCCCGCAGATAACGCAGTTATCAGCTATCTCCATTCTTCGAGTTAATTTTCCCAACAAACTTCGGCCTCATGACATTCATCATTACACAATAAGTTATTTCTGCGTTATTTTTATCATATGTGTCCTCTCCTGGGTTGCTTGGAAACGATGCCAAAAGTCACGTAACATCAGTATTTCCACACCACAGCCCGCCCCGAGAATTCACGTCAATACACCTGATTTAAGTCTACAAGATGGTACAGAAGTCATAACCGTTTACTAAAATAAAGGTTGATCGACATCGCTCAACGCCGGAGAATATGTTCAGATGCATATATCTGACCACCTTAATTCAACTCAACGCGCAACCAAAACAAACCACAAATGTGTGTCATCACTAAAACTTGCTTACAGGTGTAGACGTGGGTCGCGATGAGACACTTTTGTTTTACTTCTCAGTTATGCTGTATTTGCATAGTGTTGAATATCGATGTTATTATTAGTACTTGAACCATAATTGTATTTTGCTGATGCAAAATTATACCAACAACAACTCATTGATTTCAATATCGGTAACAACTATAACATAAGCTCTTATACTTAGCAATAAAGACCAGTAGTAATAACTTAACTTAAAAGAAAACACCGATTTTTATTTATACTCATCTGTAGCAACAATTGTACAAGGTTCAAGTGCCTGTGCAATTCTACAACAATCCCTTAGGTCAATATTGGCACACGCACCTGTATTGACAAACTCAACAAGGGATTCAACAACATACAAACATGTAGAAATTGAAACACAGGTCTTTCATCTGGATTGGTATTTTTAGAACTTTAGCAATATCGTCTCGCACCTCTTTTCGCATCATTTCGCGCTCGTCATCAAACTCGGTCCTTACAGCTTCAATCATCTCGCGTATGCTCCGATTTTCTGATGTTCTCATCTCAACGCCTGTCAGAATCTTGAACGGTGTTTGCTGAGTACTTCGAGAAGGTGTACTATTTATCGATTGCTGCACGCGGGAGGCGTACTTATACCAGTTAGCAGGGTTTTTAACGCAGAGTTTAGTCAACATTGGCACTATTATCCGGTTGATTCGCTCTACCTGGCCGTTGTCTCGCGGAACTCCAGTTGCTGTCATCAAGTGCTGTATCCCCTCTTCCTCGCAATAGTCAGCAAAATCTCGTGACGTGAACGCTGTTCCACGGTCTGAGATGATTTTCTGTGGATTTCCAAAGATGTAAGCTTCATGTTTTAACTTCTCTAACACCTCGCTGGTTCCAGTGCCTTTCGTCGGATATAACCATACGAGTATGGTAAAAGCGTCGACTAAGACTAGTATGTGGTTATATCGTTTGTTTGACATTTCCATGGGACCCACGTGGTCGATATGGAGAGTACCCAAAGGTTTATCTGCCTTGTCAATGGGATTAAGAAATCCTTCCTTTTTGCCTGTTTTGGCCTCTGCCATGATGCACTGAATGCAACTCCTAACAACGCTCGTTACTTTTCTTGTCTCGTTACTTTTCTTGTCAAATCTGGAATGTAAAACGATTTTTCCACTAAGTCCTGAGTTTTTTTCACAGCAAAATGAACTTGAAGGTGCGTGATTTGAATTACCTCCTGTTCCATTGCTGACGGTACAGCCACAAGCTCCTTGACGGGATATTTGTGTAATATGTCGAAGTGCATGAAATAATCCTCCTGTTCCATTGCTGACGGTACAACCACAAGCTCCTTGACGGTCTTTGTGTAATATGTCGAACTGCATGAAATAATCCTCGTTACTTTTCTTGTCAAATCTGGAATGTAAAATGATTTTTCCACTAAGTCCTGAGTTTTTTTCACAGCAAAGTGAACTTGAAGGTGCGCGATTTGAATTACCTCCTGTTCCATTGCTGACGGTACAACCACAAGCTCCTTGACGGGATCTTTGTGTAATATGTCGAACTGCATGAAATAATCCTCGTAGCTTCCTCGCTCCAAAATTTTCCGAACGACCTTAATCCAAGCATCGAGCAGTTGCGCCTCTCTTATCCTATGTCTCATTGAATCCTCCATCAATAGACATGACAGTTGGCTTAGTGTATCGACGTGCCACATTTTAGAACCGGAACGGTGTGCTATTTCATATTCATATTCCTGCAGAAACATAGCCCATCTAGAATTTCCCAAAGGAACATCGTTCTTCTTCATAGTCATCGCGAAAGCATTGCAGTCAGTCACAATTTTGATCTTTTTTCCCATGACGTATACTTTGCATTTTTTCAGAGCCTCAATGATGGCTAGCACCTCGTGTTCATATGAATGGTAGTTTTGCTCGGCGTTCGTTGTTTTCCTACTCATGTATTCGACCGGGTGATACTGCTGATCGTCTGCATCCTTTTGCATAAGTACTGCACCATAGCCGTACATACTTGCGTCTGTATGAATTTCAGTTAGCGCCGAAGAATCATATAGCTATAGTATGGGTGCCATAACTAAAGCTGCCTTTAGCTGTTCAAAAGCTGCGATCTGTTCTTCTTCCATCTTAAACTTGTTGTCCTTCTTAAGTAGTTCCGTTAACGACCTTGCCACTAGTGCAAAATTCGGAACGAACCGTCGAAAATATGACGTGAGGCCCAAAAACCGTTGGTTTAATTCTTTACCGCTTTCGTTTTCTCTTCCGACGGCCTTATTGACGAATTTTCTATAATATACCCTAAAAAATGAACCCTTCTTTGTAGGAATTGGCACTTTTTCCATTTAATACGCAACCCATACGGCTCAGCTACAGCAAGTAATTTTCTCAACTTCATGATCCCTTCCTGTTCGTTTATTGATGGAATAATTATGTCGTCCATGTAGACAACAATTGTTCCATCTTTCACAAGTTCTCGGAGAAGTGCAAGGATGTGCCTGCAAAACACTGCTGGAGAGTTCGATATGCTAAAGGGAACGTATTTAAATTCGTACTGGACGTTATGACTTACGAAAGAAGTATACTTCCGGGACCCAGGCTCAACAGGCACATGAAAAAACCCATTACTCAAATCTAGCGTAGTGTTAACCTTTGCTTCCTGAAGACGTTGCAACACATCATCAATCAGGACCATCGGGAAATTGTCACGAATTATCTTCTCGTTTAACTTGCGATTGTCACAACAAAGTCTCTTCGAGCCGTCCATTTTTGCTACTATCACCACAGGTGACGCATACTCTGAATAACTGGGCACAATAACACCATCTTTTAGCCAATCTTCCACTTGTTGCTCCACGATCGCTTGATCGACACTCGACAATCGCCTTGGCCTCTGAAACACTGAAATTTCGTCGCTAACTATAATTTTCATCTCGACAGGGGAAGCCATTTTATTTTCTGTGTGATAATTGTTGACAATTTTAGTTATTTCTTCTGCTATATCTTTATTTAGGTGGGACACGTCACAGATTATATCTTCCATTAGCGTGGAAAGGCATATCTGCCAACTTCTGCTCTAGTATATCTATACTTGAACAGATTTTCGCAGGGCTATGTGGCTTCTTCTTTGATTCAACCACAGCGTTTCTGGTACTACGCGGCGATAAGCTATTTCCGCAGAAATCTTCTTCAAAATCTTTCCGTATATGCTCTCTTTTTACCTCTTCCTTACTGGCGCTGCATAATTCTTCTACTGGCTTTGCTGGATTCGTATTCCTTTTAAAAACTTCGCGCCTTCCAAACTTACTTTTATGTCGACATTTTTCAGCACATCATTGCCAATTAGAGCTGCATACTGAAAATCTTGTTCTTTAAGAACGTAAAAGTTGACGTCAGAGGAAATGCCATCTATCGCAACAGGTTTTATGAAAGAACCAATAGTAAATACCTCCTTTTGCCTCGAACCGAAAAGACTCTTCTTCGTTGGGCTCACCTCGATATCATTTAACATCATTAACGTGTCGTATCTGATCGCGCTTGTGTTGCTGCCTGTGTCAACCAAGGCAGAAAATGTAAAACCCTCGATTTCAATATCCTTAAATATTCGGTGACTCGGTTGCAGTACTATGTTGCAGCTGTGTTTCTTACCTGATCGCTTCCAATGCAATGTGCTAACATTATTCTTCTGATTGCGCTCTTATTTGCAGCCTCATTTTATTCAAATGACTTATGACCAGGTTTATTACATTTAAAACAAGTTATACTTGCTGACCTACAGTCCCGTGCAAAATGTCCTTTCATTCCACACTTGAAACACCGCATATCTACACCCTGTCGAACTGGCTGCTGAACTCGATTGTCCTTGACTTGCGCTTGCGGTTGTGTTTTCTGGCTTTGCAACTGCTCTTATTGAACCTAGAGTCTGGAATTCCATCGATAAAATATTCTATTAAGCTAGCCTCATCTAACTTTATTTGGCTGCCAATCTCCATAAGACTGTATAAGTATTCACGAAGACTCTCTTGGGGTTTTTTACGACGACTGCTTAATAGCCGGTGTACTTCTAAAGATGATAGATTTTCTCCAAATTCATCCAAAAGCGATGTCTTGAGTGACTTCCAATCGGTTATTATGGATTGACTCCGAACAAAAATCCTGGCTGCCCCTCTCAACAACTGTTTAGCAAAATGTACTTTTGCAACTCGTTCCAGCGTACCGTCGAAGCGTTTTCCTCAAAAGATGTAATCCACGCATGAATATCCGGGCAGCCGGTTCCAGAGTACGATGAAAGTGAATCTTCAATGTCGCGAAGAGTAAATATTGATCGCTCTACTTCCCTTTCTCGTGCCCCCACTGAAGCAGCGTCATCGTATTCAGAGGCACTATCTTCTCTTCCTAAATTCAAATGGTCAATAAGTCTACCTTGGAGCTCGGCTTTCCGTCCCACCGTCGACAGTCCTACCCCTTCCAGTTCGGATCTTAACCTGTCTACAGTCATAGCTAACATCGTTGTCACGTCCATTTTGTCAAAAGGTATTTACTTTATTGAATAAAATTTAGAAATTTAATTTATATATTAACACAAGTTTTGAAATATGTTTAGTTATAATCTTTTAGGAAAAGTAATGCAAATAAATGATTTAGTTTTCTAAAATTAAATATTTTCCCAGAAATTTGAAAGTTTCGTTGTGTTTTAGTTTATGATTTCGTTGTATTAAAATTACTTTTTTTTTAAAAAACCTTCAACTTTATTCATAAAAATCAAAACCAGTTTAAACTGTAGCGAACAAAATACTCAATATCTTGTAGTAAATAAATTAATTAAATAAAATTATTCATTATCGTTTATCGCCTTAAATTCTAGGAAAAGAGTTCATATTTTATTTTTTTTTTTTTTTTTAAATAGAAGCAAAATGAGTCAGATATTTGTATTGGTGGGCGATAAATAATTATAGTATATCCATTTATTTAAGATAAATAGTGAAAAGAAATGTTTTTGTTTTATTTCCTCAACTTTAAATAATTATGAACCTCGAAAAGTAGTAATTTTATTGAATTATTATCAAAAATTATTCAAATTATCCAAAATTTCAAAATGCACATTAATTTATCCGAAAGCTCAAAAAAAAAATTATACTCATAAACAATTATATTTATAAATTCTTATTTTATTTCAATTATACTCAGTAGTATTTGTGTCTTAATGAATCAATTTAAATTTATAATATTAAGTTGTGCGAAATAAGTTCAAAATTAACTCAGCTTTAATATTTCAAAACAAATTATTAAATTAATAAGCGCTATGGTGCAATACAACTATCAGGCGCGCTAATTTGAGGTGGGCGCTGCTCTATATGTGTTGTGCAATTTTAATTAAGGGTATTGATGAGTCAATTACCTACTGCTGGCACGTCTTAGCTGTTTCCGTTAAGGGAGGCTCAGGCGCTGTTGTTGAGCAGGCATGCTGCGGTGTGCTGTATATGAAAAACGCGGGAACTCGTCAAATAGCGCGGGTTAAAAAGTTCAAGGCCGCACATTCGTCAAAGCTGAAGAGCAATGACAAGAGCAATCTCATAATATTGCAAATCAAGATAAGCCCTAGCAAATCGGAGGCGGCACAGCAATTGGTCGCCCTCTCATTGGGTTCTCATCCAGTTCAAAATGAGGGCCATATGTCTGACAACTCAAAGCTTGCTGATGCAATGCAGCAAGACTGGATTGAGGTAAACAAACGTACTCGATCAAGACGCTCGTCATGCAGCAGTGTATCTGTGGCGGAAGACACCACAGCTTGCAATAACAACCGTTTTGCGCTCTTCAATGAGTTGGAGCTGAAAACAAGACCGACGCAGCAGAGGCAGCCAGTGGCCCCGGCTTCAAGGAGTAAGACAACAGAAGAGGCTCCGAATCAGCAAACCTTGAATGGAAAAGATGACAAAATCCCGAGCACTTTAGCAGGTCATGGGAAGAAAGGTAGGTTATGTCCTTCTATTTTCGTTAGAAATCTTGACGTACGTAAATTAATTAAAGATTTACGTAATGAAAATGTAATTTTCAAGGTGGTCAACGTTGGCCAGAAAAGTAAAATTTTTATAGAGGATAGGGTGGCCCACCGGGCTCTACTCGAAAAGATGAGGGATATACCGGGTATCCAAGCATTTTCTTTCACTCCTAAGGAGTTAGTGATTTATCAAAAGGACTTTCTGCGGATTATGAGGAGGCAGAAATCTTTGATGAGTTGCTCGCTCTTCTACCGGGGGGAGTAGAGAAAGTTACAAATTTTGTAACGTCGCGCTCCAAGAGAGATAAAATCAAATATAGCATGCTTTTGGTGAAACTACCGCCTGGTAAATCTCCCTCTGAAATTTTAAAGATTAA
Organism: Tetanocera ferruginea; assembly: GCA_958299015.1. Taxonomy (NCBI): domain Eukaryota; kingdom Metazoa; phylum Arthropoda; class Insecta; order Diptera; family Sciomyzidae; genus Tetanocera; species Tetanocera ferruginea. The sequence goes on along the minus strand of OY282640.1, from coordinate 85,241,348 downwards.
ATATTTATTTAATACGCAAGTTTTCTGGGAAAAACCCAAGGGAAACTCCGACCCGATTCTATGTAGACGTTGCCAGAATTTCGGGCACATGGCTAAAAATTGTGCTAGCGATTTTCGTTGCGTTAAATGCGCCAATGTTCACCTTCCTGGGGAATGTAGCGCCTCATTGGAGTCGGGTCAAAAGCCGTTCTGCGTGAATTGTCAGAGGGACCATCCTGACAATTATCGTTGCTGTGAGAGGTTCAAAGAGTACGCTCTTCATAGAAAAAAAACATTTAAACAAATGAGATTGAATGCCAAGGCGAAAGCGGGTGAAGTTTTCTTTACTCTTAAAGCTCCTCCATCACTCATTGTGTCTTTTGCTAGCCACTTTAAGGGGCAGGATGGTCCCTCTACCGTCGATTGCTGGTAATGCAAAAAGTAATGTTTGAGTCAATTCTTTAATCTTTCCAACGATCTTTTTGGAGTGTGTGTCCATGGTCTCTTAGGGAAGATTGAACATTTTATGGCTAATATTAATAATTGTGCTTCATTACAGGAGAAAAGAATGGCGTATTTATTTCTTTTAAATCAGATAATTTTAGCTGAAAAATAATGTCTGTTAATTTCTTAACTTTTAATGTTGCTTCCTTAATCGATGGCAGCAGGAGAGTTGAACTGAATAAAATTCTAATTTCTAGTAACTGTAACGTGGCCTTCTTGCAAGAAATGCATTTGAACAGTAGGCATAAGGTTTATATGGATGGTTTTAATCTCTTGAGGAACGATTACAATCAGGGGGTTGCAATAGCTTTAAAAAAAGGGGTCATATATGAAGTAGTGAATATTCCCAATTTGAACTTGGTCGGTCATTTCGCTTCGGTAAAGGTTAAATTAAGAGAATCTTTTAAAAGAACACTGGTTGGATCCATCTATATTCCTACCAAAACAGTGTGTCTGATCTAGTGCTGAATGATCTTAACAAAATTGAAAGTATTTCAATCAATTTCAAAAAAGTAAGCTTTCCGATGGGGCCGTGTGTGGTTTGAATATGAATGGAAAATACATTGAGAAATGGCAACGAATTTCCTTACCGTCATTGACCAATATAACTCCAGATACCCCAACTTTTCCTAGATGCTCGTCTTTTCTGGACCACTTCTTAATTTCTTCTCACTTAATTAATCTACTGATAAGCAACTTCTCCTTAAAAACTCTTTCCACATTCTCCGACCATTTTCCTGTGCTACTAAACATCAGTATGGAGCCTGTTGAGTCTCCAATATTGGGAACTAATTCAGGTTAATCTTTTAAAAATACCGATTTGGATCGTTTCAGGGATGAGCTCGATGATAAGTTGCTCCACTGCTTTCCCGCTCATTCTGTTAATCTTTCAAACAACAATATCGACTTCTACATTGACTCCTTTAATAAGATTCTTCTGGAGACATTAGATAGGCATTCAGAGAAGGAAGAGGGTATCTTTAAAAAATACGCCAATCTTCCTGAAGACATCGAAAAGCTCTTCAAAACCAAACATGCTTGGCAAAAACAGTTGAAACGTATCTTTCATAATACATTCAATAGAGTAAATAGAGCGTATAAAGAGCTGTCTGGTAGAATTGCGTTGTTAAAAAAATCATCAGTGACAAGGTCAGAATTTGGATTAATCAGCGATTTAGAAAAAGATTGGAAGGTATAGTTCCGGGGCCAAACGCCTTTAAGAAAGTCTTCAGAATAATTGGTAGAAATAAGAAATTTTGTTGTAATAAATTAGTTGTTAACGATAACAACATTACTGATCAGCACGAAATTGTTGCTGAGTTTGAGAACTATGTTCGGTCAGTTTTCCAGGAAAAAACACCTAGTTTTGACCAGGGACTTGTTAGCTAAGTGAGAGCTGCTATTAGGGCAGCTAGAGTTGTCAAGCCTCAGCATATTTTCGTATTCAACGACAGTACTTCGGTTCTATACTTCGCAGGGGGAAATTGTTAGTATTCTTCGCTCATTGAAATCCAAGAAATCTAGTGGCCCGGATTTGATATCCAATTTTATTTTGCTCTTGAAAAAATCTCCTTACATGCGGTGAAATTTCTTACAATTGTGTTCAATAATTGCCTCAATAACGGTTACTTTCCGAAACCGTTACTGAAGAAACCAAATAACTTCCATCTGAACAATTTCCGTCCTATTTCATTACTTTCAAACGTAGGAAAAGTTTTTGAAAAGGTGATTATGTTGAAGCTTGAGTCCCCGGAAATAATCACCTTTGACTACATTCCAGATTTGCAGTTTGGCTTTAAAAAGAATCATTCCACAGTTCACGCACTTTTGAAGGTCCACAACGAAATTACCAACGGTTTAAGAGAAAAGAGTTGTACGGTGGCGTGTTCTCTGGATGTGGAGAAAGCTTTCGACAATGTTTGGAGGGAAGGTTTGCTCTTTAAAATTATTAAATTTAATTTTCCTGCACAGGTGTTCCACTTGCTGGATAGTTTCCTTACGGAAAGAACATTTTATATTCACATTTAGGGAACGTCCTCTAGGGTTTGCGACTCTCTAAGCGGGGTGGCTCAAGGTTCAGCAATGGGCCCAAAATTATTTAATATTTTTATGCATGATTTCCCTCATTTTTCAGAGATAAACAACACTGTCGCCTCAACGGGTATTCTTTTTGCCGACGACACCTTGGCCTTTGCCAGAGATGAGTCTATTGTGAAGGCTCTCAGTAAACTCCAAGGTCACGTTGACATTATCAATACCTTTTATAAAAAATGGTGTATTAACATAAATCATCTAAAAACGGATTGCATATGTTTTAGGAATGCGAGTGGTAAAGGCCGAGTAGGGACGATAAGGGAGAGTCGTAATCTCTCGCTAAGTATTGACAATAATCTAATCTCATTCAAAAATTGCATCAAATATCTAAGTGTTAACTTTAACACTTTATTAAAGTTTAACAAACATGCCAAAAATAATATCGAAAAAGCTAGAAAAGTTACTAACCTTCTTTTGTCTCTCCTTTGTAGCAAGAATTTGCAAAGAAAAACTAAACTCCTCCTTTATAAAACTTTAATTAGACCTGTACTGATGTACGCCTTTCCCTGTTGGTTCTCTATTTTACCGACGGTAGTCGGCGAGATGGAGAAGTTGGAGAGAAAGGTGCTCAGATTGTGTATCAGTTTGAATTATGGAACGAGAGATAGGAGGTTTTCTAACGAAACTGTCTACAGAGAGGCTAATGTTACACCAATAATTTGCTATGCCACAATGCTAATGAAAAAATTTGTAGTCAACATGAGTAGCTCAGAAAAAGATATCATCAGGGATATTTGCTCCTCACAGTCGGAAAGTACCTGGTCAAACTCACCGTATCACTCACCGATTGGTGTTCTGTCCGAAGTTTTCGAGTCTTTGCCCGAAGGATCATCCTTGCCTTATTTTTTAAAAGCCGTCCCAGGGCATAACCGGGGTTAATTTTATATAATTTCAACTACGACGTCAAGAAAATATCCACGAATTTAGGAGTACAAAACCTACCTTTCTGTTCCTATGTTTGTGATTTCTATTAAGTTTACTTATCTGTTCTATGTACTTATTTCATTTATAGTACCTGGGCGACCGAGCTCCGCTCAGAGTCCCATCGTATATTGAAATGTTTTACGGTTCTTAATGTATCGAAAATGCCAACTTTATCTTAATTGGAAACTATTAAAAAAGGCTTCTGTGGAAGCTAAATAAATAAAATTAGATATTTATTCACTTTATATCAAAACTAGGGCGTGTCAGAAAAATGAACGTCGTCCACCAACGACCACACCCACCTCCCATATAACCCCAAAATTGAAAACTTTATAAATAGGCTTCTATCAAAGCTACAAAAATAAAATTAGATATTTAGTATTTTTATGTCAAAACTAAAGTGTGTTAGAAAAATGGGCGTCATCCATTCACGAACACGCCCACCTCCCATACATCCTCGGATTGAAAACTCTATAAATAGGCTTTACTTTAAGCTACAGGCAAAAAATTGGATACGTTTGAACCAGGGTACCAGGTAGTTTATATCAAAACTAAATCGTGGAAAAAAAGTGGGCGTCATCTGACTACGGACACACCCACTTCCAATAGAACCCACTATAGTGAAAACTCTAAAAAGGCTAATATTAAAGCTACAAAACTGAAATTTAGTATTTGTATATTTTATATTAAAACTGAAGTTTACTGAACAAATGAGCGACATCAATCCACTAAGACGCCCACCTCCAATAGAAGTCATAATAGTGATAACTTTAAGAAGAGGCTAATATTTGAGCTACAAAACTGAAACAACCACAAACACGCCAACCTCCCATGCAACCCCAAGATTAAAAACTTTATAAAAAAGCATATCTTTAAGCTGCAGGAAAACAATTTCATATGTATGTATTTTAGACGTCATAAAAATAGAAAAAACTTTTAAAATCTCATAAAAAAAGCTACAATTTAAGATTGTTTTACACTTACGAATCGGCCGTGGGGGTATTTTAACTTCGGCCAAGTCGAAGAAATACCTTGCTAGTTTTTAATAAATTTTAAATGCATTTTTCTTTTATGATAATTTCGATTTTCAACTAAACGAAATTGGTTTTTGTTTTTTTATCCCTTTACAAATACTAAATAATTTCGATAATTTGCTTATGCTAAACGAAACTTAACTCTGACTCTACTTATTATAGTGCCGGCTATTCCAAGCTAAATGCAAGTTATTTTTCAAAAAAATTACCTCATGCTCCTTTTCCACTTATAAGAATAGAAATAATTTTTTTATGTCGCCATTTTTTCTACATTTATCGAGATAGCAATTTTTGATTTAAGGAAAAATCTTAAAAATGAAGTCATTTTCAATAAATCATATCTCTGTCATCTGTTACCCCTGTTTTTGTAAATGAAGTATCGTTAGAAAGCAACTGAAAAGAGATTTTTAATAAAAAATATATATTTTTGGATTTTTTTTTGCTAGAGTTGCTTACTTTGTTGAAAAAAAGTAAGTCGTTCATATATCAAAAAGTGCATTTTCGGTTTTTATGCGTTTATTGAAATAAAATAATATTTTCCTGTAAATATTTTTGTTGTTGATTATATTTTGCGTTCTCAACTGGTCATGGAACGTTTTGTGACCTATACTTTAGGGTATACGTACATCCTTTAATATTCATCGTTCAAACATAAAAAATATACTAAAGTATCAGATATATCCTGCGCTTAACGATTATTTGGCAAAATTGCGAAATCTTAGAAGAAAAATCTATATTTTTATATAAGAAAATCAATCATTGGCTGTTGCAGAGCTGTTAAAACATGCATTAAATTTGATAGCTTTAACAAAAATTTGAATCAGTGAGTAACAAAAAAAGAATGCATTCAATGAATGCAAAATTGATCCATGAATAAAATTTTAAATTCACATTCAATTTTAAAAAATTGATTTATTATTAATTTCTATTATTCATTTTTCGTTATTCTGAATAATGCATTCATTTTTTTATTCAAATGAATGCTATTCATAAAGAATGCTATTCACAAAGAATGCAATTCACAAGGAATCGTTATTCATTTTGCATTCATGCATTCATTTCTAATTCATTATTCGTTTTTTATTCATTTTTTATTCATTATTAATTTCTTATTCATTATAATTTTTGTATTCATTATTCATTTTTTATACATTATTCATGTTTTATTCATTATTCATTTTTTATTCACACCATTGCTTTGTGTAAACTTTTCAACCAAAGTACTATATTTTTACTTTGGTGCAGCAGTGTAGCTATCGGAGGCTTGGAGGCTTGTCCTGTGCTCAGGGTTGGCTCAGGGAACTTAAAAAAAGGTCCCATCTAAATAAGTGAACATTATTTAAATTTTGTTTTCATGTATTATTACATGAAAGTATGTATATAAGTTATTTTCTCAAATATTCATAAATTTAATATAATTTATGCGCAAAAAATAAATTTCTATCGTTTTTTTAATTCTTCTTTCTATTGAGTTACAATGATCTAGTTAACACATTAAAAATATTCTACTTTGGTTAAAAAATTAACACAAAGCGATAGTATGAATACAAAATGAATAATGAACAATAAATGAATAATGAATAAAAAATGAATACTGAATACAAAATAAATAACGAATAAAAAATTAATAATGAATAAAAAATTAATAATGATTAAAAAATGAATGCATGAATCCAAAATGAATAACGATTCGTTAATTGCATTCTTTAAGAAAAGCATTCAATTGAACAAAAAAATTAATGCATTATTCTGAATAATGAAAAATGAATAATAAATCAATTTTTTAAAATTGAGTGTGAATTCAAAATTTTATTCATGAATCAATTTTGTATAAATTGAATGCATTCTTGTGTCGTTATTCATTTGTACTTAAAACTTTGAATATGAATGAGAATTTTACAGCTCTGGCGGCTTGCATGTTGTGTCTGCTGCTTTCTTTGTTTTTGTTTTGTTGTTTTTGCTTGTGTTGGTTTTCTACGAACTGATTCGCAGCATTGGTTCTCTACTCCACGTTAAGAGGGTGATCCGATACGATTTCAGTCTTATGAAAAAAACTACTTGCATTATATTTCGTTGTATGCTATTACCCAATAGATGGCGCTTTCTATTCTTTTGACATGATGTATGCATTTAAAAGAGCAAGCGTTTGTTATTGCGTCAAGTAGAAAGTAGCAGAACTAAATATGTGAAATGAACAATCCAGTTATTATTTAAGAAATGAACCAGGTTTTGTTCCGGATAAATTTTTGTTTGTGTTTTCAATGCAAATTAATTTGGATGATCAACCATATACATCCCGAATCATTTTAGTGCAGATTCAAAGTATACATCGCACAGAGAGAAAACTGGCAACCGTGGAAGCAAAAAATGTATTTCGTGGCTCAGTTGGTTAAGCAGTTGTCGATTAGATTTGATGAATCATATGAGCCTGGTTCGATCCTCAGCCAGACCGTTTTATATAATTTTTATAATATTCTTTTTTAATTTTATATTATTATAACCTTATTTTATGAATTATTTAATGTAAGAACTGCATAGAGCAATAGTTTTATATGTTGGCACATCCTGTTTTTTGCGATAGCATGAACAACATGGAAGCAAAATACAGCTATTATTACCCTTTTAGTTATTTTTTATTCAATTTTTAACTCAAGGTACTATAATTCTAATTTTATTCCCAATTTATTAAATTTACGTACAGCTTTGAGTAAAAAAATATCTAGTGTTTTTATTCGTATCAATTCTAATAAAAAAAGGATTAAAAAATGTATTAGTCCAATGTATTGTTTAAAAATTACTCTAAGATTTTTAACCGTGTAGTGGTTTTACTATTGTGGGCTTTTGTTGGATTTTTTGTATAAACTCTATAAATAGGTTTATATACCTACAGCTACAGATTTCAAACTTGGTATGTCTGTTCGTTACATCAAAACTAAGATATGTACAAGTTGTGAATTTGTCACTTCATTCGCCCACTGACGGCCAATTGAAAAATGATAAAACTTTTTGTTTTAAGACCGATCTCAAAAATTCGTAGAGTAAATTTCATCTTAATTCATTTCGAATTTTTATAAGGTATTTACAATTTTGTAAACTTACTACAAATAAAAGTGAATGAAACTAATAGCGTTTTCTTATCTCAACGAAAAATTCTGCCCTATAAAGATGCAAAATTTTTTCCATTTTGACCTGAACCCACAGAATTCTGACTTGTTTTTAGCTGAGAATACATCACAAAAAAAGCAAAACTTTGTTCACTGCTTGGTGAAGCTCAAAAAAATAAAAAAAAATTAAAGTGCATGGGTGGAGTCGAACTCAAAACCTTTACATTCATAGGCCGAAGCGCTATTCACCGAGCTATCACAACTATATAAAAATAGCAAAATTAACATAAGAAAATAAAGATATTTATTAAATGCGTGAAAACTCGGAAAAACGGCTTTTCCCAGAGATGAGACCAAGCTGGATCGATTTTTCACCCCCCCTCTTCATCTATATTGAAAATTTTATCGAAATCGTTAGAGCCGTTTTCGAGAACGCAATTGCAAATATATATACAAATATTGCTCGTTTAATAGAATAAGATTTACAATTATTCTAATGGTATTCATTAATCTGCATTATTTTATCGCTAGCTCTAACTGATATGTCTTAGACATTTATAAAAGCCTTATTTTACTTCAATTTGCCTCGCCTTGATTGTTTTTTTTAATATTACTGAGTATAAGGTTAAAGAAAAATGTTTTATTTGTTTTCCTTTGGAAAACTATAAACTATCATTATATTTGCTATAATTTTTTTTCTCGTCTCTATCATTGAATATTAGATACAATTACATTATCTGTGTATCTGTTTTTATATAAAAGCAAATTTATCAAATGTATTCATTTTATACTGTCATCTCTTTTTATCATTGGCAATCGTTACTGTGGAAGTATCAACGTTATTGTATATAGTAGGTTAAGTTGGTGTGAACAATCTCTTGTCAGTCTGTCGTTGTATTATTCTTTCTTATCTTATTGTACAAATTTTTAATGTAATGACGAAACGTCAAAAGTTATTCTTAATATTACTCAGTGAGCAAGAGTAAATCAGTCATTAATATTACTGTAGCCATGTGGCTTTTCGATTTATTAACTTACTTAATATTGTATCAGATTATGCTGGCCATACTATTACAGACGCTAAGTTAACTTTAAAGAAACTGTTTGTATTATTATCTTGTATTATCGTTTCATATAAGTCTCAATAAAGTACTACTACTACTAGTACTACTTGCTCGTTGTTTATACCAAATCGGGGTGGTTTTTTCCGACAATCTCTCTCTACTGTTTCTTTCCTGCAATGCGTCGACGGCTTCCCGAATCTTCCATGCGTTGATCTCAATTTAATATGTTGTGCTTCACTCGCTGCGTTGCTTTCGAATCAGCGCTTTTCTCTTAATTGAATTCGTTGCTCTTCTCTCTCTACGTGGATATGGATTGATATTGGTGTTCTCATTTACATGCGTTGCTTCTCTTGATGTTGTGTCCCGCAACAGCAAAACTTCTTCCGGCTCTTGTTTGATATTTTGTTTTTTCCCCTTTTTGCTCTCTCTGCATCTAACGACAGTTTCGTGATGACAAATTTAACGATTTGCCAATACACAAAATGTTGCTGCTCTTACCTCTCTCCGCATCCCACGACGGTTTCGCTTTCATATGCTGGGGGCCGATTATGACAAGCGATGCGAATCGTATTCACTGGCGCTTTTGAAATTTGGAATTATTAAATGCGCTTTCGCTTTTTTTCCCTTCGCAACCACCCTATTTTGAAATGCGATTGTGACAGTTCTCTTTTCACTTGCGATTGTTATTTTTTGGCGCATTCAAAGGCGAATATTGACAAAATTTAAGTTTGTTCGTATATTTATTCTAAATGTAAGTAATATGATTAATTTTATATTGTATGTAATACACGCTCTTACTTTTGTTTAGGAATTCAAAACAACACACTAATAACACACAGTTCAATATTCTTATTGAATTTATGAAGAGGAATAATGGCATAGCTAGAGGATATCTTTCTGCTCCTGAATATAGGTCTAAAACCAAAGAATTGTGGATTAATATCACAGAGAAGTTGAACAGTGAAGGGCCTCCCACAAAAACCGAAGACGCATGGAAAAAAGTAAATTTTTCAATACGTATTTATCAATAAACGATGCCTTAAAAATATTTGTAGGATTGGAAGGATTTCAAATATCACACCAAGGCCAAAGTACGTCACAACTTTAAATGTGTTCGTGGAGCAGGAGGAGGACCAAACACTCAGCAAGTCCTCTCTGCTATAGAGAATGAGGTGATTGCTCTGCTCGACCTTAATGCTCTTGAGAGTGGGCTTAATGTCCAAAAATTTGGGGCTTCTCAAACAGAAATGTTTGAAGTAGTTGTCGAGGAAGAAGTAATGGAGCAAAGCAACATTATATATGAGGAGGATGATGTAATGACCTGGTCGCAGCCTGAAATACTTTCTCCAGTTAATCAAGCAATGACCAATTTAGCTGACGAATTTACCACTTCGTCAAGCGAAGTGTTACCCGGAATTCAACCACAGATGCGAGTCCCAGTGCCAAAAAAAAACCGCGAAGAAATTGCTGGAAATTCAAGTGGAGCAACAAAAAATTCTACAAAAGAAGTATTGAACTGCTGGAGGAACAAAACAAATTGATTGAAATAAAAACAAAGAAACGAATTTGCAAACTGAAGAAATGAGGAAAAATAGAAAAACTAATGAAAAAAAATTAGATTTATTGATGAAACATTACGATTTAAAAGAAAAAGAGCTACAAGGAAATATTAAGTGTCGTAGAGAAACATCCAAACAGAAGTCAGCCGATTTAGAAGTAAAGATGCAGGAACTTGAGCTCAAGAAGAAAAAAATGGATCTACTCAAACATAAAAAGTGATATAAACTTTTGTCGACTAAGGGCAATCACTAAGTGCATTAATCACTTCGCTTTATTTTGTTGTTTTTTTTATTTTATTTGTTTTATATAGTTTTTTATTTAACTAAGCGTTGAAGCTAACTTTAGCTTTAAAATTTCATTTTAATATAATTTAAACAAGGACTGAATTTTAAAAGCAATATATTGAATTATTTTATTAACAACTACATTTTGCACTTTTTATTGAAAAAATCGAATTTCATTTACAACGAATCTCTTATCTGATCTCTTATAGCATTTGCAATGTTTTGGTTAGATATATTTGAAAAATCATTTGTGTTGAAGTTATCAGAATTTACTACAAATAATTGCTCTTCGAAACGCACATTATATTTAAGACATACATTATGTAACATCGAGCATACGTTTACAATCCGTGCGGCCTTTTCAGGTGCATAATGCAATTCCCTTGCATTCAGCAAACATCTAAACCGTGATTTTAAAATTCCAAAACATCTTTCAATGACAGATCGGCATTTTGAATGAACCATATTATATTTCGCCTGCCGAGAATTGGGGTTTGGTGACCTGTAGGGTGTCATCATCCAAGGCTCAAGAGTGTAACCTGAATCACCTGTGAGAAATAAATATTGAATTTTTATCATGACCATCTTTTTTATAAATTACCTAGCATCTTACTTCTATCTCCATTATTAAAATTTGATTTCATTAAATCTCTTTCGGCACTCATTGACCAAATGACAGAATCATGCGCACTCCGACCATGACAAGCATTCACACAAGTTATTCTTGTGGTATAAGTACAAGCCTAAGTGAAATAAAGTGTTTTATAGAAGGATTATAATACTACTCGTAGTTGCAAAAAATAATTACCATCATGACATTGAGGCTATGGTTGCCTTTTCTATTAAAAAAGTGATGCTCATTTTTAACAGGACGGATGATAGATACATGCGTTCCATCAACACACATTATTACTCCCGGAAATCCACTTGAGTGGTAAAAATGTTCTTCTGCATAACTTTTCTCAAGCTCACTCATATGAAATGTAATCATTTCAGGACACAATTTTCGCTCCAAAATTTGCAGCGTTTCGTGCCGTAGGTTGCGCCATGCCGATCAAACAATCCTGACCAACGCTCTTTTGATATGAACCTTCCGCAAGAAATCTTAAGGTGGCGGCCAGCTTCGATATTGGTGGGATGCCACTGCTTGTTCGAAGAGCGAAGTCTCCTTTTATTCTATTAAGAATGAAAGTAAATGCTTCTTTGGACAACCGGAATAGCTCAATAAATCTACATAAGTATATTGAAAGCAACAATTATAAAAAGCAATTTCATCATTTGTTTACTTACTCGTTGTTGGAAATATCAAGCGGCGATGAGCCTCATCTTATCAGCCGTCTTTCCATCCTTAAATTCGAACATTCTTCAACATCCTCCAATTCAGCATAAAGGTATAAACTTTGTAAAATGCTGGTGACAAATAATCGTTTTGGATAATTTAAAATTTCGGGATTTTAAATTTCCAGAGATTTCGACTTATTGTCAGCTGAGAAAGAGAGAATGGGAGATAGAGACTTCTCAAAATTAGTTCCGAAGGAGTGAAGACTTTTCCTTAATAAAACCACAGGATTTTGTGTTTTATAACAATTGAACAAAAGTTGAGATTTATTAACAATTTTATATGAGTATAAAAAATGTTAGAGAGATAGAGTATGAAAAAGAGTACCTTACCCTTCGATGGTTGATTTAAGAAGAAGGAGAAAAACAATTCATTGTAGGCTAAACGGAAGTTAAGCTCCACCATAACTTAAAGCTAGGTTTAATATTATAAATTCGAAAAAGTAAGTAGTTAACTAGTACAGTACGGTGTTTGAAATTAAAAAGTTTGACATTAGGCAGTAAGGTATTCATGAAAAATGGTAAGTATATACAAAACAGTTCAATTCAATATTTTAAGATATAATAAGCTGCGGAGAACGTCGTGCGACGTCGACATGGCGCCCGCCTTGCGCTTGTGCAAGATTTTACAGCATGTTCTCCAGCTGCTGCAAGGCCCTTATGACCTTTCCCAGCTGCTCTCGAGGATTGTTGCTGGAGCTCCGTTCTCGTTTAGCGCGTTCCGGTAGGCGCTCTCGTGGACGGGAACGTCTCTGCTGGGGTGCCGTCTTACGGTCATTTGAACTCCGGTTGGATACGAGCTGAAGGCGATGCACGATTCCTGTGCGCTTTGACGTTTTCGGCTCGTTTGACAGCGCCCGTTGATGTTTAAAGGATATACGAGTGTGCTTAAAATCATGCAGGAGAGAATGATGCAGATCTCCACAAGTTTTGCAAACGACCTTAGAGCTACATTTTCCAACAGTGTGCGATTTTGCCAGACAGTTTGAGCAGTACCCATGCTTCCGTATAATTTGCCTGCGTTGTAAGACGTCCATCGTCAAGAACAGCTTGCAGAACCTTATAGAATGGTATCTCTTGCAGAGTCGGCACTGATACAATTGTCTAGAAAACAAAAACCTTATAAGTACTGGAATGATATTGATATGATATAGTGTGAATATAGTGTGCATGTTGGATAAATGATGTGATTGTATGCAATAAGAATTAAGATAAGCTGAGAATTGATAAGAGTTGAGAATATATGAGCATATGTAATGAAGAGTTTGAGTTAATGGAGTTTTTGAAAATTAAGAATTTGTAACAGAAATTGTTTGAACTTATAAATATCTTAAGATGAAGGTAAAATACAAAGTTTGACGATAGGTCGAGTGACGACACCATTCTGAGTTTGAATGTCAGCCACTCGAGCTCGTTTATCAGATCCCAGATAGATCTTAATAATGCGCCCTAGTCGCCATTCGGTGGGTGGAAGCAATTCATCTTTGAGGACAACAAAGTCTCCCTCGCAGGTATTCCGTTCAGGATGTTTCCACTTATAGCGTTTGTGTAGTTCACATAAATATTCTTCTTTCCAGCGCCTGCTGAACTGATGCTGAATAACTTTTAATTTTTCCCATCTATTTATTAGGGACAAGTTTTCTTTATTGATTTCTGGGATCGAGATCAGGGGTGCACCACGTAAGAAATGGCCAGGAGTTAAGGGCAATAGTTGGGTTGGATCGTCACTCATTGGAGAGAGTGGTCTTGAGTTCAGAACCGCTTCGATTCGAGCTAAGAGTGTAGAGAACTCTTCAAAATTGAATTTTTGATTTTGAGCAACCTTTTTCAAGTGGGTTTTAAAGCTTTTTACAGCGGTTTCCCACAATCCGCCCATGTGAGGGGCACTGGGTGGTATGAAAGACCATTCAGAGCCTTGAGAGAGATATTTTTGAGCTATATCTGAAGAAGATTTTTGTATAAATTGATTAAATTCCTTTAGGAGCGTGCGGCTTGCTCCGACGAAATTGCGGCCATTGTCAGAGAAGACTTTTTTTGGCAATCCACGTCGTCCTACAAATCGTGCAAATGCTGCACAAAATGCCTCGGAAGAGACGTCGGAAACGGTCTCCAGGTGTATTGCTTTAGTGGAAAAACATATGAAGACGCTAATAAATCCTTTTAGTAGAGGCGCTCGTCTCAGTGCTGAGGATTTCAGCTGAAAGGGACCGGCAAAATCTATTCCGATGAAAGTGAAGGGCAACGTAAAGTTAACCCGCTCAGGAGGAAGTGCAGCCATAATTTGAGTTTGCACCTTTTGTTTGTATATCGTGCATACTTTACATTGTCTAATGCAGTGTTTTACTTTGTTTTTTAAGTGAGGAATATAAAATTCCTGTCGCACGGCTCTGAGCATTAATCGGTGCTCTGAGTGAAGCAGAGTTTTATGAGTAAACTCGAGATAAAGATGGCAAAACCGTGATTTTTCTGGCAATATGATAGGGTGTCTTTCATTATAACTAAGAGCAGCGTTTGCCAGGCGGCCGTTGACTCTTAACATTGTATTTTTATCAACATATGGATTTAATGTTAAAAGTGAACTTTTTTTGGAGATAGCAATAGAATTTTTCAATTTATTGTACTCATCTGGGTAGTAGATGGCTTGGGTTTGAGATATAAGACGGCATTTCACATATTTCACTTCCGCTTGTGTTAAATCTCCCCGGTTTTTAGAGAACGTAGTGCGGTACCGAGGAAGACAAGAATGGAAGAATCAAAACACATATGCAAATACTCGCAGCGATCGAGAATAGGAGGAAAAGCTGTTTAGCAGATCGTCTTCTGGTGTTAAAGTATGAAAAACTTCAACTTTTCGAAGCTCCGGAACTGCTGAGATGGTGGGGTGGAACTTGGGCCAATGCTGTGGGGCCTGCACAAGCCAATCTGGACCATTCCACCACAAGGAATTTTTTGCGAGATCCTGCGGAATACAACCTCTGGTACCAAGATCTGCAGGGTTTTCAGCTGTTGGTACATGTTTCCAAGTTGCATTTTGGACATTTTTTAGGATTTCAGATATCCTGTTTGCCACATACGTTTTCCACATATAGGGCTGCTTACCTAGCCAGGCCAAGACAATTGAGGAGTCTGACCAGAGATAAAGTTCGTGTTTCGGCAATTGTAGTTGCGAATTCACGTGCTTCACTAGTTTTGACAAGAGAACTGCTGCGCACAGCTCAAGTCGAGGTAAACTAATAGTTTGGAGAGGGGCCACTTTACTTTTGGCTACTAGTAAATGGGAAGAGCTTTTTGAGTTTACGTCTACTGTGCGAATGTAAAGAGTTGCACAATAGGCCTTTTCCGAGGAATCGCAGAAGCCATGAATTTGTAACTTATGCTGTGGAGAGAACCCAATCCATCGCGGTATGGCAATTTTGTCGATGGCTGATAAATTGTCGAGAAACGAATTCCATTTCATCAAAGAGACTGGTTTGACACATTCATCCCAGTCAACACCTTCCAGCCAGAGTTGCTGTAAAAGTATTTTTGCCTGAACAATCACTGGGCATAGCCAGCCAGCTGGGTCAAAGAGGGCCGCCACCGCAGAAAGGATTTGCCTTTTTGTAGCAGATGAGGTGGGCAATAGCGATTTTACAGCATAACAAAAAGAGTCGCTGAGTGCGTTCCATTTAATTCCCAGAGTTTTGGTTGAACTTGTGTCGTAAAATTTAAGAAAATCTGAATTTAGCAGATCTTCGTCGGGCAAGTGTGAGAGTAAGTCTGGGTGATTGGCAGTTAGCTTTTTTAAAGGAAGACCAGCACTTTTAAGAGCTTCTATAAGCTGTGATTGAGAATTTTGAGCAGATTGAATATCGTGACCTCCTGACAATATATCATCAACATAAGTTTCATGCTTCAAAACTGAAGAAGCCAACGGATGAGATTTTTGGCAATCTTCAGCTAACTGGTGAAGCGTTCGAATAGCGAGGAAGGGGGCACAGTTCACACCAAATGTGACTGTTTTCAGAGAAAAATCTTGAATCGGATCAGTGGGGCTAGGACGAAAAAGAATTCGTTGAAAATCGCGATCATCTTCGTGTACAATAATTTGACGATACATTTTTTGAATGTCACCATTGTAGACATAGCGATAAAAACGCCAATTGAGAATGACGCTCATCAAGTCGGCTTGGAGAGTTGGACCGGTGTATAAGACATCATTGAGAGAGAATCCGCTGAGAGAGCTTTTCGAAGCATTAAACACTACACGCACTTTGGTTGATGTGCTATCGGGTTTGACCACTGCGTGATGGGGCAAATAAAAGGACAAATATTTTCCATCTTTACAAATTTCCTGGGAGTTTGTTCTGTGCATGTGCTTTGCTGTCAGATACTCGGTGAGTACTTCCTTGTACTGACCTTGCAGCTCCGGTTTTTTCTTTAAAGTGAGCTCCATTCTCGTATATTGCTTTAAAGCGATACATCGAGAAGAGCCAAGAGCCATATCAGAAGGGAAGTTTTTCTTCAATGGGAGGCGGACCACATATCGTCCATCCAGCTGCCGAAAAGTAGTACTTTTATAAAATTTTTCGCAGTAAGCATCTTCTTCAGAGATTGGGCGTGATTCGGGAACCTCTTCAATTTCCCAGAATTTCCGAACAAGTTCGCTCAGAGAAGGTTCACAAGTCTGCGCGATATATGTAGAAAACGCATAAGCATTTGAAGACGAGGACGATGTAGAGGAAAGAGGGCCGCTCAGGAACCAACCGAACACAGTTTTCTGCGCCAAAAGGCTTCCAAATATGTTGGTTTGTACTCCGTCGAGCATGATATGCGGGATAACATCACTTCCTAATACAAGGTCTATTTGTGCTGGGATATAAAAGCTAGGATCGGCGAGCTCTATGCCTTCGATCTCTTTCAAATTAGGTTTGAGAATAGGGTATGAAGGTAAGAAATTGGTTAATTTAGAAAGCACTATCGCTTGAACATTGAGTTGAAACTTGAGGCTTTTCGTTACGAGATGAAACGAACAAATCTTTTTTGAGCTTCCAACAATATTGCCACCCATTCCCGAGATATTGGTCAGTAGTTTTCTTGTTGGTAATGCAAGACGATCTTGAACTTTTTCGGATATGAACGTTTTTTGAGATCCTTGATCAATAAGCGCTCGTAGAGTAAATAGTTCTCCAAGATGTTGAATGTGAACCAAAGCTGTTGGTAGAATGACTCTGGCTTCATTCGCTGCAAAGTGAGAGGACACTTCTGCAACATCTTCAGACAGTAAAAGAGAGGGATCCGGTTTTAAAACATTATCTGGTTCCAATGCTTGAACATGCAAGGAGTTGATAGAGCGATTTCTTGACGTTGAGGGTATATTGTCACTTTGTCTGCTATCGTTTGGAGTTTGAACATGCAGCATTGAATGATGCTGCTTCTTGCAATGTATACAAGAAAATGCACTTTTGCATTGGCTCTTTAAATGAGAATAGGCCAGGCAATTCGAGCAATACTTGTTCCGTTGAACAAATTCCACTCTTTCTTCAGGTGAAAGAGCTTTGAAATTGGGACACATTCTAAGAGAGTGATTTTGTTTGCATGTTAAGCAGAAGGAATAGTTGACCTTTGGATTATTTTCCAGGTGATAATTTTGCACATTGGGTCTACTTTGAGGTGTCTGTTGGGTTTTATGTGGAGGATAATCAAATTGGGATTTATGTTGTCCCGAATTATTTGGGATTCTGCTGTTTGAAAGGGTTTGTGTGTTCCTATTTGGGAAGATAGGCTGCGACACTTTGAGTTTAGCATTTTTGATGCTATTTATCTTTTCAACCACTTCGTAACGAGAAGTTAGAATGTTGGGTTCTTGAGAGTGAGATGGATTAGGAATCGAGTCTGACCTAGGCTTAGGAATGACTTTTTGTTGCCATAAGTTCTGAAGATCCATTATTTGTGATTTGCATAAGTGATATGCGTCAACACAAACGCTGAATTTTGCCTTCGCTGACTCCTTAAATTCTTTGCTTGCTGTTGTGTCATCAGAGATCATGACTTCTTCATAAGCTTTGAAGAGCTTTTGCCATCTCTCTTCGATGTCACGGGCCTTAACTTCCAAAAGAGTGTCAGTTTGCTCTTCTGTTGAAGATGCTTCAATAGCCGAGCAAAATGTGACTAATAAGTCAGAAGCAAATATAAACTTTGTTGTTACGCTCATTTTTTTGTGTTTTAATTGACTGAGTAAGTTTGAGACAATTGAGAAAATGAGAAAATGTAAGCAATTAAATTCGTTTCAAGGATATATCGATATATCCAGGTTATTCGACTGTTGAATATGTCAGTGATTTTTTTTTTTTTTTAAATATTGCAATATATCCGCGCAATGTACGCTACGAGATATATGCCCAAGAGAAGTGAAAAGATATTTTTCGCGATAATAATATCTTTTTACTGTGTATCCGAGATAAAGAATGTGAGTTGAGAGAGATTGTGAGTGAGAGATAGTATAGGTTAAAGAGAATTTCGAAAATTTAATATTTGCAAAACTATGATTTGCGTAAACTTTGCGAGAGAGAGGGAGACAAAGACACCGAAATAGTCACTTGTCTTTAATCGAGTATCAATTTGCGAGAGCAAGAGAGAGATATATGCATATATGCGTTAGAGAAATAGAGAGAGATAAATAATATATAAATTATTTAAATATTTGACAAAACCCATAAACCGCGTAAAATGAAAATTGTTGGAAAAGAAAGCCTTCTGGAAAATTTGAATTTCGGGATTCTAATTTCCTTTAGAATTCGAAGGCTTCTTCCTGAGAGGGCTGTGAGAGAAAATAATTTGTTGGTTTTTTTTTTTCCCCCAGTGTATGCTTGGATGTGGCCTAAATATGTGTGTGAACTAATTTCAACATGCAATGGTTTTTCCCAATAGGGTGTGAATGTTCAAAATATTTTAAATATATAGCATTTATTTTCTTTGAGTGTATAAATGTGTTAAAAAATTTTGGGTTAAATTTTTTTTTTCTTTTAGTTAAAATTTTTCTAAAAAAATTAGTGTTTTTTTCCAATAGTGT
Organism: Tetanocera ferruginea; assembly: GCA_958299015.1. NCBI lineage: Eukaryota > Metazoa > Arthropoda > Insecta > Diptera > Sciomyzidae > Tetanocera > Tetanocera ferruginea. Next base: position 85,222,412 of record OY282640.1, on the reverse strand, counting down.
GCGTTGAAAAATATTTGAAAATATATTCCACATATATTTTTTTTTGAGTGTAGAGGTGTGTAAAAAATATTGAGTTTATTTGTTTTCTTTTAGTTGAAATTATATCAAGAAATGAGTTTTATTTTTTATTTTTTATTTTTTCTTCAATAGTGTGTGTTAAAAATTTTGAAAATATATTGCATAAATATATTTTTTTTTTTGAGTGTAGACGTGTGTAAAAAAATTTTGAATTTATTTGTTTTCTTTTAATTGAAATTATTTCAAGAAATGAGTTTTATTTTTTCTTCAATAGTGTGTTAAAAATTTTGAAAATATATTGGATATATATATATATTTTTTTATTTTTTTTTTTGAGTGTAGACGTGTGTAAAAAATTTTGAATTTATTTGTTTTCTTTTAATTGAAATTATTTCAAGAAATGAGTTTTATATTTTTTTTTTTTCAATAGTGTGTGTTAAAAATTTTGAAAACATATAGCATCTATTTTTTGTTTGAGTGTAAATATGTGTTCAAAATTTTGGGTTTATTTTTTCCTTTCGTTTAGTTGAAATAATTCTAAAAATTAGTTTTTTGTTTTTTTTTTTTCTCAATAGTGTGTGTAAAATATTTGAAAATATATATCATACATATTTTTTTTTTTTTTTTTTTGAGTGTAGACGTGAGTAAAAATTTAGAATTTATTTGTTTTCTTTAAGTTGAAATAATTTTAAGAAATTAGTTTTGTTTTTCCAATAGTGTGTGAAAAAATTTTTAATATATGTAGTATATATGTAGTATATATGTAGAATATATGTAGTATATATGTAGTATATATGTAGTATATATGTAGTATATATGTAGTTTATATGTAGTATGTAATTTTAAATATAAAATATACTGAATCTATATTTTTTTTTTTTCAGTGTATGCTTTGTAGAAATTAAGATTTGAATTTTTTTGTATATTGTGGAAATCTTTCATGTGCGAATAAAATTTTATTATTTTTCTTTTCTTTTTTCTTATTTTGATGAGTGCTTATGTATGCTTGCTTTTTCTTTGTGTGTGTGTGTGTGTGTGTGTGTGTGTGTTCGTGTGAAAGTTTTAATTTAAAGGAGTACCTTTGACCTTGGGTTCCCACAAGATCTTCCAATTGGTTGTGGATTTAATGCTGCTGCACCGGCTTTACGCTGACTGTTCCTTCTTTAATTTCCGTCACTGTATAACTTTTGTCTTGATGCACCCAGTTTTACGTTTTCCAGAACGATTTTCGGTTTGTTGCTGTAGCTGCTGTTGTCGTTGTTTTTGTTTTTGTAAAATGTAAAATGTTGTTGTTGTTTTTGTTGCACTGCAAATTTTGGGTGCTCAGCTGTTGTTTTTGTGTTTGAGACCAGTTGGGTGCTCCGCTGTTGTTGTTGCGCAGCAAATTTGGGTGCTCCGCTGATGTTGTTGTTGTAGCTGCAATGGAAATTTAAGCAACCTCATGCAAAAAATCAGGTTATGGCCTAACTTCACACTTACGCACTTTAAATCACACTTTCGTTTCGGTATTTTAATAGCACTTGCAATATTTATATTTATATAAATTATTATGTTACTAGCACTTTTCTGTATATTATAAGCACTTGCACGCTGCTTTCTTTATGCACAAAAAAAAAATGGCGACTTAGCAATTGTCTTTTTCTTACCTCTGTTTCTTTGTGTTGTACATTACGCACCAAATGTTTGCAGTTAATGTATGCAAGGCAAATTGTGTAGCACTTTCAACTTTGGCTAAGGAGAGATAAGATTATTAGAATATTTTGTTTATTTTTTTAATTTTTAACAATTTTATGTTATTAAAAACCGCTTTGTTTGACTTTATTCCAATTGTGGTTATTTTAAAAAGGCTCGAAGGACCATGTAAAATGCTGGTGACAAATAATCGTTTTGGATAATTTAAAATTTCGGGATTTTAAATTTCCAGAGATTTCGACTTACGAGCTGAGAAAGAGAGAATGGGAGATAGAGACTTCTCAAAATTAGTTCCGAAGGAGTGAAGGCTTTTCCTTAATAAAACCACAGGATTTTGTGTTTTATAACAATTGAACAAAAGTTGAGATTTATTAACAATTTTATATGAGTATAAAAAATGTTAGAGAGATAGAGTATGAAAAAGAGTACCTTACCCTTCGATGGTTGATTTAAGAAGAAGGAGAAAAACAATTCATTGTAGGCTAAACGGAAGTTAAGCTCCACCATAACTTAAAGCTAGGTTTAATATTATAAATTCGAAAAAGTAAGTAGTTAACTAGTACAGTACGGTGTTTTAAATTAAAAAGTTTGACATTAGGCAGTAAGGTATTCATGAAAAATGGTAAGTATATACAAAACAGTTCAATTCAATATTTTAAGATATAATAAGCTGCGGAGAACGTCGTGCGACGTCGACAAACTTAAAGAATCCATTTTAAACTAATTTGACGCATTAAGCTTTTGCAACAAACACTTATTTTAATTGGAACACGCAAATAAAAACATGCACTAATGCAAATTCTAAATTATTTCTTTGACATTATGTCATTTCAATCTTGGAAGTTATCTGTCAAATTCATTGGAAATTTGCGAAGAAAAATTTTCGCTTTTGGTGAATTTCAGAATAGCCGAATGCGAAATAGGTCGAATTCACAAAAGCGTATTCATTGCGATGCGATTCGCATTTTATAATAGACCCCCTGTTATTGTTTGTAGTGCATGAAAATGTTGGCTATTTTCAAAGCAACACACAAAATTATACACAAAAGCGACAGAATAAAAAAAAATAACTTTAGCAGGTTGATTGAAAAATTGCATAAAGAGTCAATGCAGAATGTTCTTTCATAAAAATTTTGTTATTTTTGTTATATTTCATGAAATGCTTATTTGATATCGCGTCGACTTCGCCTTCATGCGTCTGTTGTTATTTCAAATGCTTTCAGAATTTGGCTATTTTCAAAACAACACACAAACTTACACTGCGCACACTTCTTTGATGTATTTTTTATCTTTTAAAAGCATTTCTGTTCATGCGCCACTTTCTGATTGAACTCATTATTTTATGCACTATAAACCACTTAAAATCTCGTTTTTACTTGATTTTACTCAATGTTTCAGACTCCATTCACATCCCGGTTGAGCCCCCATTTGTAGAAATTGAAACACAGGTCTTTCATCTGGATTGGTATTTTTGTATAAAATACACATTTATTAAATTCACTGTTTTAATTTAAGTTTAGTAAATACGTGTAGTAAATATTTAGACATAGTTAGTTTATAAGTTAATACAAAGACGGTTAATAATTTTAACATATTCATAAATTCACTGTTGCAATTTTCATGTAGTTAGGTTTAAGTTACACATAGTTTAAGATTGAATATTGTTAATATTTTTAAATAATTCTTACATTTGATTCATTGTTGCAATTTTCATGTAGTAAGGTTAAAGTTACACATAGTTAAAGATTAAACACTGTTAATATTTTAACATTTAATTCAATGTTGAAATTTTCATGAAGCTAGGTTTAAGTAACCCATAGTTTAAGATTGAATATTATTTATATTTTTAGATAGTTCTTACATTTGATTCATTGTTGCAATTTTCATGTAGTAAGGTTAAAGTTACACATAGTTAAATATTAAACACTGTTAATATTTTAACATTTAATTCAATGTTGAAATTTCATGAAGTTAGCTTTAAGTTACGCATAGTTAAAGATTAAACACAAGCATTGTTCACAGTTTTGCAAGTTCATTAACTTCTTTGTTACAATTTACAAAGTCAACTCTAGTTAGTTTGTGATTAAACAAACATCTCAACTGTTAATATATTTTTGGAATTTATTCTTCGTCTGCTGCTCGAGCGCGTCCATGTTTCTTCGTTCACGTCTGTGTTTCAACTCTCATGTTCTCTTCTTTCTTTCGTTATTATTCAGAGCGTCTCGTTCAGTTTTGTATTTTCTGTCAGTTTTGTATTTTCTGTCTCATGTTCGTCCAATTAGTCAATTTGTTGGCTTTTTCTTAAATGTTTTCATGGTCGCAGTGTAACCGTATCGTTAATAATTCTGTCCGCTTCTAGTCGTACGTCTAGTCAATGTGTTTCCGCCCTTCAGTCCGTCTTGTTCCGATCCTACATACATTTGCTTTTCTTATTTTGCTTTCTGCTTTGTTTTCAGAGAGTGCAAGTGATTTTTTTGTTTGTTCTTATTAGCTGTTTTAACATTTGTTTACATTTTTAGTTCTTTCAAATTATTATCTCATACACAAACCTGTGCTTTTCAAACTGTCTGTAATACTTCCTCAAACAGGGTTGCCAAAGCTACATTTGAATCTTAAAATTTAATTTAATATAACCTTAAAACTGAACGTAAGGAGAATCTGACCGTGTTGTGAATTGCTGGTTGTGTGAATCCCTTTTTCACTTTAAGTGTGCAGTACTCAATGCTCGTGTTTTCGATGCACTTAACGAAAACAAAGGTTTACGTTGGGCATGCGAAGAATGCAGAGCAACGGATGTTGAAATTTTAAAACTTATAAGGCAATCAAGAAAGGGGTTCTTGGAGGACTCAAAAATCCTAGAAGCGGCGCAGAATAGATTGTCGGATTATGAAAATATTTTTAAATCGTTTAAATGCATGGATGAGGCTTTCGTATCTCCTAAGCGCAAACGTAGCTAAACAAATCTCCGGAACCTTGCCAATGCTAATGCAAAAGCAGCCTCTCCATCTACAAATGTTACTCCAAAAGCCACTACTGATTGTAATATTGATACTTCACCCAACTTAAATACTTCAGGTGAAGCATTAGCAACTGAACTAGAGGTTGTAGCCAAAGTTCATAATACTAATGATTTGGCTACCGCAAAATCTCCAGCGTTTGTCGACCCCAATTTACTTTTGGCTGAAGCTTCTGCTGTTATTACTCCAATTAACTTAACCAATAATTCTCCTTCTAATTCTGGCGCTTTATCTTATGCAAAGACTTGCGTTTTATCAAGTGATGGTTATTCGGTACCTATTTCTAATTAAACAGGTGCAATACTTACTTACTTACTTAGGTGGCCATGACAACCCGTTGACGGGTTACGGCCGACTTCATCAGTCTGTTTCTCCAATCTGTTTCTCCAATCTGTTTCACCAAGCGCGGTTAGGGCTTCCTCGGCCTGGTCAATCCATCGGAGGCACGGTCTTCCTCTTCGTGGTCGACCCTCGGCTTTCGCCTCAAACACCTTTTTCGCTGGAGCTTCTTCATCCATACGAAAGATATGACCCAGCCAACGTAGTCGCTGAATTGTTATACGCTGGACTATGTCAATGTCGTCGTAGAGCTCGTACAGTTCGTGGTTCATTCGAATGCGATAGTCGTCGCCAACTCGAACAGGACCAAAGATTTTGCGAAAAACTTTCCTCTCGAACACCCCAAGAGCGGCTGCATCTGTTTGCGATACCACCCATGCCTCAGCGCCATAGAGAAGCACAGGTATGATGAGCGTCTTGTAGAGTGTTAGTTTTGTCGATCGAGAGAGGGCTCTGGAACCTAATTGCTTACTTAGCCCGTAGTAGCACCTATTAGCAATTGTTGTTCTTCGCTTTATCTCCAGGCTGACATTGTTGTTGCTGTTTACGGCGGTGCCAAGGTATGTAAACTCCTTGACAACTTCAAAGTTATATTTGCCTGCTGTAACATGGGGGCCTAGACGCCGCATTGGCTGATTCCTTTTCGATAGCGGCGAAAGCAGCGGTTACATCTCTCTTGGTTCTGCCGATGATATCGATATCATCAGCATACGCAAGGAGCTGGACACCTTTGTAGAAAATGGTGCCATTTCGATGTACACCTGCCTTTCGTAAGATCCCCTCCATGATGATATTGAAGAGATCGCATGATAGCGGGTCGCCTTGTCTGAAACCTCGTTCGGTATTAAAGGATTCGGAGAGGTCATTTCCTACCTTGACGGAGCTGCATGTATTGCTCAACGTCATCTTGCAGAGCCTTATCAACTTTGCAGGTATACCGAACTCAGACATTGTTGCGTACAGGCAATCCCGAATCGGGCTATCGAACGCAGCTTTGTAATCAACAAAGAGATGATGGGTGTCGATTTGGTTTTCGTGGATTTTCTCCAGGATTTGGCGTAGTGTAAAAATCTGGTCTATGGTGGACTTGCCAGGACGAAAGCCACACTGATAAGGTCCAATCAGTGTTTTGGTATGCGGCTTCAATCTTTCACACAAAACGCTCGAAAGAACCTTGTATGCGATGGAAATAAGACTGATACCTCGGTAGTTGGCGCAGATTGTCGGGTCTCCTTTCATAAGTATAGGACAAAGCACACTGAGATTCCAATCGTCGGCCATGCTTTCCGCTAGCCATATTTTGCTGATGAGTTGATGCATGCACCTTATCAATTCACCGCCGCCGGTTTTAAGCAATTCAGCAGCCAGGCCGTCAGCACCTGCGGCTTTGTTGTTTTTGAGTAGCTGGATAGCAACTTTAACCTCGTCATGGCTAGGTGGTGGAATTTCCACTCCATCATCGTCGATTGGTGGTGTCAGACTGCATTCTCCAATGGCAGAATTGTTGGTATCGTCACCTGCAAGCAGATTGGAAAAATGCTGTCTCCATACTTTCAATGCGCGCTGCGTATCTGTAACCAGATCACTATTCTCATCTCTACAAGTGGCTGGTAGAATTTTCGAGCATCCTTCTTGCCCTGGTACACCTCAATTTTTTCTCGCTCACGCTTTTCCTGCTCTCTTTTTTTACGTCTGAAAAGGCTCTTCCTTCCTCTTATCGCGATAGTTTTCGTGCATGGCTCGCGTTGCAGCTGACTGCAGCGTCTTTTTATATGCGGCGTATTTTGCTGCTGTCGCGTCGCGACACTCCTGGTCATACCATTGGTTGCGAGGTTGCGAGGTTGCGGGCGCCGAAAACCAATGACTTCTTCAGCAGTAGTGCTCATGGAGTGGGATATATGCGCCCAAAGTCCGCCAGCGTCGTCGAGGCAAGAGTAAGGTTGGTTGAGCTTAACCGAGAGTTGAGCGGAGTAGGCCTCGGCGGTCCGTTGTGATAGCAGCTTATCGACATCAAGCTTTCGTTGCACACCTGTGCGTACATTCTTCGCATTGCACAATCGCATGCGGATCTTGGCTGCAACAAGATAATGGTCGGAGTCAATATTGACCCCCCGAAATGTGCGCACATCCAGTACACTTGAAGCGTGCCTTCCGTCGATCACAACATGATCAATTTGGTTTCGCGTTTTTTGATCCGGGGACAGCCAGGTTGCCTTTTGGATATCGAGGTGTTGGAATCTGGTGCTACTAACTACCATGTTTCGCGCCGCGGCGAAGTCGATCAGTCTAAGACCGTTATTCGAAGTGGTCTCGTGGAGACTGAACTGACCGACAGTGGAGCCAAAGATGCCTTCTTTTCCGACCTTCGCGTTAAAATCGCGAGATCGGGCCGGGCAGCGATCATACACGTCCTCTAGGCTCGCGTAGAAGGTGTCCTTGACAGCATCGTCCTTTTCCTCCGTCGGGGCATGAGCGCAAATTAGGCTGATGTAGAAGAATTTCGCCTTGACGCGGATTGTCGCCAGCCTTTCGTTCACAGGTGTGAACCGGGAAACACGATGGCGTAGTTTCCGACTTACGACGAATCCGCATCCGAATTCGCGCAGTCTGCTCACTTAGAGCAGCCTTGTCCTTTCCATCGCATCTCCTGGATGGCGGTGATGTCAACCTTTATTTTTTCGAGGGCTTCCGCCAGTTGGACAGTGGCACCTTCCCTATAAAGGGTCCGGACATTCCAGGTGCATATCCGTAAATCATTATCCGTTTTTCGTTTGCGGTGGTCGTCAACGTAGTGGGGGTTCATATCCGAGGCTGATTTTGTTTTCATTTGGAAGTTTGTTTCGCGATTTGCAGCTGATACGTCTAAGGGTGACATCCTTTACTTTTTAAATACAAACCTGAATATTTTGAATACAAATATTTCTGTTTATAAATTCAAGTTATCTCAAAAGCTGACTACAGTTCCGCATCTTATATCAAAACGTTCGTGGTATTAACACTTAACTGATTAGTTTATTTATTATGAGTCACAACATTCATTACGATAAAATTGCTTTCAGTGAGACTTGGCTTAGACCTAACACTTTGAATTCTGAAATTCTGTGTAACAAATTTAATATTTATCGTTAAGATAGAAACTCTATTCCTGGTAATTGCACTAATGGTGGGGGAGTGCTGATTGCGGTTAAATCAATACATTTCTCTCAAGAAATAGTTAACCTTGAAGCTGCAGACATAGAATTCTGTTGTGTGCATGCAAAGTACGGTTCTTTGAGTCTTTATATTACATGCTCATATATACCTCCCTTTTCTTACTTGGAAGTGGTTAAGTTGCATTTAACCACGCTACTCGGTATGTCTATAACCTTCTCAGATTTGACCACATAACGCAATTTAAGAAAAGTATTCTTGGTTGTGACATCATTAGTTACCTCAATGCTCGTAATTGCATCTTTTTACATAAACTTATTTATACCAAAACTCCTGGATATCTCTATGTGAAACTACAATTTTGTCAGTCGACAAGAAGCAATATAATGATAATACCTAACTGGAAGTATCTGAACTCGACCAGGCTTTTTTTCATGAATGCTATTAGATTATGGAATAGTTTACCCAACGTAATTAAAAGTATGGATAGCAAAGGTGGCTTTAGGCAGGCCGTTTTAAAACACTTTTCCTAAAACTTAAATACCTAATTAGATAAGAAACCAGATTTCTACTTTAATTTTTACTTTAATTTTTAATTTTTTTTCTTTTTATTTATGTATTTCTTTTTTCTCTTCCCTTTTCTTTTTCTTCTCTTCCTTCCTCTTATATTTATTAATGCCTAAAAAAAAAAAATATATTTTTGTTTTTGTTTTATTTTCTTGTTACACTAATGAAGTTTTTTAAAGTCAATTAACTGTATAGTTAAGTTATGATTACTTAAGTATTCTTAAGTAATAATTCTAATATATCTTAATTAATATGTAATACTATATCCTAATTATTTTAAACATAAACCTACTCATTGCTTAAGCTATTGTCTTTGTACAGAAAAAGAACTTATTCTTATTGTACTGATATGTTGCATCAAATAAATAATAATAATAATAATAATAATAATAAATTTAATGTGTGCAAGTAAAAAAAAAAAAAACAAGTTAATAGCAACCATTCGGTTTCTATTAGTAAAGTTTTACTATTGCTACATCCTTATGATCATATCTTAATAACTGGTGACCTTAACTTAACCAATGTTTCTTGGAACTATTGTTCTGAAAACCCTTCAATATATTTACCATCTTCTGAAAGTTCATCTGATAATTACTTTTTAAATGAGCTTTCAAGTCAAGGTCTTTTCAACTCAACTATCACTTGAATGAGAATAACCGTTAGCTCGATCTGATATTTTTTGATGAAAGCAACAATGCTTCAGTGTCAAGGTCCGATCCTCTGGTCACTCCTGAAGATGCTTACCATCCAACCATTGAAATTAGTCTTAATTTTCTTAAACCATATCTACAGAATCGTGCTAGTCAACCATGCATGGAATTCAACTTTAAAAAAACTAACTCTGTTAAATTAAAAAGTAGTCTGTCCAATATAAATTGGTCATCTATACTGCATCATAATACAAAAATGTTATCTTCACAGAATCTGGATGCTGCGGTCTATGCGTTAAATACAACGCTCATTGACTGCTTCACTAGATCTATTCCGCAAAGAAAAGCTTCTATAATTTAAGGCCCTGTGTGGTATACCAATGAATAAAGAAAATTGAGAAACTTAATATCTAAATATTATAAAAAATATCAAAGAACACATAGCTTGATTGATTTCGGCCGTTATACTTCAACTAAATATAGTTATCAGCTGTTGTGCAAGCAATCCTTCAACATATACCTAACAAAAGTAAAATTAAACATTAAGTCTGATGCAAAATCATCCTGGAGTTTTGTAAATACAAAACGTAAGATTAATTCCTATCCTTCTTTTATCTATACTATTAAATAAAATTGAAGTGGAAATATTAAGTGTACAGTAGACTCCAAAACTACTGGACCGATTTTTATGAAAAAAATTTTAAATATCATATTTGTGCTACAGAATTACATAGGCGGACTTTTTTTAAGAAAATTAAACAATAAATATATATAATTAAAGTGTCAAGTTTTTAGAAAATTACCAACCATGCTACGCATTGCTTGGTCGTTTGCTTTTCAAGCGTTTGTGTTACGAAAGTTTCAACTTCAACCCTTCTCATTGCGCTCAGCTAGGAACTGCGACACATTCTCTTACACTTTGACTTAAATATAACTTTTTTAGGTAGCATAGAGCAATGAAACAAACAGGTGATAAACTCTGTAAGCGTCGAGCAACGTAAAAACAAAAACAAAACAAAAGCAAACAAGGGGAGAAATTTTGTTATTGATTCTTTTATATAAAGTTTTTTGATCTCGCTCTCGCTCTCCAAACTCATTCGAGGAATAACCAAAAGGAGTTGGCGCTCTTTGACGTGATTGGGAAAAAAAAGCTTGTTGTGCTGTTGTTGCTGCAGAATGATGAGCTGCAAACCAATGTGTGCATATTTGTTTCGTGGCATGCAACATCTTCACACATGTTTTTCTTGTTGTTTTCCAATTTTTTAATTTACACATGAGAAAGACAGATATTTTAATATTTCAAAAGTGGCATTCAGAAGTGTGATAACATATTTTTTTATAGATTAAAGATAAATTAAAAGTTTGAAAAATAAAGTCTTCGTATTTCCCTTAAATAACAAATACATAAATGCCTCGACGTATAACAATTTTTTCAAGGTCAACAAAAAATGCAAGAGCGATGATCCGCGCTAGGAGAGCAAGAGCAGCGACTCAAAGAGAAAATGGTAGGCAAATTATGCCTGAAAATGATTTTCTTACACGACAACCTGCGATTGGAGTGAGGTCTTCTTTTAAATATCAAATTGATTATATAGGTGGGCTATTATTACTAGAGATGCAACGGATATCCGACAAAAATTTACTATTCGGCCGGATACCGCTGAGTAATTAAGCATTTTCACTCATTTATTGTAATTCAGTAAAAATTATTTTAATATAGAATACTCCAATAAATAACATTAAACAGCTAGGGTAAGCTGGGGTAGATTTGACACTTCTTTTTCAAAGTGTTACTGCTCCAAAAATTGATGACCGATTATAAAATTTTTTTAATTCTTTAAAAAAATTGATTATTTAGCTTTCAAACCTAAAAAGGTTATTGTATCATTAAAGTTTTATCATATCGCACAATAAATATAAAACAGTCACAACTCAAAAAACATAACTTTTCAATAGAAGCGAAAAATAAAACTCTTTGGTTGAAACTGCAGAAGAAAATCAATTTTCATTAAACACACAGACTTCATTCTTCCAGTTAAAGAAGAAAATTATGAAGAAGATATTGAGATATGTGTTTTGTGAATTGATTTATATCAAAAAGTCGATATAAAAAATTTTGAGTTGTGACTGTTTTATATTTTGTGTGCGATATATGTTTTAAATATTTTCTAAAAAAAGTCCTTTTGCAAAATGTGCCCCTGCCACGGGGCACCCTTGACATTTGAAATGGCACATTTGACATGAATATTTATGCTTTTTAAGAAATTAAAAGATTATCATCATTCAAACAAAAATTCAATATATCTTTTAATCGTGTTTGTTAGATTAGAATAGAGTTAAACAAAATAATCTAACAAGAACAGCTCGATACAATTGATGTCAAAATTTAATTCAGTTTAATTAGATCTATTCAAATAAAACATTGTTAACGTTATTGTTATTTCAAAAAGCGACCTTTAGCTAATCGTAATTAAGCCTGAAATAAACACCTTTATCGAACTGTCAAATTTAGGGACAAATAATGCTAGCAAAAATGTTGATAATACCAGTTGACAGTAAGTTTTTTAAGAGTCGGTTAACGATATCCATGAGTGTCTTTAACGCGTTTGGGAATTACACTACTGATGTTGATGCTCTACAGAAATGATAATATTTACCCTCCATCACTGACCTTAGGGTGGAATCCACCCACTCACACTTTCTATGTAAGATTTTGAATGCAATACTTGTGTGACGAACTATCAGTCAAAATCTAATCTCTCTTCAATATTTTCAATTCAATAATTTTCAGTTTCTAGTGGTCTTCGAGATATAAGCGTGACAGCGCGATTATAATAAGAAGTGTTTGGGTGCTTTACTTTTTCTAAAGAGAAAAAAGTACTTCTATAATTTTTTGTCTGTACAATTTTAGCTTTACAATCGTTTACTTCATATTTCACTAGCTCTTTAACTGTAGAAATGGCACGCTTTTTTCAAAACCTATTGTATTTTCGTGCTTTTTTACATTAAAACATGAAGTAATTTAAAATTTTTTGTTTTACATAGAAATAGCCATTCTTTTCATAACAAAACATTCCAAAATAGAGAAAATAATCTGCAATTTATGGATACTACTACATTTCTTAGGTCTTAGAAATTATGTCCTTATTATTGAAAATTTCTTTTTTGGGTGGAAGACACCAAGAGATAGTTGTGACGTAACTCAGCCATAGGTTAGTGATCCAGGGTTAAAAGTGAAATCGCTGAATACTTGGGAACCAATTAGACCAGTATTATAGTCGTTACCAGAATAAATAATGTCTTTAGATTTCACTGGTTTACAAATAACGAAAAGTTGTTTGTACTTTGAATGCCACTATCCTTTTCTCATGTAAAATCGGTCGCTAATTCCGAAAAAAAATTTTTTTTTTTTTTCTGTCACTCCGTTTTCGAGATATTGCCCACTGTAGGGTTTTCAACGAAAAAAAAAGTTGGTTCCACCTAATTGCACATATCTCCAGAACCAACAACAGCAATCAAACAAATGATATATCAAATAAAAGCTAATAAAATTTCTTACAAACAATGCAAACATCATTTTTTGGTTAAGCTGTTAGTTTTGGCGGAATAAATTCAAATTTCGGGGATTTTTTTTATTTTTCAGAAAAATTTCCAAAAAAAGACAAAATAGTTGCAAATTTCGTTAAGTAATCAAAATATTTTGCTACTTTTGATATTTTTTACTAAAAGCCTTTATTTTTCCAAAAAAAAAGAAGCTATTGTTGAAGAAAATCTATTGAGAAATGAAAAAGTTGTGTTAAATGGAACGAAATCACCCAAATTATGTGATTAGCAATTTATACATTTGGACTTATTTTATTGCCATAAAAAAAATGAGAACTAAAGGTTGTTGTAAAAAAATCATATATTCTTCATTTTTATTGTTCTTTTAATAATTTTCATTATTTTTACATTATTTAAATTGTATATAATTATTATTCATAATTTTTATTGTTCCTTTTCATTTAATAATTAATTTTTATTCAGAAATTCAAAATGATTAGAATTCTTGTTTTGTTGTTTATTTAATTCGGGATCGGTTTCTCTGATGAGAAACCAACAATTGTCGCCCATCATTCCTTCGTCCTAAAATCCTTGGTACCGATTCTCAATTGCTTTCATCTGTTGGTGGAATCTTTCCCCATGTTCGTCGCTCTCGTCACGGAGATTCTTCGCAAAAAATTCAAATGGGAGTGCAGAAAGTGAATTTTCAGAGACTGATTGTATTGTCTGAATGGAGCTCGGGTAAAAAACGATACATGAAATTCGATGTTCCGATGATCTGGAGACAACCGTTTTGCCACCTAAACGATTGCTATTTTTGTCTGGCCAAAGTGACTGGTGTTGGAAAACACAAACGAGTGATATACGCCACTGTCCCGACTGTTTCCTTTGTGTTGACTGCATGTGCGATCGGAATCGATGGCTTTTTGTTTCCTATATGAAGTAATTCCGCCTTCAAGCTCACTATGCTGCCATCAATACACAAACACAACTCTTTGGGAATGTACGGCTGACCGAAGGCATTAAATAAGCCAGGAATGTTTACGCAATAGCAGATATTGTCATTCTTAGTAAAGTGTATAGCAAACGGTTTTTCACGATTTCTGTAGTATGTCACCTTAACATCGGGTCTCAAAAAGTTGAATTGTTGCAAACGAGAACCATACAATTCCAATTTTTCCTTTGACAGTTCCAAATCTCTTACCCAATCATTCAGCTGCGCTTGCGATAAAAGGTGAGTTGTGTTTTCAGTTGTAATAGTACTACCACCTGTGGTTCCTTCCGACTCCACTGAATCTACGGATTTTCGATTGTTTTCACGTGTTGAATCGGGACAAGTAGGATATGGAACATCGTCAGAATGAGATACTGGCAATGAAACATTCGGGACAGTGGCGTATATCACTCGTTTGTGTTTTCCAACACCAGTCACTTTGGCCAGACAAAAATAGCAATCGTTTAGGTGGCAAAACGGTTGTCTCCAGATCATCGGAACATCGAATTTCATGTATTGTTTTTTACCCAAGATCCATTCACACAATACAATCAGTCTGTAAAAATTCACTTTCTGCACTCCCATTTGAATTTTTTCCCAAGAATCTCGGTGACGAGAGCGACGAACATGGGGAAAGATTCCACCAACAGATGAAAGCAATTGAGAATCGGTACCAAGGATTTTAGGACGAAGGAATGATGGGCGACTATTGTTGGTTTCTCATCAGAGAAACCGATCCCGAATTAAATAAACAACAAAACAAGAATTCTAATCATTTTGAATTTCTGAATGATAAATAAAAATTATTAACATAAATAACTAAAATTATGTACAATGTAAATAACAATATAAATGATTTAAGGGAACAATAAAAATTATAAATAATAATTATATACAATTTAAATAATGTAAAAATAATGTAAATTATTAAAATAACAATAAAAATGAAGAATATATGATTTTTTTACAACAACCTTTAGTTCTCATTTTTTTTATGGCAATAAAATAAGTCCAAATGCATAAATTGCTAATCATACAATTTGGGTGATTTCGTTCCATTTAACACAACTTTTTCATTTCTCAATAGATTTTCTTCAACAATAGGTTATTTTTTTTGAAAAAATGAAGGCTTTTAGCAAAAAATATCAAAAGAAGCAAGATATTTTGATAACTTAACGAAATTTGCAACTATTTTGTCTTTTTTTGGAAATTTTTCTGAAAAATAAAAAAAATCCCCGAAATTTGAATTTATTCCGCCAAAACTAACAGCTCAACCAAAAAATTATGCATTGTTTGCAAGAAATTTTATTAGCTTTTATTTGATATATCATTTGTTTGATTGCTGTTGTTGGTTCTGGAGATATGTGCACTTAGGTGGAACCAACTTTTTCTTTTCGTTGAAAACCCTACAGTCTCGAAAACGGAGTGACAGAAAAAAAAAAAATTTTTTTCGGAATTAGCGACCGATTTTACATGAGAAAAGGATAGTGGCATTCAAAGTACATATTGGCTGTAAACCAGTGTTTCCATTCCTTATTTGTCAACCAACTTGATGCCTTATTTTTCTGCGGCTTATAATAGTCTCTTTCCTGATATCTGAAACCACTTTATAATTATCTTCAAAAGCACTATAATTTTCTTCTTTTCTTGTAATTACGAACATTTCTGTTTTAAAACCAATATTGGAATAAATTTAAAATTTAAATTTTTAAATGAATTGGTAACATCGGGTACAATTGACATTTGTCAAAAGAGCCATTTCAAAAATGTCAATTGGACCCCATAAGCTCTCAGCTATTTTTAAATTTTTTTTGGTTTTTATTTAGTTTTATTAAAATTCACTCATATTTTCAAAAAACGTAAATAACTATTTTAATCTTTTTCAAAGCATCTTTGATGTGTCTTTTGTATTTTTGCGGATATCGAGGGGGAATTAAACTTTAAATATAAAACTAGGGAGTTGCCGAAATATAAGTAAAAACTCGGAGGTGGTTTAAAAGTACTTGATCGACCAATGTCGTTTTTATTATTAAAACTTAAAAACTAACAAAGTTTTAAAAAGAGCAGCGAGAAGCGCTGCTCAAAAGAAAACAGAGAATAAGAGCCGCAGTTGCTCATTGAACACCGCTGTTTCGACAATTTACAGGGTGTTCACCGGTGGACCGAACATGCCGCCCGTCTTGCACGAGTGCAAGACGCTACCAGGAACCCTGCCCTGATAAGACCCATCCAAATATGGAGTTTTGGGCCAACGGCATGCTTAATCCAGCCGGGAGACTGCCAGGCTGCATTATTCGAGCGTAGACATCGACACCCAGAATGAGTCGCAGTGGAGCTCGCTTGTAAAAGTGAGGATCAGCCAGATTGATGTTTGGATAGCTCTGGCTGATCCTCTCGTCGATGTCTTTCGCCGGCGTGACGACCTCCAACCGGCGCTCAACCAGAGCTGTCGTGTGTACCTGGACGCTCGATCCATAACGACCTCGCAGCGCTAGCGTACATACCTCGCGACCATCTACCATGCTTGTTGGAAGCCTCCATCTTCTTACCAATTCGATGGCGATTTTGGTCTGAGGGAGGCACGCATCGAGGAGCGCACGTTCCTGCACTAGGCCACCATTAGCCCAGGTACTCACAACAGCTGTGGGGAGCAGCGAGACAACGTGTTGAAGGCTCGTCGTTGTTGGTCTTGTGGGGGAGACCGCTTCGGGAATTAGTCCCTCAACGATGTCGTAAATGGAAGCATCGAGTTCGGTCTCTTCTGGGAAGGGGACCGCTTCGGAAAGTGATCCCTCGAAGCCGACGCAGACGGTACAGGCAACTGCGGTCCCTTCCCAGATGAACTCTTCGATTCCACCCCAGACCTCGTTGCTTCGCGAGCAGCTGCGGATGTAGGCTGCAGTTTAGGCTGCTTTGCGCGAGAACGTCTTCCACGCCTTCTTGAATGGGCTCGACCTGTTCGGGCCCGAGTGTACGAATGCAGCATGCTGTGGTGATCTTCACCGCAGTGACGGCATCTCACATCGCTCCGACAGTCCTTTCGCATATGAACGGCTGAAAGGCAGTTGAAATAGTAATAATGGAGTAGTACTGTTCTCAACCGCTCCTCCAGGTTCATAGCTATGAACCGCCGGCACGACATGAGATTATGCTCCATGGAGCACAAGCGACACTTTGGGATCATGTCGCTGCTCGTCACCACGGGGAGCACACGGGACAGCACACTTTGCACTGGTGGACTCGATGGCGAAGGAGCACTGGCTGCGGGGACTGGTGCATGCTCTCGCACCGTGTCGGTCTCGCTCAATGCCATCTCGGAGTCCGTCTGGAGAAGCATCTCTTCCAGCAGATCACGCACGATGTTAGTGGTTGACATCCTGAAACGAGACGGAAAAGAAAAGAAAAAGAAAAGAAAAAAGAAAAGAAACATGTAAGAGAATAAAAATGGTGACGGAGCTAGGTCGGCGGTATTGCGACAAGCTTCACTATAGGTCGTGTTATGAAACCTCTTCCGGTGCGGATGTCCGCAACACGGACTCTATTGTCGCTACCGACATAGGTTTTTAAAATTCGACCGATTCGCCATTCATTCGCGGGTAAAATATCATCTTTGACAACAACTAGGTCGTTGACATTGATGTCTAATTGAGGAGTTTTCCATTTCGAACGCCGATGCATCTCTTTCAGATATTCATTTTTCCATCGGTGGCAAAAGTGCTGATGCATCGCCTTGATTTTTTGCCAACGATTGACAAGAGTCAGAGGCTGATCAGTTATTTCTGGCTCCACTGGAGATAGCAGTGGGCCGCCGACCAAGAAATGACCTGGAGTAAGAGACTGAAAATCAGAAGGATTTTCGGACATGGCGGAAAGAGGCCTCGAATTAAGACACGCTTCGATTCGATTCAGTAAAGTTGAAAATTCCTCGAAAGTATACTTCATACTTCCGGCCATCTTTTTGAAATGCGTCTTAAAGCTTTTTACTCCAGCTTCCCATAAGCCTCCCATATGGGGAGCACCAGCAGGAATGAAGTGCCATGTAATTTATTGATGCGAATACTGGGATAGTATTGCATCATGTGACGCAGTTAGGAAGGCTTTGAAATCCTTTTTGAACGTGTTTGACGCTCCAACAAAGAATGTACCGTTGTCGGAGTACACGTTAGCTGGGCAGCCACGTCTCGCAGTGAATCGAGAGAAAGCTGCCAGAAAAGTAGCGGTCGATAGATCGCTTGTGGCGATCCTCCGGCTCGAAGGACCATGTATTTTTGCGGATATCGAGGGGGAATTAAACTTTAAATATATTGGACCGAACATCTATTATAACTCGATCAGAAAGTCTTACGTATCAATACTGGAAAATAACAGTTACACGTGCAAAAACATAAAAACACATATTCCTTTTTATCACTTTATGCAAGAAGTGTCAAACTTCAAAGTCAAAGGTACCCCAGTTTACCCTACTAATTATTGCGGTTTTTATATACATGTGTAAAAGTTTTAACAGACTTACAAAGAATCTTTCTAAAATAATGTATAACATTTTATACTCAAAAAATGATAATTAATTGATGATGATTCAAAAATAGCTTATTTTTTTTGGAAATATGAAGGCTTTTAGTAAAAAATATCAAAAGTAGCAAAATATTTTGATTACTTAACAAAATTTGCAATTTTTTTGTCTTTTTTTGGAAATTTTTCTGAAAAATAAAAAAAATCCCCGAAATTTGAATATATTCCGCCAAAACTAACAGCTCAACCAAAAAATTATGCATTGTTTGTAAGAAATTTTATTAGATTTTATTTGATATATCATTTGTTTGATTGCTGTTGTTGGTTCTGGAGATATGTGCAATTAGGTGGAACCAACTTTTTTTTTTCGTTGAAAACCCTACAGTGGGCAATATCTCGAAAACGGAGTGACAGAAAAAAAAAATTTTTTCGGAATTAGCGACCGATTTTACATGAGAAAAGGATAGTGGCATTCAAAGTACATATTGGCTGTAAACCAGTGTTTCCATTCCTTATTTGTCAACCAACTTGATGCCTTATTTTTCTGCGGCTTATAATAGTCTCTTTCCTGATATCTGAAACCACTTTATAATTATCTTCAAAAGCACTATAATTTTCTTCTTTTCTTGTAATTACGAACATTTCTGTTTTAAAACCAATATTGGAATAAATTTAAAATTTAAATTTTTAAATGAATTGGTAACATCGGGTACAATTGACATTTGTCAAAAGAGCCAATTCAAAAATGTCAATTGTACCCCATAAGCTCTCAGCTATTTTTAAAGTTTTTTTGGTTTTTATTTAGTTTTATTAAAATTCACTCATATTTTCAAAAAACATAAATAACTATTTTAATCTTTTTCAAAGCATCTTTGATGTATCTATTATAACTCGATCAGAATGTCTTACGTGTCAATACCGGAAAATAACAGTTACACGTGCAAAAACATAAAAACACATATTCCTTTTTATCACTTTATGCAAGAAGTGTCAAACTTCGTGACGATTACTGAAATACATAGATGCCAAATTCATTAAATAAAATCTTAAAAAATAACGCTTCCTTCACACCAATAACGCCAAAGTCAATTGTGCCCCAAAGTCAAAGGAACCCCAGTTTACCCTACTAATTATTGCGGTTTTTATATACATGTGTAAAAGTTTTAACAGACTTACAAAGAATCTTTCTAAAATAATGTATAACATTTTATACTCAACAAATGATAATTAATTCAAGATGATTCAACAATAGCTTATTTTTTTGGAAAAATGAAGGCTTTTAGTAAAAAATATCAAAAGTAGCAAAATATTTTGATTACTTAACAAAATTTGCAACTATTTTGTCTTTTTTTGGAAATTTTTCTGAAAAATAAAAAAAATCCCCGAAATTTGAACATATTCCGCCAAAACTAACAGCTCAACCAAAAAATTATGCATTGTTTGTAAGAAATTTTATTAGCTTTTATTTGATATATCATTTGTTTGATTGCTGTTGTTGGTTCTGGAGATATGTGCAATTAGGTGGAACCAACTTTTTTTTTTCGTTGAAAACCCTACAGTGGGCAATATCTCGAAAACGGAGTGACAGAAAAAAAAAAAAATTTTTTTCGGAATTAGCGACCGATTTTACATGAGAAAAGGATAGTGGCATTCAAAGTACATATTTGCTGTAAACCAGTGTTTCCATTCCTTATTTGTCAACCAACTTGATGCCTTATTTTTCTGCGGCTTATAATAGTCTCTTTCCTGATATCTGAAACCACTTTATAATTATCTTCAAAAGCACTATAATTTTCTTCTTTTCTTGTAATTACGAACATTTCTGTTTTAAAACCAATATTGGAATAAATTTAAAATTTAAATTTTTAAATGAATTGGTAACATCGGGTACAATTGACATTTGTCAAAAGAGCCAATTCAAAAATGTCAATTGTACCCCATAAGCTCTCAGCTATTTTTAAAGTTTTTTTTGGTTTTTATTTAGTTTTATTAAAATTCACTCATATTTTCAAAAACATAAATAACTATTTTAATCTTTTTCAAAGCATCTTTGATGTATCTATTATAACTCGATCAGAATGTCTTACGTATCAATACCGGAAAATAACAGTTACACGTGCAAAAACATAAAAGCACATATTCCTTTTTATCACTTTTTGCAAGAAGTGTCAAACTTCGTGACGATTACTGAAATACATAGATGCCAAATTCATTAAATAAAATCTTAAAAAATAACGCTTCCTTCACACCAATAACGCCAAAGTCAATTGTGCCCCAAAGTCGAAGGTACCCCAGTTTACCCTACTAATTATTGCGGTTTTTATATACATGTGTAAAAGTTTTAACAGACTTACAAAGAATCTTTCTAAAATAATGTATAACATTTTATACTCAAAAAATGATCATTAATTGATGATGATTCAACAATAGCTTATTTTTTTTGGAAAAATGAAGGCTTTTAGTAAAAAATATCAAAAGTAGCAAAATATTTTGATTACTTAACAGAATTTGCAACTATTTTGTCTGTTTTTGGAAATTTTTCTGAAAAATAAAAAAAATCCCCGAAATTTGAATATATTCCGCCAAAACTAACAGCTCAACCAAAAAATTATGCATTGTTTGTAAGAAATTTTATTAGCTTTTATTTGATATATCATTTGTTTGATTGCTGTTGTTGGTTCTGGAGATATGTGCAATTAGGTGGAACCAACTTTTTTTTTTCGTTGAAAACCCTACAGTGGGCAATATCTCGAAAACGGAGTGACAGAAAAAAAAAAAAAATTTTCGGAATTAGCGACCGATTTTACATGAGAAAAGGATAGTGGCATTCAAAGTACATATTGGCTGTAAACCAGTGTTTCCATTCCTTATTTGTCAACCAACTTGATGCCTTATTTTTCTGCGGCTCATAATAGTCTCTTTCCTGATATCTGAAACCACTTTATAATTACACGGTGTGACGACTAAAAAAGCACACGCAAACCTTATAGAAATTCTTAAAGAGGAATATGTTGTGAGTCCATCGCACCTTGTCAGACTTCTCAATGTCGTCACAATTTTTTGTAATTAATTTTTTAAGTTGAAGTGTTCAAATTTTGTTATGCCGACTTTCATTGAATTTTTACAGCCATTTACCTTGTCGGAAATAAAAACTAAATTGCACTTCTTTTCAGTAGAATTTCACGTAAAATAAGGCTGTATAAAAAGAAATTTGATTTAATACACAATGAAGCGTGTAGCGAAGCAAATTCTTAAGTGTTTCGTTAATTTCACAAAAAAATGCATGTTTCTATGTTTCTTTTTTGACATAATGTTGCATGAAAAACATTATTATTTTCACAAAAACTCATTGCGCGTCAATGTACCATTTCATTGAACTCAAAAATATCAAAATCGGTTGAGAATAAGCTGATTGGTGGCAATTTTAACGTTTTTTTTCCGTCATAAAACACCGATTCCCTTGTTTAGGCTTGCTTTTATACAAAGTGTTGCCATTTCGTCAAATCTCAACCGATTTTGGTCATCTTTGAGTCGTTGGAAAGAAGGTATGGTAAGTGACATTGTCAATATAGAACTTTAAATTACCGTCAATATAGAACCCGCTAAATTTCGCGTAACAGCTGTTTCTGTACCCATTTTTATTTTTTTTATTTTCTTATGTCACTTACCATACCTTCATTCCAACGACTCAAAGATGACCAAAATCGGTTGAGATTTGACGAAATGGCAACACTTTGTATAAGAGCAAGCCTAAACAAGGGAATCGGTGTTTTATGACGGAAAAAAAAACGTTAAAATTGCCACCAATCAGCTTATTCTCAACCGATTTTGATATTTTTGAGTTCAATGAAATGGTACATTGACGCGCAATGAGTTTTTGTGAAAATAATAATGTTTTTCATGCAACATTATGTCAAAAAAATTCATAGAAACATGCATTTTTTTTGTGAAATTAACGAAACACTTAAGAATTTGCTTCGCTACACGCTTCATTGTGTATTAAATCAAATTTCTTTTTATACAGCCTTATTTTACGTGAAATTCTACTGAAAAGAAGTGCAATTTAGTTTTTATTTCCGACAAGGTAAATGGCTGTCAAAATTCAATGAAAGTCGGCATAACAAAATTTGAACACTTCAACTTAAAAAATTAATTACAAAAAATTGTGACGACATTGAGAAGTCTGACAAGGTGCGATGGACTCACAACATGTTCCTCTTTAAGAATTTTTATAAGGTTTGCTTGTGCTTTTTTTTTTTTGTCGATTTCGTCACACAGTGTTATCTTCAAAATCACTATAATTTTCTTCTTTTCTTGTAATTACGAACATTTCTGTTTTAAAACCAATATTGGAATAAATTTAAAATTTAAATTTTTAAATGAATTGGTAACATCGGGTACAATTGACATTTGTCAAAAGAGCCAATTCAAAAATGTCAATTGTACCCCATAAGCTCTCAGCTATTTTTAAAGTTTTTTTGGTTTTTATTTAGTTTTATTAAAATTCACTCATATTTTCAAAAAACATAAATAACTATTTTAATCTTTTTCAAAGCATCTTTGATGTATCTATTATAGCTCGATCAGAATGTCTTACGTATCAATACCGGAAAATAACAGTTACACGTGCAAAAACATAAAAACACATATTCCTTTTTATCACTTTATGCAAGAAGTGTCAAACTTCGTGACGATTACTGAAATACATAGATGCCAAATTCATTAAATAAAATCTTAAAAAATAACGCTTCCTTCACACCAATAACGCCAAAGTCAATTGTGCCCCAAAGTCAAAGGTACCCCAGTTTACTCTACTAATTATTGCGGTTTTTATATACATGTGTAAAAGTTTTAACAGATTTAAAAAGAATCTTTCTAAAATAATGTATAACATTTTATACTCAAAAAATGATAATTAAAAGACAAATGAAAAATAAAACCATCAAAAACTATCTGCGACTTGCCCGAAGACAAAATACTCCGGTTGAAGTGTATTCGAATTTATTAAGGTTATTTTTTCCAATTTTTCAAATTTCAAACTTAGAGTACGTTTTATATATCAAGAAGACAAGACTAATGTATAAACTTTCAATTCAACACATTAATTTTTGTGTTAATTATGAAAGTTTTGATATATTGATGACGTCTCTTTCTATGGGAAGTATTCACAAGATTTTGTTTATTTTCAATCTCAGGGTATATGTTCCAAATTAAAGCATATATGACAAATTTCAAGCTATGAAAATTTTTTCATTATGGACTTTAAAGAGATTTGCAGTTGTTATGGTTTGATCTTATTTTTTAGAAAAAAGCTTAAAATCACATTTCATTACGATAGGTAAGCAATATAACGGCTGTAATCGTGTCGACAGACGAATGAACAGACCGACAGACGGACATGGCTTAATCGACTAATGGTCGTGAACCAAATGTCGTGAGCTTTACGCGAAAGCGGCAAAGCTTTACGCATGGAGTATAATAAATATTAATTAAAGAACTTTGAAAAAGTAAAAAAAGATTATGGTTAACGAGTCGATGAAGTAGAAAATCAGACTTTTCTTATTCCTGCTAATGCCAATGGATCAAAAAACGTTGTTTATACTGAAGTATTCAATAACTTAAATGAAAATATCTTCACTTTATAATCATTACTAGTAAACCTGTTGCCCGAATTCGAGCAATTCAATAAAAATTAAGTGTAAGAAACATAACAGACGTTTAATATATGATATTCTATTCAAGAAGCTTTTTTCCTCAAAAACGATATATTCATTCTCAATAATACACGGTTAAAAATTTTGGACT
Source organism: Tetanocera ferruginea (assembly GCA_958299015.1). Taxonomy (NCBI): domain Eukaryota; kingdom Metazoa; phylum Arthropoda; class Insecta; order Diptera; family Sciomyzidae; genus Tetanocera; species Tetanocera ferruginea. The sequence continues at coordinate 85,198,125 of OY282640.1, read as the reverse complement.
AGTTTTTAATCCAAACTTTGGTTTAAAGGAATTTTTAATCCAAAAAGTACTATTTTCTATTCCATACATTAGTTTAATTGTTTTTAATCCGAAAAAGTTTAAGTTTAAGACTATTTTTGGACTACAAATTTACATTAAAGTAATATTTTCAGGAAATAGTGTTTATGTTATGTTATATGAAGTTTATTAAATTAAGTTTATTAAAATTTATAAAACAAATGAAACAAAATTTTTAATAAAATCTAAACCAAATAACATTAACATTATAACATGTTATAACATTAAACAGTGTTTTATAATACATAATAAGGGTATTCATGCAAGGCAGCAATCTAATATCTTGGGCAATTAGTTATTTTAATCAGGCAGATTGTGTGAAAGTCCCCTAAATCGATTGTGCATTTGCAGAGATATGTCAGCTGTTAACTTTTAACAGTCAACTTTCAGCATGCCTATAAACAGTTGATTGCTGGTATAAGTTTGTCAGATCGATTGCTCCCCTAAAGGCTGATGCTCACTTACGAAAAAAAACGAAAAGGAACGAAACGGAAAAATGTTACGTCAATGAACATGCTTACATGAAAACCAGTGTTGTAATATTTTTTCCAACCTTAAATCGTAGAGCAAATATGTCTCGTTTGTGCAAACGGTTCTCCATGCAGTTCCTTTATAAGGCTGATAAACTTATACGGCTTATACCACTTAAAAGGCATTGCCTATTTGCATGAATACCCTTAACGTATAAATAGTGAAGTTCATGGCAATATAAGAACTTTATTATATACCTCTATAAGGTTTTGTATAACATACTCATTCCTTAAGAGTTGAATTATTGCTCAATGCTTGGATTATTTATTTACATTTAGCTGAGTCAAAACGGAAAACCATTGATAATCAGTACATGTTGAGAGTGAAAAACCCTATTTACGTCAAATTAATTTAATGAATGAATTGAATGAATTTCAACTTAAAAATGTGTAAGCATTATGTATATGCATTGTACGAATAATTTAATGCTGACGTCTAAAATCTGTTTTGACCAGCAATGTTTTTCTCCAAAATTATAGGAGCATTAGTATTCCAGCGCAGACGTTGCCCTGTCACATACCGCCTAATACAGTTTAGAAAATGTTAAACCTTTGTGGATTAACAAATAATCCTTTTCGGATTACAATAATTTAAAGTTTTTTTGGGCTAAAATCTAATCCTTTTTGGATTATAATATTTTAAACTTTCTGTGGATTAAAAATTATTCCTTTTTGGATTAAAAAATTTTAAACTTTTTGCGGATTAAAAAAAAATCCTTTTTGGATTGGAAAATTTAAAACTTTTCATTGGATTAAAAAGTAATCTTTTTTTGGTCGTGTCCTATATGTAATCCAAAAAAGTTTAAAATTTACTCCAAGATTTTTAACCGTGTAATATAAAAGATCATTATCTGAATGCTTTGACTAAAAACGTATGATCTGACACTAAATTTTTAAATTTAACTGTCAAAATACGAAGACGGACTTACACTAATATTACTACTGAGATAAACATTATAACTATTAAAAAAATGTCTCTGCTTAACTTTTCAAGCTATAAAACATCACCAATTTAAAAAAACGAAATAAAAAATAAATTCTTAATAAGATATAATTCAAAACTAAGTAAAAAATACTTCCAGAACACCTACAACATCAATTTATAACACATTTTGATGAAAAAACGCCAAAAAAACCAAAAAAAATTTTTTTTTAAAACCGTTAAAATTTGACTGAGTTGTTTGCTCGGAAAGTGAAACTTTTGATTTTGGAACTGCATTTTTCGGACAATTGACATTTGAGGAATGCATAAAAGATAATTTTGGTAAAAAATTTTTAGTTTTGAAAAAAACTCAAATTCAATCACTTCATAAGCTCTTCTCAAACTAAATTTCAAATCGACAAAATAACGGATTTTTGTAAAAAAATTTTATTTCTGCTTTAAAAGGTTGGGAACATCCTGAAGTGAAATCACAATTTTTAAAAGTAGTTTGCACAATTTCAGCCAAAACCTGATTAAATGACATCTGAATCAATAAAATCGGTCTATTGGTCTGGGAGGAGTTGAAGTCACAAAAAAAACCTTAGCCTATTAATTATATAGAAGATACGCAGGATGATTAAAACAGATTTGTGGCTATAACTTTTTATTGGTTGGAGCTATAATGAAATTTTCTTCAAATATATTGTGTTTGAAGCTTGTTGTTAAAGATTTAAAAAATATTATATCAACATTTTAAAAAAAAAAAATTTCGAGCAAAAAATCATAGGGAGTAGCCTTGTTTTTTCGATCCAAAATACTATTTATTAATTTTTCTGTCAAACAAAAACAAATTCGTTTTAAATAAACTATATACAATGAAAGAAAATCAAAAATGCAAATTTTAATTTTTCTTATTTTAAAAACGAAAACCATTTTTTTAATCCATATTTTGAGGAAACATTCATTTTATTGGACTCTTTTTAAAGACAATGATTAAAATATAAATAATTAAGTAACTGTTAGAACTTTGTAATTCTTTTTAAGTCAATTAATTGCAATTAAATACAAAAAAGAAATAAATTAAATTTTTTAAAAAGTGGCAGAGATATTCGCTTCCAAATATAGAACTTTTAATTTCAGAGAGTTGTTTTCTCTGCCTTGGCGTTTGATAAAAATACACCTTAAACAACTAAAGACAATATTAAGAAAATTCATTAAAAATACTTTTGGAAAAATAATTACCGTTATTGCCAACACATTTCAAAGAAAATTAAACAAAAATTTAGAAAAAAAAAAAAAAATTTGAAAACCGTTAAAATTTGACTGAGTTGTTTGCTCGGAAAGTGGAACTTTTGATTTTGGAACTGCATTTTTCGGACAATTGACATTTGAGGAATGCATAAAAGATAATTTTGGTGAAACATTTTCAGTTTTGAAAAAAATTAAAGTTCGACCAACTTATAAGCTCTTCTCAAACTAAATTTCATATCGATAAAATAGCGAATTTTGTACAAAAATTTTATTTCTGTTTTAAAAGGTTGGGACCCCCTGAAGCGAAATCACAATTTTTAAAAGTGGTTTGCACATCTACAGCCTAAACCTAATTTAATAACATCTGAATCGATAAAATCGGTCCATTGGTCTGGGAGGAGTTGAAGTCACAAAAATAACCTTAGCCTATTAATTATATAGACTAGTTAACCTGTTGCCCGAATTCGAGCAATTCAATAAAAATTAAATGTTAGCAACATTATAGATGCTTAATTTATGATATTCTTTTCAAGCAGCTTTTTCCTCAATAACGATATATGCAGTCTCAAAAATGATATAAAAGATCATCATCTGAATGCTTAAAACTTATGATCTGACACAAAAATTTTAAATGTAACTATCAAAAACGAAGACGGACTTACACTAATATAACTACTAAGATAAACATTATAACTATTCAACAACATCGCTGCTTAACTTTTAAAGCTATAAAACATAACTAATTAAAATAAAAACGAATAATAAAATAGATTTTAGAAAAAAAAATACTACAAAGATATAATTAAAAAAATAATTAAAAATACTTATAGAACACCTACAACATCAATTTATACCATTTTTCAATGAAAAAACACCAAAAAACCGTTTTTTTTTAAAACCGTTAAAATTTGACTGAGATGTTTGCTCGGAAAGTGGAACTTTTGATTTTGGAACTGCATTTTTCGGACAATTGACATTTGATGAATGCATAAAAAACAATTTTGGTGGAAAATTTTTAGTTTTGAAAAAAATTAAAATTCGATCAATTTATAAGCTCTTCTCAAACTAAATTTCAAATCGATAAAAAAGCGGATTTTTGTACAAAAATTTTATTTCTGTTTTAAAAGGTTGGGAACCCCCTGAAGCGAAATCACGATTTTAAAAGTGGTTTGCACATCTACAGCCTCAACCTACTTTAATAACATCTGAATCGATAAAATCGGTACATTGGTCTGGGAGGAGTTGAAGTCACAAAAAAAACCTTAGCCTATTAATTATATAGATAGATAGATAGGCAGGATGATTAAAACAGATTCGTGGCTTTAACTTTTAATTGATTGTAGCTATAATGAATTTTTCTTCAAATATATTGTGTTTGAAGCTTGTTGTTAAAGATTTAAAAAAATATTATATCAACATTTAAAAAAAAAAAAAATTTCGAGCAAAAAATTTTAATTTTAGGTATTTAATTTTAATTTATTTGGATAAGCTTAATACAAGCAGTTTAAATACTTAAAACATAAACTTAAAAACTAAAATTTATAATTAACAGGGAGTATCTTAATTTACAATTGTATTATATCATGTACTGGAAGAATACATTAGAGAGGCGGATGAAGTGGTGTTGGAGAGTTAAGGAGGATATTTCGGAGTAGTGGTCTGCTCAGATGAAAATCGAATTCGTTGATCAAACTATTGGTTACCCGAAGCATTCTGGTTATGGGTTCACTGCATCCATAGTCGGTGCGGTGAAAGTTAAGGTGGAAGAGAGACATAGACCTAAGTAAGGTTGCGTGGGTTGGTATTAAAAGATATTAATTGGAGTAATTCTGGACAGTTAATAGTTCCGCATACAAGTTGATGAATAAAGAGAACATCGGCAACTTCCCTTCGCTTTGCAAGTGTTTGCATGTTAATCAACTTAAGACGGTTGGCATAAGGTGGTAGGTTGAAACTGTCAGAACCAGGAAGACCACGAAGAGCGAAACGAATGAATCGTCGTTGAACGGCTTCAATTCGCATTGAATGGGTGTTGTAGATGGGAGACCAAACCTGGCTGGCATATTCGAGGATGGGTCTAACAAAGGAAAGATAGAGAGATTTAGTGACGTAAGGATTGGAGAACTCTCTGGACCAGTGTTTCACGAAACCAAGTGCAGAGTTGGCTCTACTAATGATATTATCAATATGAGGCCTAAAGTTAAGTTCCTTGTCACAAATAACACCTAAGTCGCGTAAAGAGTTTACAGAAGGAACGGGCTTGCCGAGAATGTAATACGTTCGCGGAGGAAGTTGGAGTCGCTTACGAGAATATGTTATAGCTTGACATTTGCTGACGTTGAGCTCCAGAAGATTTTTTTGACACCAAGTGGAACAGCTGACCAGATCGTTTTGAAGATTGCGAGAATCGGCGTTGGTTTGTATGCGCCGATAGATTTTCATATCATCAGCATACACAGAAAGGTTAGAATCATTGATGATACCATCAACATCAGCAATAGTTAAGACGAATAGCAAAGGACCTAGGTGACTGCCTTGTGGGACACCAGACGTAGCTGTGAAAGATTTTGAATTGGAAAATCTAAAGATGACATTATAACTGCGTTCTTCGAGATAAGATTTAATCCATGTTATAAACAGATGTGGAAAACCAAAGGCTTTGAGCTTAAGAAGGATGATAGTGTGTGAGATTTTGTCAAACGCTTTACTAAAGTCGGTGGAAACTGCATCAACTTCGTAACCATTTTCCAACGAGCATAAAGCGTTTGAAACAAATTCTGTGAGGTTGGTGGTAGTCGATCTACCTTTGAGGAAGCCATGTTGACTAGGGGGAAAGATAGATTTGCAATGGAAGAAGAGAATGTCGTAGATAATACTTTCAAAAATTTTAGGAGCACATGACAGTTTTGCGTTAGGTCTGTAATTAGAAATGTCATTTCTAGGTCCTTTTTTATGTAAAGGTATTATGTACGAGTTCTTCCATAACTTTGGAAAAACAGAGTTAGAAATAGAAAGTTGAAAGAGAGTCAAAAGGGGATGAGCCAAAAAGTTTGCGAATTTTTTGATGACAATAGCAGGCAACCCATCGGGTCCAGGAGAATAATCATCTTTAAGATTATGTAACTTTGCTAAAACATCAGCTAATGTTATATCAACAGAAATCAGTGACGTTTGAGCACAGTTCCTTAATGAAGAAAAGTATTCATAGTCTAGTTCATCGTTATGACTTGTGAATGACTGACTGAAGAAATTTGCGAATAGGTTTGCAATTATGCCCGGGTTGTCTGAGGAGATATCTAAAAAAGTAAGGGTTGATGGGTAGTTGTCAGATTTTCTTTTGATATTAATGAACTTGTAGAAGCTTTTACGATCCAACAACAATTTAGTTTCAATATGAGCAAGGTAAGACTCATGTAGGTTTTCACAAAGTGTAGAAAAAAGATTATAGACGTGAAGATAATTTGTGAGGTCAAGAGAAGAACGAGAAAGTAAATAAGTACGCCAAAGTTTGTTCCTCTTATAACGAAGTGAACGTAGTTCTTTATTGTACCAGGGAGGAGGTGACGAAAAGTTCTTTTGCTTAGTAAAGGGGACTGATTGTGCGAAGCAGTCAAAAATTTTGTCATAGAAGAGAGCAGCAGTATTATCAACACTGCCATGAGCATTATCGAAAATATGTTGAAAATCGATTCTACTCAACAACATTTCAAGTCTTACAAAATCAGTTTTACGAAAGTCGAAACTGTACGCGTGCTCACAGTGTGTGTTTATTATGTTCTTATTGTAAGATAGGGTAAGAGATAGAGGTGGATGGTACTGATCGAGTGTTGAAAGTAGATGGTTACTCGCGGAGACAACACAATTATCTGAATCTGAAGAGAATACAAGATCAAGTTGCCTACCAATATTGTTAGTTACTCCACTCAACTGGTAAAGGCCGGAGTCTGAAAGACAGCTAGTGAAGAGAATTTCTTTTTCAGATGTGGCATTTGTAGGAAAATAGTAGCACTCGTCATCTGACAGAATCCATTGTAGGCTAGGAAGATTAAAGTCCCCCAGAAATATAACGGTGTCAGATGGATCAATAAGATCAAATAGTGAATCGATTGCGTCTACTGTAAGTTGATAACCATTCACTGGTTGAGAAGGGCGAATATAACAGCAGATAATGAATATGTTTCGTTTTGCAATACAAAGTTTGGCACAAATAAATTCAAAGTTAGCTGTATGGGAATTTTTTACAAATGTTGGATCGAAGCGATTGTGAATAGCAAGAAGGACACCACGACCTGAGGTAAGATCGATTTTATCGATTCCATCGTCTCTGAACACCACGAAATCAGAAGCAAAGACCTCAGTATCCTTGAAGTCCTGGGTAAGATTAGTCTCTGTAAGGGCAAAAATATCTTAGGGAAGCTTAAGAGAGTTAAGGAACACTGTAGAGATTTTGGTGCGTAGTCCTCTTACGTTTTGGTAGTAAAGAGATACAAATAATGGGCTTGGAATAGGGTTTGGATTATGAGTTAGCTGGTTAGGAATAATATTGCTGTTGCTCTTTACGGGACTTTTGAAGGTAAGAGACATGTTTTGACCTTACGTGAGCACCATATGTGTCAAGATCCTCTTTAACTTGATGGATCGTCAAGCCAAGTTGCTCGTGGAAACTGGTGAATAGATTGAGCAATTCATTCACCTCGGTAGGTAAACCTTCTTGCTGTATCAAAACTTTGAGGTTTGTCTTGGTTTTGCCTTCAATACAAGTAGAGACCGGCGCCTTATGCATGTAAGCTAAATGCAAACGCACATTGTTATAAACATTGTTCTCTCTGAGGCGAGAGAGAGCGTATCTGCTCTCATTGTCAGCACATGAGTTCAAAGTTAGTTTTACTTTTGGTGGTTGAAGAGGGTCGATGAAAGAAATGGGGCTGCCAGGTTGGTAAGGGGCTGCATTTGTAACTGGAACAGAAGGGGGTGGATTTATAGTGTGGGAATGAACAAAATTAGGATAGAGTGTGTGGAGTATGTTGCTCTCAGTTTTATTTTGTGGTGTGTCCAAGTTAGGATTTAGATTAAAAGAGACACGTTTTGAACGAGACGTCTGAAGGGTTTGGTTAGCTCGATTCGTGTTAGAAGATTTTGTATCAATGGTATGATTAATCTGAGGAGTGAAAATTGGAAAGATATTAGTTTTAAGATTCCAATTGGGATCAGATCTAGGACGGGAATTAGGTAAAGAGTCGTCGGAGGGAGTGTTGTTTGGTTTAGAATAAGTAGGGGTTTCTTTATATGAAGTTTTCTTAGGATGAGAACTAGACTTAGAATTGTACATGTTAGAATAATTAGAATTATTGGAATTATTAGAAGACTGAGACCTTAACTTATCATAATTATTCTTTGGCAGCCTCCTTGCTTTATCAACCCATATAGAAACTTCAGCTTTACCATGGCCTAAGCTAGATGTTTCAGAGAATAGCCAGATGAATTTCGAAGGCACGTAAATTTTGAAGTTTCTGCTTTTTCTCCTGCGGTTTGTGGACGTTACCTGGCAATCCTTATTTGGAACCACGATGTTGTACTTTTTATTGAATATCTTGCATACCCAGGAAATACTCGTTCTTAAAGGCAGACCCTTAACAAGCAACGCAGTCTTTTCAATAGCGTTCCCACTCGATAGCTTTTTTATCCTTTTTTCCCAATCAGCTAGAGTCCATGCCGTTCTGAAATGATGAACCATTTTACGTGGTGCAGCAACTGGAGTTGTATTTGTTAGTTTCTTGTGTGTTTCACAGGGAGAGGTAGGTGAAGAAGCAGAAGACCGAACTGGAGAAGTTAATAAAGTCGCTTCTGATATTTCCTCCAAGATAGAAAATGAGTTACGGCGCGGGGAGTCAGGATTATTGTTTATAGCCTCAGGTGTGGATTTGACAACATCAGATATTTCTGCAAGTGCTGTACGAAGCGAACCTAAGTCATCACTCATTTTATTTATTTTATGACTAACTGAGCGAGTGATCATAAGTTCGTCGCTAATGTCACTAGTTTTTTGGATCAAAAACTCTAGCAAAGGATCCGGCTGCTGATGTGTTGGGTTATTCTTTTTGGTCGATGATTGCAAGAATATATCTATATCATTTCTTAAGCCTATGATATTATCCAGAGTAGTCTTTGTGAGGTCAGTTTTTTTAAGATATTCCATCTCAGACCTCAGGCTACTTTTAAACTCGCTTAACGCATTGTGTTGATTTTCACACAAACTCTCTTGAAGCAATTTTATTTGTTTAGACAAAGTATCAAATTGAAGCTTACAGTCAGCCTTTAAGTTTTCAATGGCACAGTTGTTGTCGTCTGCAGTTTTGATGACGTCATCGAACTTGGTGAGCTGTTTTGATACTTTTTTAAAAAAAAGCTTATTGTCAGAGAGAATGGCGTTATTAGAATTGTTAGTGCATTGTATTGCTAGCATCACATGCGACAATGATATATCTTTGCACTCGTCACAGTAGAATTTAAAATTGACCAAGAATTCTTGCAGGTACGTTGTACATCTCTTGGATAAGCTAACACACGTGGGGTGGAACACCTTTCCGCAGATTCCTTTGCACAATAAGGTGGGATTACTGCCGTTTGATGTACAGGAGGGGTTTCTACATGAATTTTCCATTATTAACTATAATTTTTTTTCTTGTTTTCTTTTATTTATATATATTGATTTTTAATTTTGTGGTAAGTTTACTTTTACTTAGTTACAAAACAGAACTTTTATTTATTATTGCGGAAGGTCGGGAAGTAAGAACAGCAGAAATCGCAACAAAAAAGCGTATGCAGAAACAGCGGTTTGGTAGTTTATCGAAACAGCGGACGGCGGTGACGCAAATAACGCAGTAGAAAAATGCAGAATAGCGAATTAACGAAAAGCAGTCGAAAATTTAAATTGGGTTAAATTATTTGTTTTTGAGTTGATTGAGTTGTAATTTTTTAATTTTACGGAAATTATTTTCGCAACGTGTTGACGGTTTGGAGGCAGAAAAACGACAGAAAATCATAGGCAGTAGCCTTGTTTTTTCGATCCAAAATACAATTTATTAATTTTTCTGTCAAACAAAAACAAATTCGTCTTAAATAAACTATATACAATGAAAGAAAATCAAAAATGCAAATTTTAATTTTTTTATTTTTAAAACAAAAACAATTTTTAATCCATTTTTTGAGGAAACATTCATTTTATTGGTCTCTTTTTAAAGGCAATGATTATAATATAAATAATTAAGAAACGGTAATAACTTTGTAATTCTTTTTAAGTCAATTAATTGCAATTAAATACAAAAAAGAAATAAATTAAATTATTTAAAAATTGGCAGAGATATTCGCTTCCAAATATAGAACTTTTCATTTCAGAGAGTTGTTTTCTCTGCCTTGGCGTTTGATAAAAATTCACGTTGAACAACTAAAGACAATATTAAGAAAAATCATTAAAAATACATTTGGAAAAATAATTACCGTTATTGCCAACACATTTCAAAGAAAACTAAACAAAAATTTTGAAAAAAAAAAAAAAATTAGAAAACCGTTAAAATTTGACTGAGTTGTTTGCTCGGAAAGTGGAACTTTTGATTTTGGAACTGCATTTTTCGGACAATTGACATTTGATGAATGCATAAAAGATAATTTTGGTTTAAAATTTTTAGTTTTGAAAAAAATTAAAATTCGACCAATTTATAAACTCTTCTTAAACTAAATTTCAAATCGATTAAATAGCGGATTTTTGCACAAAAATTTTATTTCTGTACCTTTCTATAACTTTTTATTGGTTGGAGCTATAATAAAATTTTCTTCAAATATTTTGTTCTTGAAGCTTGTTGAAGATTTTAAAAATATAAAAACAACATTTTAAAAAAATCAAATTTCGTGCAAAAAATCATAGGCGGTAGCCTTGTTTTTTCGATGACTCATAGTATTTATTAATTTTTTTGCCAAACAAAAACAAATTCGCCTAAAAAAACTCAATATAATAAAAGAAAATCAAAAATGCAATTTGAATTTTTTTTTATTTTTACAACAAAAACAATTTTTATACAATTTTTTGAGAAAACATTCAATTAAGTGGACTCTTTTTAAAGGCAATGATGAAAATATAAATAATTAAGTAACGGTAAAAATGTTAAAATTTTTTTTTAAGTCAATTTATTGCATTTAAATACAAAAAATAAATAAATTAAATTTTTTTATTAACTGACAGAGATATTCGCTTCCAAATATAGAACGTTAAATTTCAGAGAGTTTTTTCTCTGTATTGGCGTTTGGTAAAAATACACGTTAAACAACTACAGGCAATATTAAGAAACTTCATTAAAAATACATTTGGAAAAATAATTACCGTTATTGCCAACACATTTCAAAAAAAATTAAACAAAAATTTAGAAAAACAAAAAAAAATTTGAAAATTGTTTAAATTTGACTGAGTTGTTTGCTCGGAAAGTGGAACTTTTGATTTTGGAACTGCATTTTTCGGACAATTGACATTTGATGAATGCATAAAAAACAATTTTAGTGAAAAATTTTTAGTTTTGAAAAATTTTAAAATTCGATCAATTTATAAGCTCTTCTCAAACTAAATTTTAAATCGATTACATAGCGGATTTTTGTACAAAAATTGTATTTCTGTTTTAAAAGGTTGGGAACCCCCTGAAGCGAAATCACAATTTTAAAAGTGGTTTGCACATCTACAGCTTAAACCTAATTTAATAACATCTGAATCGATAAAATCGGTCCATTAGTCTGGGAGGAGTTGAAGTCACAAAAAAAACCTTAGCCTATTAATTATATAGATAGATAGATAGGCAGGATGATTAAAATAGATTCATGGCTATAACTTTTAATTGATTGTAGCTATAATGAAATTTTCTTCATATATATTGTTTTTGAAGCTTGTTAAAGATTTAAAAAATATAATATCAACATTTAAAAAAAAAATATTCGAGCAAAAAATCATACAATTTATTAATTTTTCTGTCAAACAAAAACAAATTCGTCTTAAATAAACTATATACAATGAAAGAAAATCAAAAATGCAAATTTTATTTTTTTTTATTTTTAATCCATTTTTTGAGGAAATATTCATTTTACTGGACTCTTTTTAAAGGCAATGATTAAAATATAAACAATTAAGTTACGGTAAAAACTTGTTATTCTTTTGAAGTCAATTAATTGCAATTAAATACAAAAAAGAAAAAAATGAAATTTTTAAAAAAGTGGCAGAGATTTTCGCTTCCAAATATAGAACTTTTAATTTTAGAGAATTTTTTTCTGCCTTGGCGTTTGATAAAAATACAAGTTAAACAACTAAAGACAATAGCTGCGTTTTTTCCAACATCCAAATCCGATTTCCATACAAACAAAATCTTGCGTACGATTCAGATTACGTTTAATTGTATCACGGCCAGGTGGCGCAAAATTGCATAAGTGAACGTAAAACCGAACAAAATAATAAACAAAAGACGTAAGCAAATGTAAAAAATGACAGCTGACTTAAAAATATGGAGACAACGTGAAAGTAAGTGAAAAATCTTTAATTTTGTTTAAAATATTTTAATGTTAAATAAATAATTTTTGTATTCAGGTGCCCATAACAACACGTGGTCGGGTTACGGCCGACTTCATCGGCTATCGCCAGGCGCCTCTGCTTCTCGCACGCCTTCTCCAATTTCACCAAGTGCGGTTAAGGCTTTCTTGGCCTGGTCAATCCATCGGAGATATGCTTTTTCGGCTTTCGCTTCAAACACCTTCTTCGCTGGAGCTTCTTTATTCATACGATAGACATGACCCAGTCACTGAATTGTAGTACGTTGAACAAAGTCAATGTTGTCGTAGATCTCATGCAGCTCGTGGTTCATTGGAATGCGAAAGTCGTCGCCAACTCGCACCGGCTCAAAAATTATGAGAAGAACTTTTCTCTCGAACACGCCAAGAAGGCCTGCATCTGTTTGCGATACCACCCATGTCTCAGCGCCATAGACAAGCACAGGTATGATGAGCATCTTGTAGACTGTAGTTATAAATCTATGCGGGGGGAATTGTCTTTAAACTTTAAATAATAACTGGGTAACTTGGGGAGTTGCCGAAATAAATAAAAACTCGAAAGGTTTCAAAAGGAGTTGTTCGACCGATGTCGCTTTTATTAATAAAAACTTATAAACTAACAAAGTTTTAAAAGGGCAGCGAGAAGCGCTGCTCAAAAGAAAATAAAGAATAAGAGCCGCAGTTGCTCATTGAACACCACTGTATCGACAATTTACAGGGTGTTCACCGGTGGACCGAACATGCCGCCCGCCTTGCACGAGTGCAAGACGCTACCAGGAACCCTGCCCTGATAAGACCCACCCAAAGATGGAGTTTTGGGCCAACGGCATGCTAAACCCAGCCGGGAGACTGCCAGGCTGCATTATTCGCGCGTAAACATCGACACCCAGAATGAGTCGCAGTGGAGCTCGCTTGTAAAAGTGAGGATCAGCCAGATTGATGTTCGGATAGCTCTGGGTGATCCTATCGTCGATGTCTTTCGCCGGCGTGACGACCTCCAACCGGCGCTCAACCAGAGCTGTCGTGTGTACCTGGACGCTCGATCCATAACGACCTCGCAGCGCTAGCGTACATACTTCCCGACCATCTACCATGCTCGTTGGAAGCCTCCATTTTCTTACCAACTCGATGGCGATTTTGGTCTGAGGGAGGCACGCATCGAGGAGAGCACGTTCCTGCACTAGGCCACCATTAGCCCAGGTACTCACAACAGCTGTGGGGAGCAGCGAGACAACGCGTTGAAGGCTCGTCGTTGTTGGTCTTGTGGGGGGAGACCGCTTCGGGAATTGGTCCCTCGACGATGTCGCAATTGGAAGCATCGACTGCGGTCTCTTCTGGGAAGGAGACCGCTTCGGAATGTGATCCCTCGAAGCCGACGCAGACGGTACAGGCAACTGCGGTCTCTTCCCAGATGAACTCTTCGATTCCACCCCAGACCTCGTTGCTTCGCGAGCAGCTGCGGATGTAGGCTGCAGTTTAGGCTGCTTTGCGCGAGAACGTCTTCCACGCCTTCTTGAATGGGCTCGACCTGTTCGGGCCCGAGTGTGCGAATGCAGCATGCTGTGGTGATCTTCACCGCAGTGACGGCATCTCACATAGCTCCGACAGTCCTTTCGCATATGACCGGCTGAAAGGCAGTTGGAACAGTAATAATGGAGTAATACTGTTCTCAACCGCTCCTCCAGGTTCATAGCTATGAACCGCCGGCCCGACATAAGATTATGCTCCATGGAGCACAAGCGACACTTTGGGATCATGTCGCTGCGCGTCACCACGGGGACCACACGGGACAGCACACTTCGCACTGGACTCGATGGCGAAGGAGCACTGGCTGCGGGGACTGGTGCACGCTCTCGCACCGTGTCGGTCTCGCTCAATGCCATCTCGGAGTCCGTTTGGAGAAGCATCTCTTCCAGCAGGTCACGCACGATGTTGGTGGTTGACATCCTGAAACGAGACGGAAAAGAAAAGAAAAAGAAAAGAAAAAAGAAAAGAAACATGTAAGAGAATAAAAATGGTGACGGAGCTAGGTCAGCGGTATTGCGACCAGCTTCACTAAAGGTCGTGTTATGCAACCTCTCCCGGTGCGGATGTCCGCAACACGGACTCTATTGTCGCTACCGACATAGGTTTTTAAAAGTCGACCGATTCGCCATTCATTCGCGGGTAAATTATCATCTTTGACAACAACAAGGTCGTTGACATTGATGTCTATTTGAGGAGTTTTCCATTTCGAACGCCGATGCATCTCTTTCAGGTATTCATTTTTCCATCGGTGGCAAAAGTGCTGATGCATCGCCTTGATTTTTTGCCAACGATTGACAAGAGTCAGAGGCTGATCAGTTATTTCTGGCTCCACTGGAGATAGCAGTGGTCCGCCGACCAAGAAATGACCTGGAGTAAGAGACTGAAAATCAGAAGGATTTTCGGACATGGCGGAAATGGGCCTCGAATTAAGACACGCTTCGATTCGATTCAGTAAAGTTGAAAATTCCTCGAAAGTATACTTCATACTTCCCGCCATCTTTTTGAAATGCGTTTTAAAGCTTTTTACTCCAGCTTCCCATAAGCCTCCCATATGGGGAGCACCAGCGGGAATGAAGTGCCATGCAATTTCTTGATGCGAATACTGGGATAGTATTGCATCATGTGACGCAGTTAAGAAGGCTTTGAAATCCTTTTTGAACGTGTTTGACGCTCCAACAAAGTTTGTACCGTTGTCGGAGTACACGTTAGCTGGGCAGCCACGTCTCGCAGTGAATCGAGAGAAAGCTGCCAGAAAAGTAGCGGTCGATAGATCGCTAGTGGCTTCAAGATGAATTGCCTTAGTTGAATAGCACACAAACAAACAAACATAGCCCTTACTTATTCGACAAGATCTACCAATGTAGCTTTTAATGTCGAATGGGCCTGCGAAGTCAATACCAGTCGGCAGCCATTATTTGTGTTCGTTGGCGTTTCATGTGGATTACACAAGTTTTGCAATTGTGCAAAGTTGATTTTATAAGGGTTTTAGCACGCGGGATCCAATATTGCATCCGAATAAGTCGAAGCACTAATTGATTCCCTCCATGAAGTGAGATCTCATGGACGAAACGTACTAAAAGGCGTGAAAAGTGACAATTATATGGTAATATAATTGGATGCCTTTCATTATATGATAGGATTGGTGAAGAGGCTAGCCGTCCACCAACACGCATTAACTTG
Organism: Tetanocera ferruginea; assembly: GCA_958299015.1. NCBI lineage: Eukaryota > Metazoa > Arthropoda > Insecta > Diptera > Sciomyzidae > Tetanocera > Tetanocera ferruginea. The sequence continues at coordinate 85,182,582 of OY282640.1, read as the reverse complement.
TCGTTGTTCAACAATGGATTTAGAGCAAGAATGGGGCTCTTTGCTCCAATTATCTGATTTGTTTCCAAACAGTGATATTCGTTTGGAAAAGCTACTTTTTGACATAAGAGTGCCAATCGTGTTTTCACAAATTTGATTTCTGCCGTTTCTATGCATGTTGATTTTTTTGAAAAAGACACACGATACTTGGGGTGGGAGCGATGCAGAAAGCGAAACACGTACGCTAACACTCTCAATCCACGCGATAGCGAGGAAAACCGCTCTAAAATATCTTCATATTTCGAAAAATATGCAAAGTGTATCTTAACAGCTTTGCGCTCAAGCGAAGTTTCTAGAGCAGGAGGTTGCGTCATTCTTGGCCAAGCCGATCGTTCGAGCGAGAGCCAAGAAGGTCCATGCCACCAAAGAGTATTATCGACTAACTCTTGTGGCGTAACTCCACGCGTTGCTAAATATGCAGGGTTCTCATGTGTGTCTACATGAAACCAATTGTGAATTCCGACCTTCTCTGCCACCTTCGAAACTCTGTTGGCTACGAAGGTCGTTCAGGAACAGGGGGGCTTACAAAGCCACGCAAGCACTATTGTGGAATCAGTCCAGCAATATAAGCTTTGCCTTTCAATTTCAAGGTGTGATAATAAGGTGTCTACCATATCCGCGAGAAGTGCTACACCACATTATTCAAGACGCGGTAGTGAGATCGTCTTGACTGGAGCAACTTTACTTTTCGCATAAAGCAGATGACTGACAACACAATCATTTTGTTTTACGCGAATGTAAATCGACGCTGCGTATGCTTTTTCAGAAGCAGCGCAAAAGGCGTGAAACTCAACGTCGGAATCAGGTGAAAACCCAACAAAACGGGGTATGCGAATTTTATTGATGTTTTCATAATCTAGCAAAAAAGATTGCCAAGATTGAAAACTCTGTAATGGGAGATTTTCATCCCAATCAAGTTCATCCAACCAGATACGCTGCATTAGAATTTTTGCTGTCACCACAATGGGTGCCAGCCAACCTGCAGGATCGAATAGTTGGGCTATCATTGATAATACTTCACGTTTTGTATACGATGATTTAATCTCAAGACGCTTAGCGGTAAAGTAGAAAAGATCTGAAGTGGCATTCCAACGAATTCTTTACGCTTTGGCGCAACTTGCATCTTCTAACTTTAAAAAGTCTTCATGAAAAAGATGCTCTGTAGGTAGGTCTACCAAAATGCTTGAAGCATTTGCAGTCCATTTTCGCATAGTAAAACCTGCAGAGTCTAAAGTAGCGTTAAGCTCATTTCTAGCCTTTATTGCGCTTTCCACATCGTGAGCTCCAGCAAGAGCGTCATCGACATATGTGAAATTTCGCAAAATTTGAGCAGCAAGGGGATATTGCTGCTGAACATCATGTGCTAATTGCAGCATGGTTCGAATGGCTAAATATGGAGCACAGTTTAGGCCAAACGTCACTGTCTTGAGCTCATAATCCTGAATCATATCATCAGGTGAGCTTCGAAATAGAATTCGTTGGAAAACAGAATGTTTTGGATCAACAAGAATCTGGCGGTACATCTGCTGGATGTCACCATTAAAAACGTATTTGAAAAACCGCCATTTCAATACCAGGAACGTTTAATCAGCTTGAAGAACAGGGCCTGCGTGCAGGACATCGTTCAAGCTGACCCCATTCGAGGTGGGACTTGACTTCATTACTGCGTGATGCGGCAAATAATAATGAGATGGTGACTTTTCAAATTCTGGAGCTGCAACTTTTTCCATGTGACCCAATTTGAGGTACTCATTCACCACTTCTTTGTATTGCGTAATTTACACTGGATTTTTGTTCAATCGAGCTTCACTTCTAGCCCACTGCTTGAAATACCTCGAGAAAATCCAAGATTAATATCATCAGGGAATTCATTTTTAAATGGTAAGGTAACTATGTATCGACCTTTGTTATCGCGTTTTGTGGTTTTCTGATAGTTTTCCTCACAAAACTTATCAGACTGGGATAAAAATTGTTTTTAAGGTAGTTCCTCCAACTCCCAAATACGTGCGATCTGTTGATCGATCGCAACTTCACTATAATGGCTCAAACATGTTGTAAAGCTGGATATTTCGTTACAAGGTATAGGGCCTGTGAAAATCCAGCCGAAAACTGTTTCTTGCGCCAAAAGTGATCCAAGAATATTGCGTTGAATGCCATCGAGAATGATGGCAGGGTACAAATCGCCACCGATAAGTACGTCAACTTGATCACTTCTGAAGAAGTGCGGGTCTGCCAGTTGTAAATCCGGCAAACTCTTGCACAAAGAAGGATCAATGAAGCATGACGGCAGATTCCCAGTTAAGCGTGACAGCACAAATGCTGTAGCTTCTATTTGAAATTGCCAATTAATAGGCGAACTGAGAATTATTTCGCAAGCTTTCGTCACTTGCGCTGAAACTGCGTTATTAAGCCCCGAAACTTGAGCGCTTACGGCTCTTGTGGGTAACTTCAATAGCTTCTGCAATCTTTCAGATACGAACGTACCTTCAGAGCGTACCTTCAACGTACGCTGATCCTAGGTGACATACGGTCACCATTGCTGTACCAAGCAATACGTGCTTGGTAGTGGTAGCGAAGCATGATTGAACGTCATTGCTAGTGGACTGTATTTGCGTAGAATGGGATTGTGTGTTAGAGCCCGGGGGGTTGGTTCGAGAGCTCGACCTACTTGAGTCTACACTCGAAGTAGGGGATTGGGGTGGAGTCGAGTCTCGATGCAAGAGAGTATTATGACGTTGTTTGCACATCACACACGAATACTGACTCTTGCACTCTTTCACCTCATGAGAATAGGCTAGGCAATTGAGGCAAAACTTATTTTTGCGAATCATTGCTAGCCGATTTTGAGTATCCATCCTCAGAAAACGGGGACAAAAGCGAAGTGCGTGCTGTTCGGTAGAGCACAGCTTACAATTCGACGAAGTAATTTTAACTTGGTAGTTATTTAATTTTTTCCAGATGAATTGCTCTGGTTTGGTTTAGAGTTGGAGGAAAATGTGGTGAAGTTTTGTCTAGGTATTGCGCCGCTAGAGCTGCGAATATCAAACACGGTTTCAAGAGTTTGAAACCGACTGGTGAGGAAGGAATCGAGATCAGTCCATTTCGGAATTTCGTTTTTATTCGAAATAGACTGCTCCCATAAGGAGAGCGTGACCTCTGGCAATCTTGTCGAACATTGGTAAACAAAGATTGCATCCCAGTTATTGATATCAATGTTGTGCATTTTTTGAGCAAAAATACAACCATTGATATCTCTTTGTAGTTTTTTAAGTTCTGTGCCAGATTCGTTTGGCACATGGGGTAAATTAAATAATATTTTTAATTGGCTGTTGACCATGATACGCTTGTTTTCGTATCGGTCAGATAAATCTTGCCAAGCTTTTGCAAAACCATCATTGGTTAAAGGAGATTTTCGAACAATCTCTTTTGCTTCTCCCCGTGTTTTTTGATTTAGGTGGAATAACTTTTCCACTGACGTAAGCCGCGAGTTCATTATATAAATGGCCGTAAACATGTCTCTGAAGGACGGCCATGAGAGGTAATCACCACTGAAAACCTCAGTATCGCATGGTGGCACAGGCATACTGTGGCCCATGACTGCCGCCGGCTCTGAAGCAATTGTTTGCTTCGAGGGCTTATTCTGAGAAAACTCAGATATTCTTCCTGCTACCCGTATATAGGATTGATAGCAGGCGCGATACTTTTTTTTAATTGATTCAAGATCTGAATCCTCGTCATTGGACATTTTGTCCAAACAAGCATCATATGCGGCTTTATCTTTTCTCCACTGGGCTTTTAGCTCTTCACTTTGAGCCTCCAGGGAGAAAACGTCATGAGTTTCAACGGCATTAAAGTCCGTTTCAAACTCGACCAGCGCATCAGACAGACGAATAAATGCCTTTAAAGAGGACATTTTATTTTGTTTATTAATAATTTATTTAATTTGTGTAAAATTAAGAAGTAAAAAAACAACAAAAGTCTATAAATGTATAGACAAATGTGAACAACAACAAGTAAAAAAAAAATTTTTTTTTTTGTTTTAAAATAAAATATATTATTATAAATAATATATAAATATATATATATGTCTATATAAATTGCAGTAAAACCCGTAAAAACAATTAATAAAATAAATTTAATTATTTTGTTTAATTTATTTTATTTAATTAATAAATACAATGAGAAAAATTTTTTTTTGTTTTTATATATATAAAATATTTTTATTTTAAATTTATTTAATTAATATATTATTATTTCTTTTTTTTCTCAATAAATTTGTGCTTGCAAAATATTGTGTCTTGCCCACAGTGCAATTTTCCTATGAAAATAGACTAAGTCAATTTTGATTGCAAATTGATGCCTTAGTTCCACTGTGCAGCTTATTTATTCTCTCACTACAAGTATATGCAGCCGGCTAAAGAGCTGTGTATCAAGCGCAGCAGGCACGAGATGCAGTCTTAGCTTTGAACGCAAACAATTTAATTGAGTGCGTGAGAGAGTAAAACTCTTTAAACACAACTTGGGGTTGCTATTAGCAAGCACAAAGCACGGTTCTGGCGTCGATCGCTGCGGACACCGCACAAAGAAGAATGCAAAAATTGTTGAGCAAGAGTGCAGAAAAGCTGCTGAGACTCTTGCTCCGTACAATTTTTGCCTGTTTTTGGCTCCAAAAATATTAACTCAGCCCAGTGTGCTGATATTTTTGTTTTTGTAAGTTTTACAAAAAAACACAAGTTTGACTTTTTACTTAAAGTCAACCGTGAGCACAAAAACGTTGTTTTTTTTTTATAAAGAAATAGACGAAGAATAATTCTTCGCAAGTCTGTCTCAAGTTCAAGGAACCTTGTACATAAAGTTATATATTTATGGTTTTCCCGCCAAATTTTTTGGTTAAAACCGATATATATCACTTTATATACAATATAAAACAAAAACTTGCACTTAAGAATTATTAGTTAAAAATTTTTTTTTTTTAAAATCAACGTTACCGAAACGAACCGCGCGCGAATGGCGAATTTTTAAAACGAAAAAACGTCACTTTTCTCTTTTATTAGTATACAATAAATTTATAATAAAAGGCAATACACAAACAATATAATATTAATTGAAATAAAAAATTTTACCTGATTCTTCTGCTTTTCAAAAAAATGTTGTTCTTCAGAATATTGTTGTTGTTGTTGCTATTGTTGATGCCGCTGCTGTTTAAGCTGTTGGTGTTGATGTTGTTGTTGATGTCGCTGGTGTTGATGATGTCGTTGATGAAGCTGCCGGTGCAATCAAGCTTGCGTTTTTGTTTTTAATATTCTTTTAAAATAAGTTTTTTTCTTTTTGTTTATTAAATTTTGAACTCTTATTTTGTTTTTTGTTTTTGTAGTTTTTAAGAACTTTTTTTTTCCACTAAACTTTAACACTTTTGCATATATGTGCACTTGTTTTAAAAAACTCGCGGCGGCTAGCGAGTAATAATTTTTAATTTGTTTTTTTTTCAATTAAAACCCGGCTCGCGATGGACCATGTAAATCTATGCGGGGGGAATTGTCTTTAAACTTTAAATAATAACTGGGGAACTTGGGGAGTTGCCGAAATAAATAAAAACTCGAAAGGTTTCAAAAGGAGTTGTTCGACCGATGTCGCTTTTATTAATAAAAACTTATAAACTAACAAAGTTTTAAAAGAGCAGCGAGAAGCGCTGCTCAAAAGAAAATAAAGAATAAGAGCCGCAGTTGCTCATTGAACACCGCTGTATCGACAATTTACAGGGTGTTCACCGGTGGACCGAACAGTAGTTTTGTCTAATAAATAAATAAAACAAATTCATTTATATATAGACCTATAGGAAACGAATCTGGCAGGATGCTAAAATCCATCGGAGTCATGGTCTTTTGGCTTTCGCTTCAAACACCTTCGCTGGAGCTTCTTTATTCATAAACTCAATTTTGTCGTAGAACTCATACAGCTCGTGGTTCATTGGAATGCGAAAGTCGTCGCCAACTCGCACAGGCTTAAAGATTTTGAGAAGAGCTTTTCTCTCGAACGCGCCAAGAGCGGCTGCATCTGTTTGCGATACCACCCATGTCTCAGCGCCATAGACAAGCACAGGTATGATGAGCATCTTGTAGACTGTTGTTTTGTTTAATAAATAAAACAAACTCATTTATATACATATTTAGACCAATAAGAAACGAATCTGGCAGGATGCTAAAAGACAGGCAGATTTCTTTCAACATGCCATGAAGAGGAACGTAACAATGGCTCACGTTCTGGAGGAATCAGCGACGAATTCAAAATGTGTGTTGTTATTTTTAATGCAACGTTGTAAACGTATTTTCATTAAAAAAAAAAATAAAAGAATGGTATTAAATTTAAATAAATGCAATAACATTTATTCAAAAAAACAAATTGGAGGTGAGTTGTGTAAGTTAATAAACTAACTTACACACTTAAACTAAGCTTAAAAATAATAAATGTAATCTAAAGCTTTACTGTCACTGCTGTTATTGTTGTTGCTGTTGTAGTTTTCTTCTGATGTTGGTGGTGTTTTTTGGCCATTTGTGGTATTGTTTTTGGCCATTTGTCGAGGCTGTTATTTCAATTTCAATTTAGTAAAATAGGCACACTAAGAGCTAGGCTCTTTTATAGTACAGCATAAACATTTATCAGAATAACAACTAAAAAAACAATATATAATAACCTTAAAAATAATTCAACATCAGCTTAATCTAATTTATAAAAATAAGTAAGTAACAAAAACAAACAGAAATGAGACATAATAGAAACTTTTAAATAACAACTCAAAAAACAATATATAATAAACATTAACAATAATTCAATATCAGCTTAATCTAATTTATAAAAACGAGTAAGTAACAAAATCAAACAGAATTATAGAGACATTATAGAAACTTTTGGAAAGCAAAGCAAAAGAAAAAGAGATGAAGAAATAAAAAAATAAAAACTATATAGTAGAGAAATAAGATAGATTGCCTAAATGATCTTCTCCTAATGATTTCCCTAAGCCTTCGTGGCAAAGTATTCCACAATCTAATGGCGTTGATGAAAAAGAGGTGAGATGATATTAACGAGCTGTGCCTCGGAACTATTAAAACAAGGCTCCTTCTGGACAAACAAAACTGGAGTTTATCAAACAGATAACCAGGTGTTCTTTCATGAATAATCTTATGTAGATACATACAGTTTCTGGCATTAAGATAAGCTGTCAAGTCACATCCAAGTATTGCATTTCGGAAACTAGATAGACGATCAAATTTACGAAGACCAAACACATAGCGCGTAGAGTAGTTAAATGCAATTTGAAGCTTTAGCATCGACGAGGAGTCAAGTTTACTGTATACAACCTCAGAGTACGTTATTACAGGAACAATAAGTTGAATAACCAACATGCGTTTAATGTTAACTGGAGTCACACTTGCAGATATTCTTAAGTTGCGCAAGATATAATAAACTTTTTTGACAACACTTTAAACATGGTCGACACAGGAAAGCGAAGAGTTAACATGAAAACCAAGATTTACAATTTTAGAAACAACAGATAGCTTGTTAGGACCAATAAACAAATCAGGGACATCATTAACACATGTTTTAACTTTACAAATAGGGAGTACATACGATTTAGAAGAATTAAGTATAAGACCGTTGCAGACAGCCCACTCATTGATGCTACAGAGATCCTCATTCATTCTGCAGCAAAGGTCATCTAGAAGTCCAGTGCGTCTGGATAAATACAACTGCACGTCATCAGCGTAGGCGTGGATGGAAGCGTGGTTGCAAACAGAAAAAATGTCTTTTATAAACATAGAGAATAGTAGGGGGCCAAGTATAGACCCTTGTGGAACGCCACTTGATACAGATTTGTACCCTGATGACACTTGACCAACTTTAACTTTTTGAAATCGATTACATAAATAACTGGACATAAGATTTACAGCACTGTCACAAAAACCAAATAAATAATTAAGCTTACAACATAAGTGTTTGTGGCTTACTTTATCGAAAACTTTTGAAAAATCGAGCAAACATAGAAGCGTCATAGAGCCAGCATCATATTCCGGACGTATATCATCGATGACCTTAACCATTGCAGAAGAACACCCATGGCCAGCCCTAAAGCCTGACTGAAAAGGGGATAGCAGATTTTTATCAGCTAAATAATGGGTAATTTGCTGCGTCATAAGTTTCTCACAAACTTTAGCCAATGGTGATAAAATACTTATGGGCCTAAAATCATTGACATTAGAAGGGTTTGGCTTTTTTGCTACAGGAATAACAGTGGCAATTTTTCATAGGTCAGGGAAAGAAGACGACATAAAACAGAAATTAATAATGTGCGTTAAAGGGTGTATTATGTGTGGCAACAATAGTTTTATAAACTTGATGGGAATGCCATCTTCAGAGATGGCATTCGATTTGATATGTGATATACTAGTACCAACATCAAATTCAACTACAGGAGAAAAACTAAAAGATTGTTGAATGGACCGATTGCATAAGGGAAAATTATTATTATTATGATGTGCAGTATTATCTATAAAAAAGTCATTGAGAACAGCGGGATCTAAAGTGCATTCGTTGTTATTTTTGTTGCACACCCCAAGTTTTTTTAAGTTGTTCCAAAGCGCTTTTGTTGGAAGTGAGAGTTCAAGTTTACTAGAGAAATATCGTGTTTTAGCCTGCCTCGTTAAAAGTACAGCTTAATTTCTCGCAAGCCTATAGACTTCCCAGTTATGAGAGGACGGATTCTTCCGCCATGTATTGCGATACATATTTCTTTTTTTTATTGCATTTAGAACATGTTGGGTAAACCAAGGACTAGACATATTCTTGATTTTACAATTACGTAACGAGACATGTTTATTAAACAAAAATTTAATTGGATCCATGAGTGATTTAAGGTTATCATTAATGTCAGACTGAAGCCAACAGTCAGTGAAAGATACCAAAGAAACATCACGAAAAATAGAAGGGTAATTAATATGTTTAAAGTCACGATAAGAAAAAGTATCACTTACATTAAGACGAGATAGATTGACATTTAACGAACAAAAAATTATATCATGGTCCGAAACAAAAAAAACTTGACTAAAAAGCGAGATTATAGATGGATCATATACCATAAAGTAGTCGAGAAGACTAGGAGTGGTGTCGTTGGAAAACCGAGTGGGTAAGGTATCATTAACAACGGATAAGCCCAATGACGATACTTTCTCATACAATAATTGTTTTAGTAAATAATTAGTGAGAAGGTTGACATTAAAAGCACCACACAATAACAAAAGGTCATAATCAACAATATAATTAGACAATACAGTAAACAAAGGCTCAACAGAAAAACATTTATTCGGATTATAGACGCAAGAAACAAGTAGTTTAGTGTTATTGTCATATAAACACAGGTTTAAAAATTCAATTCCAGATCCGCTAGAACGACTTACAATATGAGCGTTTAGATACTTTTTACAATAAATTGCAACACCACCACCCTTTTTAACAGAACGATCGTTTCTAAATATCTTAAAATTATTAATTTCACAAATACTATCACTTATATCATTACATAACCAAGTTTCCGAAATGCAAATGATGTCAACTAGAGAGTCTTCAAAAATGTATTTAACATAGTCCAGCTTAGCCAAGTTTAAGCTGCGAGCATTAAAATGTACCACATTAAGACCGTTACGTTGTTTACATAAAACCTTTAATAATACTTTGAGATTTTCATCAGCGCCACTAAATGAACCGCTAGAGCCAGACATAAGGATAACCAAAGATAGAGATCATTAAAGGCAAATCAGAAAATAGAAAAATTTTAAGAAGGATTAGAGGAGAAGCAAGAGAAGAAACATAATTAAAAGATAAATAGTAAAGAATAAAAGTACATAAAAAATTATGAAAAGCATATATAATAATAAACTTAAAAACAATAATATATAAATAATTAACTCCCAGGCGCCGAAGTATCCAGACTAGCATTTCTAATTTTGCTATGAAGATCATCCACACTACTTTCAGCATTTTTCTTAGTTCTAATGAACACAGAGCCACGGTACGTGAACGCATTGAAAATGCTCTTACTCCGCTTACAGGCAATTGCAGCTTGAAGAAGTTTGCGGCTTTCAGCATTGAGGCTCTCAAATATAAATACATTCCTGTTCCTGCCGAAGTTAGGCTTGCACAAGAGGCTTGGAGTACTTCTGTTGTTAGTGTTGCTTTTGTAGTTGGAAGTGTTTGCCGTTGCTGGTATTTATTTTGCGTTTGACTATTCGACCATTTATCGCGGCTGCTTCTGTCGAAGTTTGGCTTGTAGTTCTTCTGTAGTTGTTGCTGAAGATCGTACTTGAAAATGACATTAAAAGTAAAACTTCTGCTAAAAAACTAATTGATGTAAGCACTAAATAAATACTTTTATTTTTCGGTCGATATTTTTTTATTTTTTTTTTTTATAATGCAATAACAAAAGAGTTTAGCTACTACAGCTTTTTCGCACTTTCTCAGCATTAACCCATTTGAAGCCACAATCCAAAGCACCAAAAAGTTTTAATTATAAAGATTCCAGTGGCTAAAAACAAAGTTAATGTGGAAAAAATTTACCCACCAAAGTTTGCTTTTAGTCTACTTTTGAGTTGACCTTTTGACAAGTTAGCATCAAAAACGCTACAGTTGTTAACAAAGGTACTCATGCGGTTTAAAGGAGCAGTTGACATATAGTTCGTTCTACTAAAAGGTAAATAAATTAAAGTGTTAGCGTTTCTACTGCTTCTACGGTTAGAGTTAAAATTAATGAGAGAAAGAATTTCCGGAGAATCGAAAACATCGGTCATGAGTTGGTGTAAAAACACGATATCTGCGGACCTCCTTCGCTCACTTAGTGACTGCATTCTTAATAGTTTCAAACGATCATCATAAGGAGAAAGGTTTAAGATATCAGTTCCACTTAAGCCCTTTAGAGCAAACCGAACAAAACGTTTTTGGATCCTCTCTATTCGTTCAACATGCACATTATAACTTGGGGACCAGACTTGACTTGCGTACTCCAAGTGAGGACGCACAATTGCATAATATAACGTTGTAGTTGTAATCGTGCTATTGAATTCTTTGGCCCAGCGTTTTATAAATCCAAGCATTGAAGACGCTTTTTTACATATATTATCAATATGAATGTTGAACGATAACTTAGGATCCATGCATACACCAAGGTCTTTGACCACATCTACACGACTTAAAGCAGTATCTTTTATATTGTAATCAAATAATAAATTATTCCAAGGTCATAGTTTGGCATTTACTAGGATTGAGAAACATATTATTTTGTTATATTTATTTTGTTATATTTGCTGCACTTCACTTTTTTTTACATAATTTATGACAATGCTGTTGACATTTCTTACGTTGTTTTGCATCGCCATCTAGCTGCGATTAACTGACAGAGTTGCAAACCAAATCAAAATCCAGATTATGATGTTGGAAAAAACGCGGCTAATATTAAGAAAATTCATTAAAAATATATTTGGAAAAAGAATTTCCGATATTGCCAACACATTTCAAAGAAAATTAAACACAAATTTAGAAAAACAAAAAAAAATTTGAAAACCGTTAAAATTTGACTGAGTTGTTTGCTCGGAAAGTGGAACTTTTGATTTTGGAACTGCATTTTTCGGACAATTGACATTTGATGAATGCATAAAAGATAATTTTGGTGAAAAATTTTTAGTTTTGAAAAAAATTAAAATTCGATCAATTAATAAGCTCTTCTCAAACTAAATTTCAAATCGATAAAATAGCGGATTTTTTTACAAAAATTTTATTTCTGTTTGAAAAGGTTGGGAACCCCCTGAAGCGAAATCACAATTTTAAAAGTGGTTTGCACATCTACAGCCTCAACCTAATTTAATAACATCTGAATCGATAAAATCGGTACATTGGTCTGGGAGGAGTTGAAGTCACAAAAAAAACCTTAGCCTATTAATTATATAGATAGATAGATAGGCAGGATGATTAAAACAGATTCGTGGCTTTAACTTTTAATTGCTTGTAGCTATAATGAAATATTCTTCAAATATATTGTTTTTGGAGCTTGTTGTTAAAGATTTAAAAAAATATTATATCAACATTTAAAAAAAAAAAAATTTCGAGCAAAAAATTTTAATTTTATTTAATTTTCATTTATTTGGATAAGCTTAATACAAGCAGTTTAAATACTTAAAACATAAACTTAAAAACTAAAATTTATAATTAACAGGGAGTATCTTAATTTACAATTGTATTATATCATGTACTGGAAGAATACATTAGAGAGGCGGATGAAGTGGTGTTGGAGAGTTAAGGAGGATATTTCGGAGTAGTGGTCTGCTCAGATGAAAATCGAATTCGTTGATCAAACTATTGGTTACCCGAAGCATTCTGGTTATGGGTTCACTGCATCCATAGTCGGTGCGGTGAAAGTTAAGGTGGAAGAGAGATATAGACCTAAGGTTGCGTGGGTTGGTATTAAAAGATATTAATTGGAGTAATTCTGGACAGTTAATAGTTCCGCATACAAGTTGATGAATGAAGAGAACATCGGCAACTTCCCTTCGCTTTGCAAGTGTTTGCATGTTAATCAACTTAAGACGGTTGGCATAAGGTGGTAGGTTGAAACTGTCAGAACCAGGAAGACCACGAAGAGCGAAACGAATGAATCGTCGTTGAACGGCTTCGATTCGCATTGAATGGGTGTTGTAGATGGGAGACCAAACCTGGCTGGCATATTCGAGGATGGGTCTAACAAAGGAAAGATAGAGAGATTTAGTGACGTAAGGATTGGAGAACTCTCTGGACCAGTGTTTCACGAAACCAAGTGCAGAGTTGGCTCTACTAATGATATTATCAATATGAGGCCTAAAGTTAAGTTCCTTGTCACAAATAACACCTAAGTCGCGTAAAGAGTTTATAGAAGGAACGGGCTTGCCGAGAATGTAATACGTTCGCGGAGGAAGTTGGAGTCGCTTACGAGAATATGTTATAGCTTGACATTTGCTGACGTTGAGCTCCAGAAGATTTTTTTGACACCAAGTGGAAAAGCTGACCAGATCGTTTTGAAGATTGCGAGAATCGGCGTTGGTTTGTATGCGCCGATAGATTTTCATATCATCAGCATACACAGAAAGGTTAGAATCATTGATGATACCATCAACACCGGCAATAGTTAAGACGAATAGCAAAGGACCTAGGTGACTGCCTTGTGGGACACCAGACGTAGCTGTGAAAGATTTTGAATTGGAAAATCTAAAGATGACATTATAACTGCGTTCTTCGAGATAAGATTTAATCCATGTTATAAACAGATGTGGAAAACCAAAGGCTTTGAGCTTAAGAAGGATGATAGTGTGTGAGATTTTGTCAAACGCTTTACTAAAGTCGGTGGAAACTGCATCAACTTCGTAACCATTTTCCAACGAGCATAAAGCGTTTGAAACAAATTCTGTGAGGTTGGTGGTAGTCGATCTACCTTTGAGGAAGCCATGTTGACTAGGAGGAAAGATAGATTTGCAATGGAAGAAGAGAATGTCGTAGATAATACTTTCAAAAATTTTAAGAGCACATGACAGTTTTGCGTTAGGTCTGTAATTAAAAATGTCATTTCTAGGTCCTTTTTTATGTAAAGGTATTATGTACGAGTTCTTCCATAACTTTGGAAAAACAGAGTTAGAAATAGAAAGTTGAAAGAGAGTCAAAAGGGGATGAGCCAAAAAGTTTGCGAATTTTTTGATGACAATAGCAGGCAACCCATCGGGTCCAGGAGAATAATCATCTTTAAGATTATGTAACTTTGCTAATGTTATATCAACAGAAATCAGTGACGTTTGAGCACAGTTCCTTAATGAAGAAAAGTATCCATAGTCTAGTTCATCGTTATGACTTGTGAATGACTGACTGAAGAAATTTGCGAATAGGTTTTCAATTATTTCCGGGTTGTCTGAGGAGATATCTGAAAAAGCAAGGGTTGATGGGTAGTTGTCAGATTTTCTTTTGATATTAATGAACTTGTAGAAGCTTTTAGGATCCAACAACAATTTAGTTTCAATATGAGCAAGGTAAGACTCATGTAGGTTTTCACAAAGTGTAGAAAAAAGATTATAGACGTGAAGATAATTTGTGAGGTCAAGAGAAGAACGAGAAAGTAAATAAGTACGCCAAAGTTTGTTCCTCTTATAACGAAGTGAACGTAGTTCTTTATTGTACCAGGGAGGAGGTGACGAAAAGTTCTTTTGCTTAGTAAAGGGGACTGATTGTGCGAAGCAGTCAAAAATTTTGTCATAGAAGAGAGCAACAGTATTATCAACACTGCCATGAGCATTATCGAAAATATGTTGAAAATCGATTCTTCTCAACAACATTTCAAGTTTTACAAAATCAGTTTTACGAAAGTCGAAACTGTACGCGTGCTCACAGTGTGTGTTTATTATGTTATTATTGTAAGATAGGGTAAGAGATAGAGGTGGATGGTACTGATCGAGTGTTGAAAGTAGATGGTTACTCGCGGAGACAACACAATTACCTGAATCTGAAGAGAATACAAGATCAAGCTGCCTACCAATATTGTTAGTTACTCCACTCAACTGGTAAAGGCCGGAGTCTGAAAGACAGCTAGTGAAGAGAATTTCTTTTTCAGATGTGGCATTTGTAGGAAAATAGTAGCACTCGTCATCTGACAGAATCCATTGTAGGCTAGGAAGATTAAAGTCCCCCAGAAATATAACGGTATCAGATGGATCAATAAGATCAAATAGTGAATCGATTGCGTCTACTGCAAGTTGATAACCATTCACTGGTTGAGAAGGGCGAATATAACAGCAGATAATGAATATGTTTCGTTTTGCAATACAAAGTTTGGCACAAATAAATTCAAAGTTAGCTGTATGGGAATTTTTTACAAATGTTGGATCGAAGCGATTGTGAATAGCAAGAAGGACACCACGACCTGAGGTAAGATCGATTTTATCGATTCCATCGTCTCTGAACACCACGAAATCAGAAGCAAAGACCTCAGTATCCTTGAAGTCCTGGGTAAGATTAGTCTCTGTAAGGGCAAAAATATCTTAGGGAAGCTTAAGAGAGTTAAGGAACACTGTAGAGATTTTGGTGCGTAGTCCTCTTACGTTTTGGTAGTAAAGAGATACAAATAATGGGCTTGGAATAGGGTTTGGATTATGAGTTAGCTGGTTAGGAATAATATTGCTGTTGCTCTTTACGGGACTTTTGAAGGTAAGAGACATGTTTTGACCTTACGTGAGCACCATATGTGTCAAATTCCTCCACCTCAATATACGAGTACAATAAAGCTAACTATTTTGTCATTTGCAGCTTTTTTGATTCCATTAATTGGAATTTGATTTTTGACTCACTTAGTCTAGAGCAAATGTATTTCAAATTTAAAGAGGCACTCAAAGAATGCATTTACTTATATGTTCCAATAAGAAATAATAAGCGTCAATTCAGTCTACCATGGTATAGTCGTGGCTTACTCAAGCTTAAAAATCTTAGAAACAAAGCGCACAAAAAGTATAAAAATACGCTGTCATCGGATGACAAAGCAAATTTTCTGCTACGCAGAAGAGAATTCGATTTTCTGTCTAATTTTTTATATAAAAAATATCTTGACTCAATGGAGAGTAATATAGTGTCGAACCCTTAATCTTTCTGGTCGTTTTACAATTCTAAACGTAAAAGTAATGGTCTACCTAAGAATATGGAATTTCAAGGTTCGAAGGCTAACAATACCCAAGAAATCTGTGAACTATTTGCAACATTTTTTGGATCCGTTTTTACTAATTGCAACAATGGAACCAGAGATTACAATTTTAATTTTTCAGCCGTTTCAAATATTTTGAACTTAGGCAACATTGAGCTATCTGAAGAAGAAGTTTTCACGGCTCTTTATAGTTTAGACACAAAAAAAGGAGCTGGATATGATTTGCTCCCCCCTTTGTTTCTTAAAAATGCTGCAGCCTCGTTATGCACTGCGCTTACTTTGATTTTTAATAAATCTCTCTCAACTGGTATAATGTTAGACGAGTGGAAAATTTTTTATATATCACCTATATTCAAGGCAGGCCAGAAAAACCTTGTTGAAAATTATAGGCCCATCGTTAAACTTTCGGCTATACCCAAATTACTAGACAAAATCGTTAACAACCGATTATTCCAAGAAATTAAAAACTATATTTCCACAAGTCAGCATGGTTTCTTCGCAGGAAGATCTGCCTGCACCAATTTGGCCACTTTCACCAACTCAGGAATTATGGCTATCGAAAATGGCTTGCAGGTTGATACATTATACACGGACCTTACCAAAGCTTTTGACAGCTTAGACCATCAAACTCTTATCTTTAAATTAGAAAAATTGGGCTTGCATTCCAGCCTCTTGCGTTGGTTGCGTTCTTATTTATGCAATAGAAAGTTAATAGTCAAGGTGAATGAAAACTTTTCTAGAGAAATCGACGCTACATCAGGAGTACCTCAAGGTAGTCACCTGGTTCCTCTGTTATTTATTGTGTTTATTAACGATGTATCCTTTATATTTAAACATTGTAAATGTTTACTATATGCGGATGACATAAAAATTTTTATGACCATCAAAAACTTAAGCGATTGCGCTAATTTTCAAACCGATATCGATGCACTTATCTCTTGGTGTGACAATAACGGACTAAAATTGAATTTTTCGAAATGCAAAGTAATGACTTATTCTCGCAAACAGTTACCCATTATACAAGATTACGTCTATGATAATAATAATTCGTTTCAAAGAGTTGAATTAGTCAAGGATTTGGGAATCCACTTTGATACAAAATTTTCATTTAGTTGCCATATTGACTATATTGTTTCTAAGGCGAACTCCCAGCTTGGTTTCTTAAGAAGAAACTCTAAAGAATTTAAAAATCCGTATACTCTAAGATCTATTTACATGTGCTTAGTCAGATCTCTTCTGGAGTACTGTAATATTGCTTGGAGCCCATACTATGATTATGGAATAAACAGAATTGAAAAAATACAGAAAAGGTTTACTAAGTTTGCCTTACGCTACATGTTTTCTTATGATAACATGCCAGATTACAAAGCTCGTTGCCAACTGTTAGGTATTCAAAGTTTATCCCAAAGGCGGAATGCCCAAAGTGTTCTGTTAATAAAAGATTTGCTTGATGGCAAAGTAAACTGTCCAGACCTGTTGGAATTAGTAAAATTTTATGTTCCACCGAGAAACCTCAGAGAGTGCAACCTGTTCTACACTGTTTTTCATAGAACTAATTATGGCTGCAATGAGCCGATATCTAGATGCTTGTCATTATGCAATTTAGTTGCTCACCGAATAGATTTTTCTGATTGGAGAGAGACATTTAAGACCGAATTATACTATACAATAATATAAATAGGTTTAAATAGTCTGTAAGGATATAGTCCAGTAGATTAAACTAAATAAATACATAAATAAAAAAAAGATCCTCTTTAACTTGATGGATCGTCAAGCCAAGTTGCTCGTGGAAACTGGTGAATAAATTGCGCAATTCATTCACCTCGGTAGGTAAACCTTCTTGCTGTATCAAAACTTTGAGGTTTGTCTTGGTTTTGCCTTCAATACAAGTAGAGACCGGCGCCTTATGCATGTAAGCTAAATACAAGCGCACATTGTTATAAACATTGTTCTCTCTGAGGCGAGAGAGAGCGTATCTGCTCTCATTGTCAGCACAAAGTTAGTTTTACTTTTGGTGGTTGAAGAGGGTCGATGAAAGAAATGGGGCTGCCAGGTTGGTTAGGGGCTGCATTTGTAACTGGAACAGAAGGGGGTGGATTTATAGTGTGGGAATGAACAAAATTAGGATAGAGTGTGTGGAGTATGTTGCTCTCATTTTTATTTGGTGGTGTGTCCAAGTTAGGATTTAGATTAAAAGAGACACGTTTTGAACGAGACGTCTGAAGGGTTTGGTTAGCTCGATTCGTGTTAGAAGATTTTGTATCAATGGTATGATTAATCTGAGGAGTGAAAATTGGAAAGATATTAGTTTTAAGATTCCAATAGGGATCAGATCTAGGACGGGAATTAGGTAAAGAGTCGTCGGAGGGAGTGTTGTTTGGTTTAGAATAAGTAGGGGTTTGTTTATATGAAGTTTTCTTAGGATGAGAACTAGACTTAGAATTGTACATGTTAGAATAATTAGAATTATTGGAATTATTAGAAGACTGAGACCTTAACTTATCATAATTATTCTTTGGCAGCCTCCTTGCTTTATCAACCCATATAGAAACTTCAGCTTTACCATGGCCTAAGCTAGATGTTTCAGAGAATAGCCAGATGAATTTCGAAGGCACGTAAATTTTGAAGTTTCTGCTTTTTCTCCTGCGGTTTGTGGACGTTACCTGGCAATCCTTATTTGGAACCACGATGCTGTACTTTTTATTGAATATCTTGCATACCCAGGAAATACTCGTTCTTAAAGGCAGACCCTTAACAAACAACGCAGTCTTTTCAATAGCGTTCCCACTCGAAAGCTTTTTTATCCTTTTTTCCCAATCAGCTAGAGTCCATGCCGTTCCGAAATGATGAACCATTTTACGTGGTGCAGCAACTGGAGTTGTATTTGTTAGTTTCTTGTGTGTTTCACAGGGAGAGGTAGGTGAAGAAGCAGAAGACCGAACTGGAGAAGTTAATAAAGTCGCTTCTGATATTTCCTCCAAGATAGAACATGAGTTACGGCGCGGGGAGTCAGGATTATTGTTTATAGCCTCAGGTGCGGATTTGACAACATCAGATATTTCTGCAAGTGCTGTACGAAGCGAACCTAAGTCATCACTCATTTTATTTATTTTATGACTCACTGAGCGAGTGATCATAAGTTCGTCGCTAATGTCACTAGTTTTTTGGATCAAAAACTCTAGCAAAGGATCCGGCTGCTGATGTGTTGGGTTATTCTTTTTGGTCGATGATTGCAAGAATATATCTATATCATTTCTTAAGCCTATGATATTATCCAGAGTAGTCTTTGTGAGGTCAGTTTTTTTAAGATATTCCATCTCAGACCTCAGGCTACTTTTAAACTCGCTTTACGCATTGTGTTGATTTTCACACAAACTCTCTTGAAGCAATTTTATTTGTTTAGACAAAGTATCAAATTGAAGCTTACAGTCAGCCTTTAAGTTTTCAATGGCACAGTTGTTGTCGTCTGCAGTTTTGATGACGTCATCGAACTTGGTGAGCTGTTTTGATACTTTTTTAAAAAAAAGCTTATTGTCAGAGAGAATGGCGTTATTAGAATTGTTAGTGCATTGTATTGCTAGCATCACATGCGACAATGATATATCTTTGCACTCGTCACAGTAGAATTTAAAATTGACCAAGAATTCTTGCAGGTACGTTGTACATCTCTTGGATAAGCCAACACACGTGGGGTGGAACACCTTTCCGCAGATTCCTTTGCACAATAAGGTGGGATTACTGCCGTTTGATGTACAGGAGGGGTTTCCACATGAATTTTCCATTATTAACTATAATTTTTTTTTCTTGTTTTATTTTATTTATATATATTGATTTTTAATTTTGTGGTAAGTTTACTTCTACTTAATTACAAAACAGCACTTTTATTTATTATTGCGGAAGGTCGGGAAGTAAGAACAGCAGAAATCGCAACAAAAAAGCGTATACAGAAACAGCGGTTTGGTAGTTTATCGAAACAGCGGACGGCGGTGACGCAAATAACGCAGTAGAAAAATGCAGAATAGCGGTTTAACGAAAAGCAGTCGAAAATTTAAATTGGGTTAAATTATTTGTTTTTGAGTTGATTGAGTTGTAATTTTTTAATTTTACGGAAATTATTTTCGCAACGTGTTGACGGTTTGGAGGCAGAAAAACGACAGAAAATCATAGGCAGTAGCCTTGTTTTTTCGATCCAAAATACAATTTATTAATTTTTCTGTCAAACAAAAACAAATTCGTCTTAAATAAACTATAAACAATGAAAGAAAATCAAAAATGCAAATTTTAATTTTTTTTATTTTTAATCCATTTTTTGAGGAAACATTAATTTTATTGGACTCTTTTTAAAGGCAATGATTAAAATATAAATAATTAAGTAACGGTAATAACTTTGTAATTGTTTTTAAGTCAATTAATTGCAATTAAATACAAAAAAGAAATAAATGCAATTTTTAAAAAAGTGGCAGAGATATTCGCTTCCAAATATAGAACTTTTAATTTTAGAGAATTTTTTTCTGCCTTGGCGTTTGATAAAAATACACGTTAAACAACTAAAGACAATATTAAGAAAATTCATTAAAAATACATTTGGAAAAATAATTTCCGTTATTGCCAACACATTTCAAAGAAAATTAAACAAAAATTTAGAAAAACAAAAAAAAATTTGAAAACCGTTAAAATTTGACTGAGTTGTTTGCTCGGAAAGTGGAACTTTTGATTTTGGAACTGCATTTTTCGGACAATTGACATTTGATGAATGCATAAAAGATAATTTTGGTGGAAAATTTTTAGTTTTGAAAAAAATTAAAATTCGATCAATTTATAAGCTCTTCTCAAACTAAATTTCAAATCGATAAAATAGCGGATTTTTTTACAAAAATTTTATTTCTGTTTTAAAAGGTTGGGAACCCCCTGAAGCGAAAACACAATTTTAAAAGCGGTTTGCACATCTACAGCCTCAACCTAATTTAATAACATCTGAATCGATAAAATCGGTACATTGGTCTGGGAGGAGTTGAAGTCACAAAAAAACCTTAGCCTATTAATTATATAGATAGATAGATAGGCAGGATGATTAAAACAGATTCGTGGCTTTAACTTTTAATTGCTTGTAGCTATAATGAAATATTCTTCAAATATATTGTTTTTGAAGCTTGTTGTTAAAGATTTAAAAAAATATTATATCAACATTTAAAAAAAAAAAATTTCGAGCAAAAAATTTTAATTTTATTTAATTTTCATTTATTTGGATAAGCTTAATACAAGCAGTTTAAATACTTAAAACATAAACTTAAAAACTAAAATTTATAATTAACAGGGAGTATCTTAATTTACAATTGTATTATATCATGTACTGGAAGAATACATTAGAGAGGCGGATGAAGTGGTGTTGGAGAGTTAAGGAGGATATTTCGGAGTAGTGGTCTGCTCAGATGAAAATCGAATTCGTTGATCAAACTATTGGTTACCCGAAGCATTCTGGTTATGGGTTCACTGCATCCATAGTCGGTGCGGTGAAAGATAAGGTGGAAGAGAGATATAGACCTAAGGTTGCGTGGGTTGGTATTAAAAGATATTAATTGGAGTAATTCTGGACAGTTAATAGTTCCGCATACAAGTTGATGAATGAAGAGAACATCGGCAACTTCCCTTCGCTTTGCAAGTGTTTGCATGTTAATCAACTTAAGACGGTTGGCATAAGGTGGTAGGTTGAAACTGTCAGAACCAGGAAGACCACGAAGAGCGAAACGAATGAATCGTCGTTGAACGGCTTCGATTCGCATTGAATGGGTGTTGTAGATGGGAGACCAAACCTGGCTGGCATATTCGAGGATGGGTCTAACAAAGGAAAGATAGAGAGATTTAGTGACGTAAGGATTGGAGAACTCTCTGGACCAGTGTTTCACGAAACCAAGTGCAGAGTTGGCTCTACTAATGATATTATCAATATGAGGCCTAAAGTTAAGTTCCTTGTCACAAATAACACCTAAGTCGCGTAAAGAGTTTATAGAAGGAACGGGCTTGCCGAGAATGTAATACGTTCGCGGAGGAAGTTGGAGTCGCTTACGAGAATATGTTATAGCTTGACATTTGCTGACGTTGAGCTCCAGAAGATTTTTTTGACACCAAGTGGAAAAGCTGACCAGATCGTTTTGAAGATTGCGAGAATCGGCGTTGGTTTGTATGCGCCGATAGATTTTCATATCATCAGCATACACAGAAAGGTTAGAATCATTGATGATACCATCAACATCAGCAATAGTTAAGACGAATAGCAAAGGACCTAGGTGACTGCCTTGTGGGACACCAGACGTAGCTGTGAAAGATTTTGAATTGGAAAATCTAAAGATGACATTATAACTGCGTTCTTCGAGATAAGATTTAATCCATGTTATAAACAGATGTGGAAAACCAAAGGCTTTGAGCTTAAGAAGGATGATAGTGTGTGAGATTTTGTCAAACGCTTTACTAAAGTCGGTGGAAACTGCATCAACTTCGTAACCATTTTCCAACGAGCATAAAGCGCTTGAAACAAATTCTGTGAGGTTGGTGGTAGTCGATCTTCCTTTGAGGAAGCCATGTTGACTAGGGGGAAAGATAGATTTGCAATAGAAGAAGAGAATGTCGTAGATAATACTTTCAAAAATTTTAGGAGCACATGACAGTTTTGCGATAGGTCTGTAATTAGAAATATCATTTCTAGGTCCTTTTTTATGTAAAGGTATTATGTACGAGTTCTTCCATAACTTTGGAAAAACAGAGTTAGAAATAGAAAGTTGAAAGAGAGTCAAAAGGGGATGAGCCAAAAAGTTCGCGAATTTTTTGATGACAATAGCAGGCAACCCATCGGGTCCAGGAGAATAATCATCTTTAAGATTATGTAACTTTGCTAATGTTATATCAACAGAAATCAGTGACGTTTGAGCACAGTTCCTTAATGAAGAAAAGTATTTATAGTCTAGTTCATCGTTATGACTTGTGAATGACTGACTGAAGAAATTTGCGAATAGGTTTGCAATTATTTCCGGGTTGTCTGAGGATATATCTGAAAAAGTAAGGGTTGATGGGTAGTTGTCAGATTTTCTTTTGATATTAATGAACTTGTAGAAGCTTTTAGGATCTAACAACAATTTAGTTTCAATATGAGCAAGGTAAGACTCATATAGGTTTTCACAAAGTGTAGAAAAAAGATTATAGACGTGAAGATAATTTGTGAGGTCAAGAGAAGAACGAGAAAGTAAATGTTAGATATTTGAATTCGACATCTAACGCTTACTTCTTTCTAGAATTTATCTTTTCTCTTTATAGTAAGATTAGTGTAAGCTTAGAGCTTTTATATAATGAACCTCTTTTAGATTTTAAGTTAGAAAATAAAGTCAGTTGTTAAGCAAACTCAAAACCGGTCGTATTACTTCGGACACCACAAATTGGCGACGTGTAAAAAAAAATATAACAAAAAAAAAAATAAAAAAAAACTTCAATATGTATTTATATATATTAAGTAAAAAAAAAAACAACCCGTGATTTTTTTGATGTGTTTTCAAAAAGTAATATAAAAAAAGTTATAAACATTTTTAACAAACAAACAGCAAGCGTATTACGCATATAAACTACTAAAAAAATTAGCTAACACATGTATTTACATGTAACAAAAACTTATGTAGTCTGTACAAAAAAAAATCTAATATAAAAAAAGTGATAAACATTTTTCACAAACAAAAAAGAAGCGTATTACGCAAATAAACTAAAAAACAAAAAAAAAACAAATATAACAAAACAAATTCTAAAAGCTAACACATGTATTTACATGTAACAAAAACTAATCTAGTTTGTAAAGAAAAGAGAATCTTCTTATTTAATAGACTAAAAGTTTTCAATTACAATATGACTGAAAATAAGCAAAAAAATATTGATAGTTTGCCGAGGAGCCATCATGCAACACCGGGTGAATCACAAAGTACAGTTACGCTTTATCATTCAAATAACCTTCCACAATTTTCACCTCATCATGAATCTTGGACTTTGTGGAGCGAAAAGTTAGAAATCTATTTCGCAGAAATCAATTGTACCGAAGAGAACATAAAAAAGGCAACTCTTTTAAAGGCCATAGGACCGGCTCCGTATGAAGTTCTTCATAATCTCTGCAGCCCGAATTCACCAATTTCGAAAACTTACAAAGAGCTTTGCATTTTGCTTGCAACGCATTACACTCCTCCAGTAATTGTTTTTCGGGAGCGAAAAAAATTCTACTTGGCAACACAAGCTGAGGGGGAGACGGTAGCAGAATGGCATTCGAGGGTCAAAAAGCTCGCTATGTCGTGCAAGTTCGGCGACAAACTTTTGGACTTCGTGTTAGATCGTTTTATAATGGGAATTAATAACAAAATATTTGAGCGGCTCTGTGAAGAAAACGAAAAAATTGATATAGACGAAGCTTTAAGAAAGGCACTCATAATGGAGATGAAGCTTTCATCGACAACAGAATTTCACGCAGTACATTTTGTAAAAAACAACAATAAAAACAATTCAACATACAAAAAAAAGTCAAACAACAAAACTGGTTTCATGAAGCGGGAGGATGCACCAAAGCAAGATAAAGCTTGTTCGCACTGTGGCTGGCGAAACCACAATTCGTGGCAATGTAAATTTAAACAGAGTAAATGCCACCAATGTGGCATTGTAGGTCATTTGGCATCTATATGTAAAAAAAAAGGAAAATTTGTAAATTATATATCTGAATCTAGTTCTTCTACTGAAGATTTAAATAATAACTTTTCTTATAATTTTTCTATTTACAGCATTAATACTAACGATTATGGTGATTCAACTGAGTTATACCGTGTTTTTATTAAAATTAATGGAATATCCATGGAAGTTGTGTGTGATTCCGGTGCACCATGTTGTTTAGTGTCCAAATTTGTTTTTAAAAAAATAAATAAAAATGTAAGTCTTGCCGTATGTAAAGATCCATTTGTAGATTACAATGGTAATCGTATTAAAGTTTTAGGCGAATTTTGTGAAATAGCTGAATGCAATGGCATAAAAAAGAAAATTAAGTTTGTGGTTACAAACAATGAGAATGCTCCATTATTTGGTAGAAACTTTCTAAGAAAGTTCGGTTTTGAGCTAATTCAGATTAATTCAGTAAACAGCTATGATCAAGCTGAGATTATTAAAGAGCAAATAAAAATAGAATTTGCGGATGTTTTTGCAAATAGTTTAGGTGCACCTATAAGTGCAGATGCGAAACCAATATTTTTTAAACCGCGTTCAGTGCCGTTGGCCTGGAAAGTCAAAATTGAAAAAAATTTAAGAGATCTTATTGAAAAAGATGTACTAGAACCTGTTGATCACGCTGAGTGGGGTACACCGCTCGTACCTATTTTAAAACCTAATGGCGAAATAAGAATCTGTTGTGATTATAAAGTAAGCATAAACAAATATTTGTCTGATTTTAAGTATCCGCTACCATTGATCGATGATATTTTTGCTTCTCTTCAAGGTGGTGAACTCTTTTCGAAGCTAGATCTGTCTAGTGCATATAATCAACTTGTTCTTAAGGAAAATTCACAAAATTTGTGTACTTGGTCGACTCATATTGGCACTTTAAGGATGAAGCGATTACCATTTGGGGTTAAACCCGCGGCGGCAATCTTTCAGAAGACAATGGAAAGCTTGCTACGTGATATTCCGTTTGTTGTTGTGTATCAAGACGATATAACAGTTTCGGGTAGAAATTTTTCTCAACACATGCACAATTTAAAAGCAGTTCTTAATAAATTACAATCAACAGGTTTAAAATTAAATTTATCGAAGTGCGAATTTTTTAAAAGTGAAATTTCATACCTTGGATTTACGATTGACAAATATGACTTGAAAAAAAAATAAAGAAAGAATAGAATCGGTTTTGAAAGCACCAGTGCCTACTAATGTTTCCGAATTAAGAGAATTTTTAGGCATGGTAAACTATTATTCTAAATTTATAGAAAAATTTTCTGAGAAAATGGTCCCTTTGTATCGTTTATTGCAAAATAATGTTAAATTTGATTGGTCAGCTGTATGCCAAGACGCATATGATACAATCAAAAGAGACATAACGTCGGCTAAAGTTCTTGTTCACTTTAATCCTAAGCTACCTATTGTACTTACAACTGATGCTTCCAGTAATGCCATAGCTGGCATACTGTCACATGTATTTTCGGATAGAATTTTAAAACCAATCGCATTTGTTTCAAGAGCTTTATCCAAAGCTGAACAAAATTACAGCACTCTTGAAAAAGAAGCGCTTGCAATAATTTTTTGCGTTACCAAGCTTAAACAATATTTACTTGGTAATTTCTTTACTTTAAAAACAGATCACAAACCTTTAATTTCGATATTTGGCGAAAATAAGGGTTTACCGGCAATGGCTGCGGCACGCGTACAAAGATGGGCCTTCATGCTAACGGGTTTCAATTATAAAATTGAATATGTCAAGGGTCATGAAAATGACGCCGATCATTTATCACGTATGCCTCAGTTAAAATTGAAAAATGAATCTATTGATGAATTTAGTTATGTAAATCATGTTCAAAGTAACAACATTTTAAATGTTGATTATAAGGATGTAGCTCGTGAAACTAGACGAGATCCTGTTCTTTCGAAAGTATGTGAATCCATAAGGCAAGGTTTGATCAACGATCTGAAAGGTGATGATTTCGCAGCTTTTATTAGCAAAGACGTTCAGTTAACTGTTGATCACGATTGTTTACTTTGGGGATACAGAGTTATTGTACCAAAAAAAACTCAGGAATTCAATACTTCAATTACTGCATGAATCACACTTGGGAATTGTCAAAACTAAGGCTTTAGCCAGATCTTTTGTTTGGTGGCCTAAGATGGATAAGGACATTGAAGACTTAGTTAAATCTTGTGTCCATTGCCAAAAACTTTTACCTAATCCAGAAAAAAGTCCACTAATTCCGTGGAAACCAACAAAATCTGTGTGGCAAAGAATACACATAGACTTTGCTGGACCCATAAAAAATTATTTTCTTTTTGTAATTATCGATTCATATTCGAAGTGGATCGAAGTTTTTAAAACTAAAGATATAACTTCAAATTTTGTAATCACAAAATTGAGAGAAGTTTTTTGTCGTTTTGGTATTGTAGATACAATTGTTAGCGACAATGGTAGACAATTCGTGTCTGATGAATTCAATAGTCTTATTCAAAAAAACAAAATCTATCACATTTTAACTGCTCCTGGTCATCCTTCAACCAACGGACAGGCAGAAAACTTTGTCAAAACTTTAAAAAAATCCATTTATGCAAACTTAGATTCCAACACTAATGAAACTTTTGATGTCATTTTAAATAGATTTTTGATGGATTATAGAAATACGAAACATTGTACTACAAATGAGAGTCCGGCTCAAGTTTTTCTTGGAAGGTCAATCAGAACGCGGTTTGACCTGATAAGACCTCCGCTTATTAAAGATACCATTCTTCGGAATCAAGAAAAATGTATTCGTTATTATAAAGGTAATAGAACAATCGATTTCAAACAAGGACAAAACGTTTTTATTCGTGACTACTCTAATCCAAATAAAAAATCATGGACGCCAGCCGTTATAACAAAAAAAAACTGGTCCGCGCTCATATTATTGCTCTTTATTTAATAATAGAATCATAAAGCGACACACTGATCAAATAAGAGTTGGTGTGGGAGAAAATTCTGTTATTGATATTGATTCTAATGATAAAGATACCTTGAATTGCACGGAAACTTCTTTGAATCAAAATATAACAAACTTAGCAGTTGAACCTTCACAATCTTTAAGTAATGAAATCGAAAATAAGAGTTTGTCAAATAAGCATTTATTAAAAGATAACGAACAAATTTTAATGAATGATCAGAATGATTCAAATAGAAAAGAAAGAAATGAAAATATTCTTACTAGAGTATTGAGACCTAGAAATAAAGAAAAAAAATTAAACAAATGATTTACTTGTTCAATTATAGATGCATATAAAAATATATAATAAATTAAGCATTTCTTTTAATTTTAATATAATAAAATAAAAGCAAATAAATATGAAGGAAATGAAGTTAACATTATAAATATAAATTGACTATCAATGTACTGTTATAACAAAATAACCTTTTTATACTTTTACAATTAATTTCTTATATGTGTATGTATAAATAATCAAAAATAAGGGGGAGCGTGTTAGATATTTGAATTCGACATCTAACGCTTACTTCTTTCTAGAATTTATCTTTTCTCTTTATAGTAAGATTAGTGTAAGCTGAGAGCTTTTATATAATGAACCTCTTTTAGATTTTAAGTTAGAAAATAAAGTCAGTTGTTAAGCAAACTCAAAACCGGTCTTATTACTTCGGACACCACAGTAAATAAGTACGCCAAAGTTTGTTCCTCTTATTACGAAGTGAACGTAGTTCTTTATTGTACCAGGGAGGAGGTGACGAAAAGTTCTTTTGCTTAGTAAAGGGGACTGATTGTGCGAAGCAGTCAAAAATTTTGTCATAGAAGAGAGCAACAGTATTATCAACACTGCCATGAGCATTATCGAAAATATGTTGAAAATCGATTCTACTCAACAACATTTCAAGTTTTACAAAATCAGTTTTACGAAAGTCGAAACTGTACGCGTGCTCACAGTGTGTTTTTATTATGTTATTATTGTAAGAT
This sequence comes from Tetanocera ferruginea, assembly GCA_958299015.1. Taxonomy (NCBI): domain Eukaryota; kingdom Metazoa; phylum Arthropoda; class Insecta; order Diptera; family Sciomyzidae; genus Tetanocera; species Tetanocera ferruginea. The sequence continues at coordinate 85,154,106 of OY282640.1, read as the reverse complement.
AGGGTAAGAGATAGAGGTGGATGGTACTGATCGAGTGTTGAAAGTAGATGTTTACTCGCGGAGACAACACAATTATCTTAATCTGAAGAGAATACAAGATCTAGCTGCCTACCAATATTGTTAGTTACTCCACTCAACTGGTAAAGGCCGGAGTCTGAAAGACAGCTAGTGAAGAGAATTTCTTTTTCAGATGTGGCATTTGTAGGAAAATAGTAGCACTCGTCATCTGACAGAATCCATTGCAGGCTAGGAAGATTAAAGTCCCCCAGAAATATAACGGTGTCAGATGGATCAATAAGAACAAATAGTGAATCGATTGCGTCTACTGCAAGTTGATAACCATTCACTGGTTGAGAAGGGCGAATATAACAGCAGATAATGAATATGTTTCGTTTTGCAATACAAAGTTTGGCACAAATAAATTCAAAGTTAGCTGTATGGGAATTTTTTACAAATGTTGGATCGAAGCGATTGTGAATAGCAAGAAGGACACCACGACCTGAGGTAAGATCGATTTTATCGATTCCATCGTCTCTGAACACCACGAAATCAGAAGCAAAGACCTCAGTATCCTTGAAGTCCTGGGTAAGATTAGTCTCTGTAAGGGCAAAAATATCTTAGGGAAGCTTAAGAGAGTTAAGGAACACTGTAGAGATTTTGGTGCGTAGTCCTCTTACGTTTTGGTAGTAAAGAGATACAAATAATGGGCTTGGAATAGGGTTTGGATTATGAGTTAGCTGGTTAGGAATAATATTGCTGTTGCTCTTTACGGGACTTTTGAAGGTAAGAGACATGTTTTGACCTTACGTGAGCACCATATGTGTCAAGATCCTCTTTAACTTGATGGATCGTCAAGCCAAGTTGCTCGTGGAAACTGGTGAATAGATTGCGCAATTCATTCACCTCGGTAGGTAAACCTTCTTGCTGTATCAAAACTTTGAGGTTTGTCTTGGTTTTGCCTTCAATACAAGTAGAGACCGGCGCCTTATGCATGTAAGCTAAATACAAACGCACATTGTTATAAACATTGTTCTCTCTGAGGCGAGAGAGAGCGTTTCTGCTCTCATTGTCAGCACAGGAGTTCAAAGTTAGTTTTACTTTTGGTGGTTGAAGAGGGTCGATGAAAGAAATGGGGCTGCCAGGTTGGTTAGGGGCTGCATTTGTAACTGGAACAGAAGGGGGTGGATTTATAGTGTGGGAATGAACAAAATTAGGATAGAGTGTGTGGAGTATGTTGCTCTCAGTTTTATTTTGTGGTGTGTCCAAGTTAGGATTTAGATTAAAAGAGACACGTTTTGAACGAGACGTCTGAAGGGTTTGGTTAGCTCGATTCGTGTTAGAAGATTTTGTATCAATGGTATGATTAATCTGAGGAGTGAAAATTGGAAAGATATTAGTTTTAAGATTTCAATTGGGATCAGATCTAGGACGGGAATTAGGTAAAGAGTCGTCGGAGGGAGTGTTGTTTGGTTTAGAATAAGTAGGGGTTTCTTTTTATGAAGTTTTCTTAGGATGAAAACTAGACTTAGAATTGTACATGTTAGAATAATTAGAATTATTGGAATTATTAGAAGACTGAGACCTTAACTTATCATAATTATTCTTTGGCAGCCTCCTTGCTTTATCAACCCATATAGAAACTTCAGCTTTACCATGGCCTAAGCTAGATGTTTCAGAGAATAGCCAGATGAATTTCGAAGGCACGTAAATTTTGAAGTTTCTGCTTTTTCTCCTGCGGTTTGTGGACGTTACCTGGCAATCCTTATTTGGACCCACGATGTTGTTCTTTTTATTGAATATCTTGCATACCCAGGAAATACTCGTTCTTAAAGGCAGACCCTTAACAAGCAACGCAGTCTTTTCAATAGCGTTCCCACTCGATAGCTTTTTTATCCTTTTTTCCCAATCAGCTAGAGTCCATGCCGTTCCGAAATGATGAACCATTTTACGTGGTGCAGCAACTGGAGTTGTATTTGTTAGTTTCTTGTGTGTTTCACAGGGAGAGGTAGGTGAAGAAGCAGAAGACCGAACTGGAGAAGTTAATAAAGTCGCTTCTGATATTTCCTCCAAGATAGAAAATGAGTTACGGCGCGGGGAGTCAGGATTATTGTTTATAGCCTCAGGTGTGGATTTGACAACATCAGATATTTCTGCAAGTGCTGTACGAAGCGAACCTAAGTCATCACTCATTTTATTTATTTTATGACTAACTGAGCGAGTGATCATAAGTTCGTCGCTAATGTCACTAGTTTTTTGGATCAAAAACTCTAGCAAAGGATCCGGCTGCTGATGTGTTGGGTTATTCTTTTTGGTCGATGATTGCAAGAATATATCTATATCATTTCTTAAGCCTATGATATTATCCAGAGTAGTCTTTGTGAGGTCAGTTTTTTTAAGATATTCCATCTCAGACCTCAGGCTACTTTTAAACTCGCTTAACGCATTGTGTTGATTTTCACACAAACTCTCTTGAAGCAATTTTATTTGTTTAGACAAAGTATCAAATTGAAGCTTACAGTCAGCCTTTAAGTTTTCAATGGCACAGTTGTTGTCGTCTGCAGTTTTGATGACGTCATCGAACTTGGTGAGCTGTTTTGATACTTTTTTTTAAAAAAAGCTTATTGTCAGAGAGAATGGCGTTATTAGAATTGTTAGTGCATTGTATTTCTAGCATCACATGCGACAATGATATATCTTTGCACTCGTCACAGTAGAATTTAAAATTGACCAAGAATTCTTGCAGGTACGTTGTACATCTCTTGGATAAGCTAACACACGTGGGGTGGAACACCTTTCCGCAGATTCCTTTGCACAATAAGGTGGGATTACTGCCGTTTGATGTACAGGAGGGGTTTCTACATGAATTTTCCATTATTAACTATAATTTTTTTTCTTGTTTTCTTTTATTTATATATATTGATTTTTTATTTTGTGGTAAGTTTACTTTTACTTAAAAGTGCTGTTTTGTAATTATTTATTATTGCGGAAGGTCGGGAAGTAAGAACAGCAGAAATCGCAACAAAAAAGCGTATGCAGAAACAGCGGTTTGGTAGTTTATCGAAACAGCGGACGGCGGTGACGCAAATAACGCAGTAGAAAAATGCAGAATAGCGAATTAACGAAAAGCAGTCGAAAATTTAAATTGGGTTAAATTATTTGTTTTTGAGTTGATTGAGTTGTAATTTTATAATTTTACGGAAATTATTTTCGCAACGTGTTGACGGTTTGGAGGCAGAAAAACGACAGAAAATCATAGGCAGTAGCCTTGTTTTTTCGATCCAAAATACAATTTATTAATTTTTCTGTCAAACAAAAACAAATTCGTCTTAAATAAACTATAAACAATGAAAGAAAATCAAAAATGCAAATTTTAATTTTTTTTATTTTTAATCCATTTTTTGAGGAAACATTAATTTTATTGGACTCTTTTTAAAGGCAATGATTAAAATATAAATAATTAAGTAACGGTAATAACTTTGTAATTGTTTTAAAGTCAATTAATTGCAATTAAATACAAAAAAGAAATAAATGCAATTTTTAAAAAAGTGGCAGAGATATTCGCTTCCAAATATAGAACTTTTAATTTTAGAGAATTTTTTTCTGCCTTGGCGTTTGATAAAAATACACGTTAAACAACTAAAGACAATATTAAGAAAATTCATTAAAAATACATTTGGAAAAATAATTTCCGTTATTGCCAACACATTTCAAAGAAAATTAAACAAAAATTTAGAAAAACAAAAAAAAATTTGAAAACCGTTAAAATTTGACTGAGTTGTTTGCTCGGAAAGTGGAACTTTTGATTTTGGAACTGCATTTTTCGGACAATTGACATTTGATGAATGCATAAAAGATAATTTTGGTGAAAAATTTTTAGTTTTGAAAAAAATTAAAATTTGATCAATTTATAAGCTCTTCTCAAACTAAATTTAAAATCGATAAAAAAGCGGACTTTTGTACAAAAATTGTATTTCTGTTTTAAAAGGTTGGGAACCCCCTGAAGCGAAATCACAATTTTTAAAAGTGGTTTGCACATCTACAGCCTAAACCTTATTTAATAAAAAAGCGAAAAAAATTAATCGATAAAATCGGTGCATTGGTCTGGGAGGAGTTGAAGTCACAAAAAAAACCTTTGCCTATTAATTATATAGATAGACTAGCAGGGACCCGGCGCGTTGCTGCCGTCCTTGTCCAATGTCTGTTCTAGTTTGTCAATAGAAGGCCATAAACAGAGAGTAACTCCACACTGAGTTTCAATATTCTGTGGCCATTATTTCCAAAGCTTTTAAATATAAACAACTGTCTTTTATGGGAGGAACAGAATTCCTTGTCCAATACCCGCTTTAGTTTGCAACTATTTCGGAGTAGTAGAATATCACCAAATAGTAACTCCAAACCGAGTTTCTTTAATATGTGACTATTATTTCCAAAGTGATTCAATATAAAAAATGTCTTATATGGGCGGAGCCACACCCATCGCACAAAGTCCATTCTAGCATTCCATAAGCAGGACACCACCAAATAGTAACTCTATTCTTAGTTTAAATGTTCTGTGACTTCTATGCTATTCTGTTTCGAAAATTTCAATTGTATGGGCAGAGCCACGCCTCGTTTTCCAATGCCCGTGTTTGCTTTACAATTGCAAGACCTAGCCCATCAGTTGCTTCATACTGAGTTGCATTGTTTTACGACATTTAGTTCCAAATCTATCCGATATGAAAACAATGTAATTTTATGGGCGGTGCCCTGCCCCCTTTCCAAAGATCGCTCAACTTTGATAGTCTAAGGGCACGGCTCAATAATAAGTTCGTGCCGAGTTTCATTGATGTGTGACTTATAGACGAAAGTAGAACCAATAAATTTGTGTTCTTGAAAAAGTGCCACGCCCCTCGAAGGTAAGAGGGTTAAAAATGCTTTACGACCTATTCTCATACCTACCAAGTGTACATAAAAAATTTCATTAAAATCGGTCCAGCCGTTTAGGAGGAGTTCAAACACTAACACCGTAACACGAGATTTTTATATATTAGAACACTTGTATAGAAGCCCGTCATTCGACGGGTCGTATAAAAAACAATTAAGTAGCAGACGATAAGACATTTTTCATTCACCTCAAATGTTATTATCTTCCAGTCGTCGTCAATGTGTCCTTACTGATGACAACTTACCTTACTAACAAATTTATCATACAGAAAGCACTGTAATAGCGAAACAGGTTCTGGTCCAGGCTTACATGTTCACCCTATACATAGCAATAACAACTATAGCAGTTTGAGCAATATGAGCACGGAGCAGGACGCTTGTTTTTTATATATTAAGATAGGCAGGATGATTAAAACAGATTCGTGGCTATAACTTTTAATTGATTGTAGCTATAATGAAATTTTCTTCCAATATATTGTTTTTGAAGCTTGTTAAAGATTTAAAAAATATAATATCAACATTTAAAAAAAAATATTCGAGCAAAAAATCATAGGGAGTAGCCTTGTTTTTTCGATCCAAAATACTATTTATTAATTTTTCTGTCAAACAAAAACAAATTCGTCTTAAATAAACTATATACAATGAAAGAAAATCAAAAATGCAAATTTTAATTTATTTTATTTTTAAAACAAAAACAATTTTTAAACCATTTTTTGAGGAAACATTCATTTTATTGGACTCTTTTTAAAGGCAATGATTAAAATATAAATAACTAGCTGATACCCGGCGCGTTACTGCCGTCCTAGTCCAATGCCTGCCCAGTTTGCCAATAGAAGGCCATCAACAAATAGTAACTCCACTCTGAGTTTCAATATTCTGTGATTATTATTTTCAAAGCTGTTAAATATAAAAAATTGTCTTTTATGGGTAGAGCCAAGCCCCTAGTTCAATACACGTTTTAGTTTGCGAGTACCTCCGAGTAGAAGTATACCGCCAAATAGATACTTCAAACCGAGTTTCTTTATTGTGTGACTATTATTTCCAAAGCTATTTAATTTTAAAAAAAATGTGTCTTATATGGGTGGATCCGCACCCATTGTACAATGTCCGTTCCAGTAGCAGGACACCACCAAAAAGTAATTCCATTCTGTTTTCCAATGCCCGTGTCTGTTTTATAATTGAAAGACCTGGCCAATTAGTTACTTCAATGTTATACGACATTTAGTTAAAAATTTATGCGATTTAAAAAAATTGAATTTTATGGTCGGTAGCAAGCCACCCTTTACAAAAATCGCTAAAATTTTACTGTCGAAGGCCAAGACTCAATAGTAAGTTCGTACCGAGTTTCATTGATGTGTGATTTATAAACGAAAGTTAAGCCGAAAATTTGTGTTCTTGAAAAAGTGCCACGCCCCTTTCATTAAAACAAAATTTCATTAAAATCGGTTCAGCCGTTTCGGAGGAGTTCGTAAACTAACACCGTGACCCGAGATTTTTATATATTAGATTAAGTAACGGTAAAAACTTTGTAATTCTTATTAAGTCAATTAATTGCAATTAAATACAAAAAATAAATAAATGTAATTTTTTAAAAAGTGGCAGAGATATTCGCTTCCAAATATAGAACTTTTTATTTCAGAGAGTTGTTTTCTCTGCCTTGGCGTTTGATAAAAATATACCTTAAACAACTAAAGACAATATTAAGAAAATTCATTAAAAATACATTTGGAAAAATTACAGTTATTGCCAACACATTTCAAAGAAAATTAAACAAAAATTTAGAAAAACAAAAAAAAATTTGAAAACCGTTAAAATTTGACTGAGTTGTTTGCTCGGAAAGTGGAACTTTTGATTTTGGAACTGCATTTTTCGGACAATTGACATTTGAGGAATGCATAAAAGATAATTTTGGTGAAAAATTTTTATTTTTGAAAAAATTAAAATTCGATCAATTTATAAGCTCTTCTCAAACTAAATTTCAAATCGATAAAATGGCGGATTTTTGTACAAAAATTTTATTTCTGTTTTAAAAGGTTGGGAACCCCCTGAAGCAAAATCACAATTTTTAAAAGTGGTTTGCACATCTACAGCCTAAACCTAATTTAATAACATCTGAATCGATAAAATCGGTCCATTGGTCTGGGAGGAGTTGAAGCCACAAAAAAACCTTAGCCTATTAATTATATAGATAGATAGATAGATAGGCAGGATGATTTAAACAGATTCGTGGCTATAACTTTTAATTGATTGTAGCTATAATGAAATTTTCTTCAAATATATTGTTTTTGAAGCTTGTTGTTAAAGATTTAAAAAATATAATATCAACATTTAAAAAAAAAATTTTTAAGCAAAATATCATAGGGAGTAGCCTTTTTTTTCGATCCAAAATACTATTTATTAATTTTTCTGTCAAACAAAAACAAATTCGTCTTAAATAAACTATAACCAATGAAAGAAAATCAAAAATGCAAATTTCAATTTTTTTTTATTTTTAAGACAAAAACAATTTTTAATCCATTTTTTGAGGAAACATTCATTTTATTGGACTCTTTTTTAAGGCAATGATTAAAATATTAATAATTAATTAAAGGTTTAAACTTTGTATTGTTTTTTAAGTCAATTAATTGCAATTAAATACAAAAAAGAAAAAAAATTAAAGTTTTTAAAAAGTGGCAGAGATATTCGCTTCCAAATATAGAACTTTTAATTTCAGAGAGTTTTTTTCTCTGCCTTGGCGTTTGATAAAAATACACGTTAAACAACTAAAGACAATATTAAGAAAATTCATTAAAAATACATTTGGAAAAATAATTACCGTTATTTTCAACACATTTCAAATAAAATTAAACAAGAATTTAGAAAAACAAAAAAATATGAAAACCGTTAAAATTTGACTGAGTTGTTTGCTCGGAAAGTGGAACTTTTGATTTTGGAACTGCATTTTTCGGACAATTGACATTTGAGGAATGCATAAGAGATAATTTTGGTGAAAAATTTTTAGTTTTGAAAACATCGATAAACATAGTTAAATCGATAAAATAGCGGATTTTTGTACAAAAATTTTATTTCTGTTTTAAAAGGTTGGGAACCCCTTGAAGCGAAATCACAATTTTTAAAAGTGGTTTGCACATCTACAGCCTAAGCCTAATTTAATATTATCTGAATCGATAAAATCGGTCCATTGGTCTTGGAGGAGTTGAAGTCACAAAAAAGCCTTAGCTTATTAATTATATAGATACTATTTTTTTAATTTACTTTCAAATACAAATAATTTGCAAATATTTTTACGTTTTTTATTATTGCAATTTTTTTGGTAGCTATCCTTCTAATGTTCATTCTGGGGATATTTGCCTCCCAATAGTTGACAACAATACAGTTTTAAATGCAAAATTAAGTGCTTTGCTCAAGCTTTTTGAGGCAATCATTACTTCACAATTATTACATAGTGTAAAGTCTTTGATGTCCCCATGTCAACATGAATTCCTCTCGGGAAAATCTGCGGTCACTAACCTCCTTGAATTTACATCTAAAACAATAGAACCTTTTGGAAAAGGTTAACAGACTGATGTTTTCTACACGGACTTTAGCAAAGCTTTTGATGTTGTAAGTCACAAGCTCTTGATTCTGAAATGATCTTTGATTGGATTTCCCACAAAAATGGTGAGATGGATCGAATCGTATCTAAGTAATAGAACACGATCTGTTCTATTTAAGCTCGTGAAATCATACGAATTTCCTGTTATCTCTGGAGTACCCCAAAGAAGTCATCTTGGGCTACTTTTGTTTCTATTTATATAAATGATTTTCCATCGGTCATAAAGCATTTTAACATCTTGATGTATTCTGACGACGTAAAACTATTCATGTCTTTTTAGAATGAATATGATGGTTTATTCTTGCAAATTGACATTAACAGTCTTCTTAGCTGGTACAGAATAAATCTAATGAATCTTAATATGAAGATATGTAAGCACATGATCTTCTCGCGAAATTCATTCTTAAAGTGTAATATCAAAATTTGTGTCTACACATTAGAATCATTAGATAGTTTCCATGATCTTGGAGTTACCATGGATCCTAAACTAAGATTTCACATTCATATAAATAAAATAATAAATAGAGAAAATAGTACCCTAGGATTTATTAAACGTTGGGCAAAAGAGTTTAATGATCCTTTTGTAACGAAAACTTTATTCACTTCTATAGTTCGGCTTATCCTAGAATATGCTTCAATTGTATGGTGCCCACGATACGGTTGTTACATCTATGACATTGAATCTGTTCAGAAAAAAATTCTTTTGTTCTGCCTGAACTATCTTTATTGCAATATTAACTTTAATCTACCACTTTATGAATATCGTCTACAGCTATTAAATCTTCCTACTTTGAAAAATAGGAGAGTTATGCTTAACGTTAGCTGGATTGTTAAGCTTTTACATGGACATGTAGACAGTCCATATTTATTGAGTAAAATTTACTTTAATATTCCACTTCGTCCTAGAAGATCTTTTGAGCTACTTTTTATTAACTTTTGTAAAACAAATTACTTGCAAAATGAACCATTAAGAAGCGCTTGCGGAGACTTTAATTCTGTTTCAAATGTTATATCTTTAAATGAATCCATGTACTCAATTAAATATAAAATAATAGATTATCTGCAGAACTGACAGTGATTCTGATCATGATCTTCCAATGACACAAAATTCTCACTTGGATATAGACATTAGTGTGACCGTTATTTTTTTTTTCGTATTTTCACTTGGCAAACTCCTTAGATTGATTCCAAATTAGAAAAAAAAAATATCTAAAAAATTTTAGATCGTTTGCATAATTATTGGGCGTGCCTTGCGCCCACAGTTTGCTAAAAATGCTATTTTTCTCACTATGGCTCGCTTTAATTGTTCATAACTTTAGTAATATTTATTTTAGAGAAAAACCTTATTCACAAATATTCTATGGAATTAAATCAGATATAGATCTGATGAATAATGTTGCTCTGTATTAGTTTTCTTTAACACTAATATTTAATCCAGAAAAAACCAAATTAAAAAATAACAGCTAAAAAAATAGTTTTCACATACCTTCCCATTCTTTGCCTGATGATTAATTGTTTTATTAAATGGTGTAATTATAAAAAGTTTTGTGATAAAATCTCCTTCGTGCTCATAGGAAATTGTTTTTGATAGTTTTTGATTACTTGCAGTATATATTGTTTTTGTTCCTCGTCTTTTGTTAGCATTGGGTTGTAGTCTTGCATCAATTTTACCGCTCGTTCAGCTGTATCGTTTACCACATTAATGTCATTAACAATTTGTAGAGCAGTTTTAAAATTATTATCCGCAGGCCATGAAGTTGGATCATTTTTAAAAAAATGCTGTATTGATTTTAAAGCGAAGAAAAAATTTGTTTGTGTCAGAAGAAATGAACTCATCCATTCCGCCTTCGATAACCTGCATAACATTTAAATTTTGAATTGAGGCGCGTTTTACGTCTTCATCTAAAGCCTCACGACTCAATGCCTTCACCATCTCTTTTTTTGACTCAAAAGAAACACTGCTATCAAAAAATGCTAAAGCCACACATTCAGGACTCAAGTACCATAAGTGGTTTTTAAATTTGTGTAATGCAACTTGAGATATATCAGCATCAATTTTTTTAAAAGAATCCAGTTTTTTCAAAAGCTGGAAGTCTTTGCATGGTGCTTGAGCAGCAGAAGAGGCAGAGAACCACATCTCAACATATATTGAAACAATAAAAATACATATATTGCGTAAAGCTTTCCTATCTCTTACTGCCAAATCAAATTCACGTCGAAATAAAAATATTTTTAAGCAGTATATAGCTTTTGCCATCCATCTCGCGAGGTGGACAGCACCAGGGGCGCGAAAAGCTACATTGCGAATAGGTGGAGTCTCGCCAAGAAATATAAGTGTTAGCTCAAGAAACTCCCTGTAATCATCTCTTGGCTGTTTAGTTTTGATCGCATCGTTCACAAATGCAATTATTCTATCTTTATCTGCTGTTAAATATTTTTTGACATCATTATCTTCCATTCCATAATTATTTTGGTTTATATTTCCCCATGTATTTTTAAATTGCTCAAATATTTTTACATTTGGGCTTTCGGTTTTGCTCATCTTGACTTCAAAGGCACTTTTTAAAACGACTTCCAAAATGTGGTGACGGCAAGGTAGCCAAAGAAGCTGCTTTTAAAGACTGTGTTCAATAGTCGTACAGGTTCCATTAAAACGGCCTGTATTTACGGCAGTTGTATCAAACACCAACGCTTTTATATGATCTTGAAGTCCCCATTCAAATATAGCTTTACAAACAGCAGACGCCTGCTCTCTGCCAGTTATACCACGATATGAATTATATATATGGTTATACTTATCAGTGTGGCGTACAGACCTTGTTTGTCTTGATACCAATCACCGTTCTAGGCCGACACCATGATGCTTTACATACACAATCATGTTTGCCTTGGTTTAAATCAACGTCAATTTTAAAATATTATTATTATTTCTGTTATTGTATTGTATTTTAAATTGTTACATATAATTATAATAAATTGCTTGTGTATGGCTAAATTTTAAAAGCTGTAAAGCCTCAAAGGCTTAGCTTATAAAAAATAAATAAATAAATAAATAAATAAAAACTTTCTGTCAACTCGTCATAGTTTGCAACAAATTATTTTCAATTCAAAGTTGCGCTGTTGACGACAAACGTTCATGTAATAAAGAAGATCGCTGAACATTTTTTATTCTTTTAAAAATTAAAAATTACCTTTCAGCTTCACAATTTACCATCGGTACTGTTACAAGCAATCGGAAGGCTATATAAACATTTGGAAAAATATCGATCATGCCTGACCATATTCTTTCTGTTTTTAATAGTTTGATATCTATAAAAAAAAAACAAAACATCTCAGACAGATCCTTCAGGTGGAAGTTCATAAGCGGAATTAAATAATTTTATTCACAGAGTAATTCCATTTGAATATAATTTGGTTATACTTCAAGAAGGAGTTTTACTCTCACTTGTTTATACTTCAAGAAGGAGTTTTACTCTCACTTCTAATTTTTCGTTTTCAATATCTATAATTTGCACAAGAATCCAAATAGTTTTATGTGTCCATATGCTTCAATTCTTTTTCTCAATTCTATTGCAACACTCAGGAAAAACACCTATTGTATTTCTTCTTAACAAAGGGGAGAAATTAAACTTTAAATAAAATTGGGGAGTCGCTATAAATATAAATAAAAACACGGAAGGTTTTCAAAAAACAAGTTATTCGACCGATGTCGCTTTTATTATTGAAAACTTAAAAACTAACAAAGTTTTTGAAAGAGCAGCGAGAAGCGCTGCTCAAAAGAAAACAAAAGAATAAGAGCCGCAGTTGCTCATTGAACACCGCTGTATCGACAATTTACAGGGTGTTCACCGGTGGACCGAACACGCCGCCCGCCTTGCACGAGTGCAAGACGCTACCAGGAACCCTGCCCTGATAAGACCCATCCAAATATGGAGTTTTGGGCCAACGGCATGCTAAACCCAGCCAGGAGACTGCCAGGCTGCATTATTCGCGCGTAGACATCGACACCCAGAATGAGTCGCAGTGGAGCTCGCTTGTAAAAGTGAGGATCAGCCAGATTGATGTTCGGATAGCTCTGGGTGATCCTCTCGTCGATGTCTTTCGCCGGCGTGACGACCTCCAACCGGCGCTTAACCAGAGCTGTCATGTGTACCTGGACGCTTGATCCATAACGACCTCGCAGCGCTAACGTACATACCTCCCGACCATCTACCATGCTCGTTGGAAGCCTCCATCTTCTTACCAACTCGATGGCGATTTTGGTCTGAGGGAGGCACGCATCGAGGAGCGCACGTTCCTGCACTAGGCCACCATTAGCCCAGGTACTCACGACAGCTGTGGGGAGCAGCGAGACAACGCGTTGAAGGCTCGTCGTTGTTGGTCTTGTGGGGGGAGACCACTTCGGGAATTGGTCCCTCAACGATGTCGCAAATGGAAGCATTGACTGCGGTCTCTTCTGGGAAGGGGACCGCTTCGGAAAGTGATTCCTCGAAGCCGACGCAGACGGTACAGGCAACTGCAGTCCTTCCCCAGATGAACTCTTCGGTTCCACCCCAGACCTCGTTGCTTCGCGAGCAGCTGCGGATGAAGGCTGCAGTTTAGGCTGCTTTGCACGAGAACGTCTTCCACGCCTTCTTGAATGGGCTCGACCTGTTCGGGCCCGAGTGTGCGAATGCAGCATGCTGTGGTGATCTTCACCGCAGTGACGGCATCTCACATCGCTCCGACAGTCCTTTCGCATATGAACGGCTGAAAGTCAGTTGGAACAGTAATAATGGAGTAGTACTGTTCTCAACCGCTCCTCCAGGTTCATAGCTATGAACCGTCGGCACGACATAAGATAATGCTCCATGGAGCACAAGCGACACTTTGGGATCATGTCGCTGCGCGTCACCATGGGGACCACACAGGACAGCACACTTCGCACTGGACTCGATGGCGAAGGAGCACTGGCTGCGGGGACTGGTGCACGCTCTCGCACCGTGTCGGTCTCGCTCAATGCCATCTCGGAGTCCGTTTGGAGAAGCATCTCTTCCAGCAGGTCACGCACGATGTTGGTGGTTGACATCCTGAAACGAGACGGAAAAGAAAAGAAAAAGAAAAGAAAAAAAGAAAAGAAATATGTAAGAGAATAAAAATGGTGACGGAGCTAGGACGGAGGTATTGCCACCAGCTTCACTATAGGTCGTGTCATGCAACCTCTCCCGGTGCGGATGTTCGCAACACGGACTCTTTTGTCGCTACCGACATAGGTTTTTAAAATTCGACCGATTCGCCATTCATTCGCGGGTAAATTATCATCTTTGACAACAACTAGGTCGTTGACATTGATGTCTAATTGAGGAGTTTTCCATTTCGAACGCCGATGCATCTCTTTCAGGTATTAATTTTTCCATCGGTGGCAAAAATGCTGATGCATCGCCTTGATTTTTTGCCAACGATTGACAAGAGTCAGAGGCTGATCAGTTATTTCTAGCTCCACTGGAGATAGCAGAGGGCCGCCGACCAAGAAATGACCTGGAGTAAGAGACTGAAAATCAGAAGGATTTTCGGACATGGCGGAAAGAGGCCTCGAATTAAGACACGCTTCGATTCGATTCAGTAAAGTTAAAAATTCATCGAAAGTATACTTCATATTTCCGGCCATCTTTTTGAAATGCGTCTTAAAGCTTTTAACTCCAGCTTCCCATAAGCCTCCCATATGGGGAGCACCAGCGGGAATGAAGTGCCATGTAATTTCTTGATGCGAATACTGGGATAGTATTGCATCATGTGACGCAGTTAAGAAGGCTTTGAAATCCTTTTTGAACGTGTTTGACGCTCCAACAAAGTTTGTACCGTTGTCGGAGTACACGTTAGCTGGGCAGCCACGTCTCGCAGTGAATCGAGAGAAAGCTGCCAGAAAAGTAGCGGTCCATAGATCGCTAGTGGCTTCAAGATGAATTGCCTTAGTTGAATAGCACACAAACAAACAAACATAGCCCTTACTTATTCGACAAGATCTACCAATGTAGCTTTTAATGTCGAATGGGCCTGCGAAGTCAATACCAGTCGGCAGCCATTATTTGTGTTCGTTGGCGTTTCATGTGGATTACACAAGTTTTGCAATTGTGCAAAGTTGATTTTATAAGGGTTTTAGCACGCGGGATCCAATATTGCATCCGAATAAGTCGAAGCACTAATTGATTCCCTCCATGAAGTGAGATCTCATGGACGAAACGTACTAAAAGGCGTGAAAAGTGACAATTATATGGTAATATAATTGGATGCCTTTCATCATATGATAGGATTGGTGAAGAGGCTAGCCGTCCACCAACACGCATTAACTTGTCGTTGTTCAACAATGGATTTAGAGCAAGAATGGGGCTCTTTGCTCCAATTATCTGATTTGTTTCCAAACAGTGATATTCGTTTGGAAAAGCTACTTTTTGACATAAGAGTGCCAATCGTGTTTTCACAAATTTGATTTCTGCCGTTTCTATGCATGTTGATTTTTTTGAAAAAGACACACGATACTTGGGGTGGGAGCGATGCAGAAAGCGAAACACGTACGCTAACACTCTCAATCCACGCGATAGCGAGGAAAACCGCTCTAAAATATCTTCATATTTCGAAAAATATGCAAAGTGTATCTTAACAGCTTTGCGCTCAAGCGAAGTTTCTAGAGCAGGAGGTTGCGTCATTCTTGGCCAAGCCGATCGTTCGAGCGAGAGCCAAGAAGGTCCATGCCACCAAAGAGTATTATCGACTAACTCTTGTGGCGTAACTCCACGCGTTGCTAAATATGCAGGGTTCTCATGTGTGTCTACATGAAACCAATTGTGAATTCCGACCTTCTCTGCCACCTTCGAAACTCTGTTGGCTACGAAGGTCGTCCAGGAACACGGGGGCTTACAAAGCCAGGCAAGCACTATTGTGGAATCAGTCCAGCAATATAAGCTTTGCCTTTCAATTTCAAGGTGCGATAATAAGGTGTCTACCATATCTGCATTAGAATTTTTGCTGTCACCACAATGGGTGCCAGCCAACCTGCAGGATCGAATAGTTGGGCTATCATTGATAATACTTCACGTTTTGTATACGATGATTTAATCTCAAGACGCTTAGCGGTAAAGTAAAAAAGATCTGAAGTGGCATTCCAACGAATTCCTAACGCTTTGGCGCAACTTGCATCTTCTAACTTTTAAAAGTCTTCATGAAAAAGATGCTCTGTAGGTAGGTCTACCAAAATGCTTGAAGCATTTGCAGTCCATTTTCGCATAGTAAAACCTGCAGAGTCTAAAGTAGCGTTAAGCTCATTTCTAGCCTTTATTGCGCTTTCCACATCGTGAGCTCCAGCAAGAGCGTCATCGACATATGTGAAATTTCGCAAAATTTGAGCAGCAAGGGGATATTGCTGCTGAACATCATGTGCTAATTGCAGCATGGTTCGAATGGCTAAATATGGAGCACAGTTTAGGCCAAACGTCACTGTCTTGAGCTCATAATCCTGAATCATATCATCAGGTGAGCTTCGAAATAGAATTCGTTGGAAAACAGAATGTTTTGGATCAACAAGAATCTGGCGGTACATTTGCTGGATGTCACCATTAAAAACATACTTGAAAAACCACCATTTCAATACCAGGAGCGTCAAATCAGCTTGAAGAACAGGGCCTGCGTGCAGGACATCGTTCAAGCTGACCCCATTCGAGGTGGGACTTGACGCATTGAATACTACCCGAACCTTTGTTGTAGTGCTCTCTGGCTTCATTACTGCGTGATGCGGCAAATAATAATGAGATGGTGACTTTTCAAATTTTGGAGCTGCAACTTTTTCCATGTGACCCAATTTGAGGTACTCATTCACCACTTCGTTGTATTGCGTAATTTACACTGGATTTTTGTTCAATCGAGCTTCACTTCTAGCCCACTGCTTGAAAGCTCTACCTCGAGAAAATCCAAGATTAATATCATCAGGGAATTCATTTTTAAATGGTAAGGTAACTATGTATCGACCTTTGTTATCGCGTTTTGTGGTTTTCTGATAGTTTTCCTCACAAAACTTATCAGACTGGGATAAAAATTGTTTTTTAGGTAGTTCCTCCAACTCCCAAAAACGTGCGATCTGTTGATCGATCGCAACTTCACTATAATGGCTCAAACATGTTGTAAAGCTGGAGATTTCGTTACAAGGCATAGGGCCTGTGAAAATCCAGCCGAAAACTGTTTCTTGCGCCAAAAGTGATCCAAGAATATTGCGTTGAATGCCATCGAGAATGATGGCAAGTTACAAATCGCCACCAATAAGTACGTCAACTTGATCACTTCTGAAGAAGTGCGGGTCTGCCAGTTGTAAATCCAGCAAACTCTTGCACAAAGAAGGATCAATGAAGCATGACGGCAGATTCCCAGTTAAGCGTGACAGCACAAATGCTGTAGCTTCTATTTGAAATTGCCAATTAATAGGCGAACTGAGAATTATTTCGCAAGCTTTCGTCACTTGCGCTGAAACTGCGTTATTAAGCCCCGAAACTTGAGCGCTTACGGCTCTTGTGGGTAACTTCAATAGCTTCTGCAATCTTTCAGATACGAACGTACCTTCAGAGCCAGAGTCGATCAGAGCTCTGGTTGTGTACGCTGATCCTAAATGACATACGGTCACCATTGCTGTACCAAGCAATACGTGCTTGGCAGTGGTAGCGAAGCATGATTGAACTTCATTGCTAGTGGACTGTATTTGCGTAGAATGGGATTGTGTGTTAGAGCCCGGGGGGTTGGGTCGAGAGCTCGACCTACTTGAGTCTACACTCGAAGTAGGGGATTTGGGTGGTGTCGAGTCACGATGCAAGAGAGTATTATGACGTTGTTTGCACATCACACACGAATACTGACTCTTGCACTCTTTCACCTCATGAGAATAGGCTAGGCAATTGAGGCAAAACTTATTTTTGCGAATCATTGCTAGCCGATTTTGAGTATCCATCCTCAGAAAACGGGGACAAAAGCGAAGTAGAGCGAAGTAGAGCACAGCTTACAATTCGACGAAGTAATTTTAACTTGGTAGTTATTTAATTTTTTCCAGATGAATTGCTCTGGTTTGGTTTAGAGTTGGAGGAAAATGTGGTAAAGTTTTGTCTAGGTATTGCGCCGCTAGAGCTGCGAATATCAAACACGGTTTTAAAGAGTTTGAAACCGACTGGTGAGGAAGGAATCGAGATCAGTCCATTTCGGAATTTCGTTTTTATTCGAAATAGACTGCTCCCATAAGGAGAGCGTGACCTCTGGCAATCTTGTCGAACATTGGTAAACAAAGATTGCATCCCAGTTATTGATATCAATGTTGTGCATTTTTAGAGCAAAAATACAACCATTGATATCTCTTTGTAGTTTTTTAAGTTCTGTGCTAGATTCGTTTGGCACATGGGGTAAATTAAATAATATTTTTAATTGGCTGTTGACCATGATACGCTTGTTTTTGTATCGGTCAGATAAATCTTGCCAAGCTTTTGCAAAACCATCATTGGTTAAAGGAGATTTTCGAACAATCTCTTTTGCTTCTCCCCGTGTTTTTTTATTTAAATGGAATAACTTTTCCACTGACGTTAGCCGCGAGTTCATTATGTAAATGGCCGTAAACATGTATCTGAAAGACGGCCATGAGAGGTAATCACCACTGAAAACCTCAGTATTGCATGGTGGCACAGGCATGCTGTGGCCCATGACTGCCGCCGGCTCTGAAGCAATTGTTTGCTTCGAGGGCTTATTCTGAGAAAACTCAGATATTCTTCCTGCTACCCGTATATAGGATTGATAGCAGGCGCGATACTTTTTTTTAATTGATTCAAGATCTGAATCGTCGTCATTGGACATTTTGTCCAAACAAGCATCATATGCGGCTTTAACTTTTCTCCACTGGGCTTTTAGCTCTTCTCTTTGAGCCTCCAGGGAGAAAACGTCATGAGTTTCCACGGCATTAAAGTCCGTTTCAAACTCGACCAGCGCATCAGACAGACGAATAAATGCCTTTAAAGCGGACATTTTATTTTGTCTGGTAATAATTTAATTTTTGTAATAAATAATATACGTAAAAAAAACAAAAATCTATAAATATATAGACAAATGTGAACAACAACAAGTAAGATATTTATTTTTTTTGTTTTAAAATAAAATATATAATTATAAATAATATATATAAATGTCTATATATATTACAGTAAAACCCAAAAAAAATCAATTAATAAAAGAAAATTAAAATTATTTTGTTTAATTTATTTTATTTTATTAATAAACAATGAAAAAAAAATTTTTTTGTTTTTTTATAAATTTCTTTTTTATTTTTAATTTATTTAATTAATATATTATTATATTTTTTTCTTTAATAAATTTGTGCTTGCAAAATATTGTGTCTTGCCCACAGTGCAATTTTCCTATGAAAATAGACTAAGTCAATTTTGATTGCAAATTGATGCCTTAGTCCCACTGTGCAGCTTATATACTTTCTCACTACAAGTATATGCAGCCGCCTAAAGAGCTGTGTATCAAGCGCAGCAGGCACGAGATGCAGTCTTAGCTTTGAACGCAAACAATTTAATTGAGTGCGTGAGAGAGTAAATACTTTTTAAACACAACTTGGGGTTGCTATTAGCAAGCACAAAGCACGGTTCTGGCGTCGATCGCTGCGGACACCGCACAAAGAAAAATGCAAAAATTGTTGAACAAAAGTGCAGAAATGCTGCTGAGACTCTTGCTCCGTACAATTTTTGCTTGTTTTTGGCTCCAAAAATATTAACTCAGCCCAGTGTGCTGATATTTTTGTTTTTGCAAGTTTTACAAAAAAGCACAAGCTTGACTTTTTTTTCTAAAAATCACCCGTGAGCACAAGAACTGTTTGTTTTTTCTTTTTTAAATAAATAGACGAAAAATAATTTTTTGCAAGTCTCAAGTTCAAGGAACCTTGCACATAAAGTTATATATATATATGGTTTTCCCGCCAAATTTTTTGGTTAAAACCGATATGTATAACTTTATACACAATTACCAAACTATAACATGCACTTAAAAAAAATTATTTTTTCACTTGACCGAATCGAACTGCGCGCGCGAATGGCGAATTTTTTAAAACGAGAAAAAACGTCACTTTCTCTTTTATTAATAATTATCTTATAATAAGGGTAATATAAAAAATATAAAATTTATTGAAATAAAAAATATTACCTGATTTTCTGCTTTTCAAAAAAATGTTGTTCTTCAGAATATTGTTGTTGTTGTTGCTGTTGTTGATGCCGCTGCTGTTGAAGCTGCTGGTGTTGATGTTGCTGTTGATGTCGCTGGTGTTGATGATGTTGTTGATGCCGCTGCTGTTGAAGCTGCTGGTGCACTTAGCTTGCTTTTTATTTTTTTTATTTTTTTAATATTCTTTTCTTTTAAAAGAAACTGTTTTCTTTATTAAATTTTTGGTTTTTCTTTTTTATAACTTCACTAAGCGGCAAAACACTCGCGGCGGCTAGCGTTAATAGGTTATATTGTAATTTTTTTTGTTAATAAAAACCCGGCTCGCGATGGACCATGTATTTCTTCTTAACGAGGGGGAAAAATTAAACTTTAAATAAAATTGGGGAGTCGCTATAAATATAAATAAAAACACGGAAGGTTTTCAAAAAAACAAGTTATTCGACCGATGTCGCTTTTATTATTGAAAACTTAAAATCTAACAAAGTTTTTTAAAGAGCAGCGCTGCTCAAAAGAAAACAAAAGAATAAGCCGCAGTTGCTCATTGAACACCGCTGTATCGACAATTTACAGGGTGTTCAGCGGTGGACCGAACACCTATCTTAATCCGATAAAAACTGTCTCTACATCATCCAACTCTTGAAGTGACAGTATTACTTACTCTCGAAAAATAAACTTACTCCTGATAAGCAAAATATAAAAAGATATAACTTTTTAATAAAAAAGATATAACTAATACCCCCTCATAAATCTGGCTTCAAAATTGATGTCACTAACAATCGAGGCAACGCCAAATTAAGCGTAATCCCTAAGTTATCTTCCTCCATTTTTGTCACTCAACATGGTTTTTTAAAGGGTAAATCAACTTCAACAAACCTTTTGGAGTTTACAACACCTGTTATAAAAGGCTTTACTTTGGGAAAACAGACTGATGTTATTTATATGGACTTTAGCAAAGCTTTTGACAGCGTCAATCATAATCTTCTATTGAAAAAACTTCAGCTTATTAGGTTTCCTGTCAAATTGCTAAATTGGAGAAAATCGTATTTAACGATTTAACGATCTCAAAGAGTTTTATATAAGAATTCTCTTTCACAAAATATTACACTGGTTTACAAATAACGAAAAGTTGTTTGTACTTTGAATGCCACTTTCCTTTTCTCATGTAAAATCGGTCGCTAATTCCGAAAAAAAATTTTTTTTTCTGTCACTCCGTTTTCGAGATATTGCCCACTGTAGGGTTTTCAACGAAAAAAAAAGTTGGTTCCACTTAATTGCATATATCTCCAGAACCAACAACAGTAATCAAACAAATGATATATCAAATAAAAGCTAATAAAATTTCTTACAAACAATGCAAACATCATTTTTTGGTCGAGCTGTTAGTTTTGGCGGAATTAATTCAAATATCGGGGATTTTTTTTATTTTTCAGAAAAATTTCCAAAAAAAGACAAAATAGTTGCAAATTTCGTTAAGAAATCAAAATATTTTGTTACTTTTGATATTTTTTACTAAGAGCCTTAATTTTTCAAAAAAAAAATAAGCTATTGTTGAAGAAAATCTATTGAGAAATGAAAAAGTTGTGTTCAATGGAACGAAAGCACCCAAGTTATGTTTTTTTTACAAATTTTTTTTTGTCATATAAATAAATTGGGTTATTGTACTATAAGTTTTTATTTTTCATTTTTATTGTTCATAGGAATCAAGTCAAGGGTTTGGTAGGCTCACGACTGAGAATACAACCGTCGAAACCGTCACAGCAAAACGTCTGATTTCGACACTTATGGCTATAAGAAAGAGAGCCTACCTGTTTTTATTATGCCATGTGCATACTTATTTTGTGTTTTTTTGACAGTTTCGGCGGTCGCTCTCTGAGTCGTGGACCTACCTTCCTTTATTGTACCTGCAGCACTTTCGAGATGTATAAAAGCAAAAACATTCATGCATTATACTAAAAAACGTGGCAAACAAACGGACGCATAATTTGTAACGAAAGGACAAAATAAAAAATAAGATATACTTCAAAATAAAATGAGTAAAAGACTGCGAAAATTCCAGTGTAAAAACGACCCAGATATTTTCTGCTACGTGTGCGGTGAACTTACTTTCGAAAAGAAACCAGTCAATTTTACGAATTTATTGCAAATGTCATATCTTCATTATTTTGGTATTGCGGCTAAGAACATTGGCAAATCATGGACGCCAAGTATTTTGTGGCAGTCGTGCAAATTAATATTGTCTGAATGGAGCTCGGGTAAAAAACGATACATGAAATTCGATGCTCCGATGATCTGGAGACAACCGTTTTGCCACCTAAACGATTGCTATTTTTGTCTGGCCAAAGTGACTGGTGTTGGAAAACACAAACGAGTGATATACGCCACTGTCCCGAATGTTTTATTGCCAGTATCTCATTCTGACGATGTTCCATATCCTACTTGTCCGTCCCGATTCAACACGTGAAAACAATCGAAAATCCGTAGATTCAGTGGAGTCGGAAGGAACCACAGGTGGTAGTACTATTACAACTGAAAACACAACTCACCTTTTATCGCAAGCGCAGCTGAATGATTGGATAAGAGATTTGGAACTGTCAAAGGAAAAATCGGAATTGCATGGTTCTCGTTTGCAACAATTCAACTTTTTGGGACCCGATGTTAAGGTGACATACTACAGAAATCGTGAAAAACCGTTTGCTATACACTTTACTAAGAATGACAATACCTGCTATTGCGTAGACATTCCTGGCTTATTTAATACCTTAGGTCAGCCGTACATTCCCAAAGAGTGGCGTTTGTTTATTGATGGCAGCAAAGTGAGCTTCAAGGCGGTATTACTTCATATAGGAAACAAAAAGCCATCGATTCCGATCGCACATGCAGTCAACACAAAGGAAACGTACGAAAAAATGGCGAAGCTATTGACATGTATTAAATATGAACAAATATACACAAAGCACTGCTATTTTGTATGCAAGTGGGATAGTCGAGCACGTGAACACCACTATTACAAAAAGGACTGGCCAGAAAGAATTGAGTCGAAAGTTGGAGAGAACAACGTCAAAAACGTCCCACTCGTCAAAAAGGAAAACATAATTCTCCCACCGTTGCACATCAAACTTGGACTTATGAAAAACACTGTCAAGGCGTTAGACAAAGAAAGCGAAGAATCTCGGTGACGAGAGCGACGAACATGGGGAAAGATTCCACCAACAGATAAAAGTAATTGAGAATCGGTACCAAGGATTTTGGGACAAAGGAATGATGGGCGACTATTGTTGGTTTCTCATCAGAGAAACCGATCCCGAATTAAATAAACGACATAACAAGAATTCTAATCATTTTTAATTTCTGAATGATAAATAAAAATCATTTACAATGTAAATAACAATATAAATGATTTAAGGGAACAATAAAAATTATTAATAATAATTATATACAATTTAAATAATGTAAATTATTAAAAGAACAATAAAAATTAAGAATATATGATTATTATATATTAATTCTCATTTTTTTTTTTATGGCATAAAATAAGTCCAAATGCATAAATTGTTAATCACACAATTTGGGTTCTTTCGTTCCATTGAACACAACTTTTTCATTTCTCAACAGATTTTCTTTCAACAATAGCTTATTTTTTTTGGAAAAATAAAGGCTTTTAGTAAAAAATATCAAAAGTTACAAAATATTTTGATTTCTTAACGAAATTTGCAACTATTTTGTCTTTTTTTGGAAATTTTTCTGAAAAATAAAAAAAATCCCTGAAATTTGAATTTATTCCGTCAAAACTAACAACTCGACCAAAAAATGATGTTTGCATTGTTTGTAAGAAATTTTATAAGCTTTTATTTGATATATCATTTGTTTGATTACTGTTGTTTGTTCTGGAGATATATGCAATTAAGTGGAACCAACTTTTTTTTTCGTTGAAAACCCTACAGTGGGCAATATCTCGAAAACGGAGTGATAGAAAAAAAAAAATTTTGTTTCGGAATTAGCGACCGATTTTACATGAGAAAAGAATAGTGGCATTCAAAGTACATATTGGCTGTAAACCAGTGTTATGGTTACATCTGGTGTTCCGCAAGGGAGTCATCTTGGGCCCATTTTATTCTTGCTATTAATTAATGACCTTCCCTCGGTAATAAAACACTGTGACGTCTTAATGTATGCTGACAACGTGAAACTTTTTCTTACTTACAAGACACTCGACGAACAACACCTTTTACAATCAGATTTAAACAGACTGGTGGATTGGTGTAACTTTAACATATTAAACATTAACTTGAAAAAATGTAAATCAATGATATTCTCGGGGGGATGACGCAACGTCCACCGCCATAAGGTCCATGGACATTATGTCGACTTTAAACGGTCATAATGTCCGTGGACTTTATGTCTCTTTTGAAACGGACATAATGTCCATGGACCTTATGTCTTTTTCGCATTGGCAACACGTTTTATATGAACAGAGGGTTCATGGTCATAATAACCTTGTAAGATCCAAATGGTGGATTTTGAAGAAAAAAATGAATGTTGTTTTTAACATTCTGTACAAGGGCAAACCATTTTTTCATTAAAAAAAAGCAACCGAATGGTTTAAATGGCATTAAACGCATTCGATTGAAATAATAATGTCCATGGACCTTCTGTCCGTTTTGCTTTGGAAAACATGTCCGTTTCGAAAGAGACATAAGTAACATGGACATTATGTCTGTTTGAAACGGACATAATGTCCATGGACCTTATGTCGGTGGACGTTGTGTCATCCCCCCGATATTCTCACGTAGAACTGCTCAAAGCATAAATTCCACTATAAGTAACATTCACTTAGAAATTGTACGTAGTTTTGTTGATCTTGGTGTTATTATAGATCCAAAACTTCGCTTCAATCTCCACGTTAATTTGGCGGTAAATAAGGCTAGAGGTGTTCTTGGTTTCATTAAAAGATGGGCTAAAGAATTCAATGATCCCTTCACTACTGAGTTGCTATATATATCTCTCGTAAGACCAATTCTTGAATTTGCATCCGTAGTATGGAACCCACAATATAACGTCCACATTGATGCAATAGAATCGGTTCAAAAACAGTTTTTAATTTTTGCTTTACGTCATCATCGTTGGAATCCAAATATTATTCTTCGTTCGTACGGAACCCGCCTAAAGCAAATTTTACTGCCTTCCTTAAGAAGCAGAAGAATGGTGCTTAATGTCACCTTCTTATAAAAATTACTTTGTGGTGAAATTGACTCCCAATATATTCTCTCATCTTTAAACCTTAACATCCCAAGGAGAGGATCTAGACATTTTCTGCTCCTTAAGTTGGGTCAGTGCACTTCAAATTTTGTCCTTCATGACCCTTTACGATGTATGCATAGTGATTTCAACGATACCTATAGCTTGGTTAACTTTTGTGATTCGTTGGATGTCTTAAAGTGGAAAATGATTTACATTTAAAGAATTAATCATTTTAAAATTTCTTTTCGAACATTAAACGGTGTTAATATTCTGATTTTTTGTAAAAATTTTGGCTGAAGTAACTCCATATATTTGAGATCGTTTCAATTTATGTTTTTCTTTATAATATTGGCTTATTACTTGGCTTGGTGTGCCAGTGTATATCTCTTTTCCATGCAAGTTTTATGCCTGCGTTGGCCCAAATACATATCCAATGAATAACATTAGCACGGTGTTCCAAAAAAACATAGTGACCCGTATATATGTACACATATTTACACGTATATATCTGCGTAATATTTGGAATTGGTTTGGTGTTTAAGAGTTAAATTTCTTTTCCACGTAGATTCTTGGCTTGGATAGTGGCCGCAAACATACTAATATTCATATTATTTATAGTTACTTTGGTCTCTTTGTTTTGGAGTTTAATGTAAAGTATACTACTTATTTGATGTTGTTTACTTTATTAAATTCAAAAATACTTAATTAATTCGTGTTTTTGTTATAAAATTTTTAAGTTCCGCTGAAAAGCCAACTAATGTGCTTAGTGGAAATTCATACTTCGCCAACTGGGAGTGTGTTTTAGTACGTAGGTGCATTCTGTCTATTCCGGTTGAGCCAGACAGGTTTTAGAATGTGAGTCGTGCATGCGTTTGGTACGGGCTATACGTATCCATGTAGATTCCACACTCCCTTGGCGAATCCAAAAAAAAAAAAAACAAAAAATTTTTCTTACGAGTTGGATTCTCTTTTAAGTAATTTTGACAAAAAAAAAATACTTGTGGACTACTTTTCAGTTTTTTGTATGAAAATATGCTTTAATTTGGAGCTGGAAACAGGCCTTTATTGATAAAAATTTATTGAAAGTGAAAAATGTTTCCTACATTTTGATAAAAAATTCACTTTGTGAAGAATTTTTTCAATAAAAACAAATCTTTTCGCAAAAATATAAAAGTCTTGTTCTCTAAAAACGATATATTTTTATATATTTCTCTTTTTCATGGAAGCTTTAGCTTTAGCTTCACATTTAGAGAAAAGCATTCTCTGTAGCAAAGTCTATACCATTTTTCTCTGCCTGAATGATGCCTTTTTTATCATATTCCGAGAAACTTTTTTCGAGTGTAACTTATCAACTAAAGCAAAAGTTTCGATTTTGAATCTATCAGCACCAGTCAAATTGATTGTTTCGGGTTCTTTGTTGCTGTTTTTTCTAGTAATTTTTCTCTAACAGTCTTGGCAAACTTCTAATAGATTGAGGTTCTTAGCACTATTCTCAAACCCTGAAAATTCACTTCGCAAATCTGTTACAAATTCGATAAGTGAAGAAAGCAGCTATCAAATCTTACTAACTTACTTACTTAGGTGGCCATGACAACCCGTGGTCGGGTTACGACTGACTTCATCAGCTCTTGCCAGGCGTCTCTGCTTCTCGCGCGCTGTCTCCAATCTCTTTCACCAAGCGCGGTAAGAGCTTCCTCGGCCTGGTCAATCCATCGGAGGCATGGTCTTCCTCTTCGTCGTCGACCCTCGGCTTTCGCCTCAAACACCTTTTTCGCTGGAGCTTCTTCATCCATACGAAAGACATGACCCAGCCAACGTAGTCGCTGAATTGTTATATGCTGGACTAAGTCAATGTCGTCGAAGAGCTCGTACAGTTCATTCGAATGCGATAGTCGTCGCCAACTCGAACAGGACCAAAGCTTTTGCGAAGAACTTTCCTCTCGAACACTCCAAGAGCGGCTGCATCTGTTTGCAATACCACCCATGCCTCAGCGCCATAAAGAAGCACAGGTATGATGAGTGCCTTGTAAAGTGTTAGTTTTGTCGATTGATAAAGGGCTCTGGAACCTAATTGCTTACTTGGCCCGTAATAGCACCTATAAGCAATTGTTATTTTTCACTTTATCTCCAGGCTGACATTCTTGTTGCTGTTTTCGACGGTGCCAAGGTATGTAAACTCCTTGACAACTTCAAAGTTATATATGCCTGCTGTAATATGGGAGCCTTGATGCCGCGCTTCCCTATTTGCAGACAGCATATACTTTGTTTTGCCCTCGTTCACCGTCAAACCCACTTTGGCTGATTCCTTTTCGATAGCGGTGAAAGCAGCAGTTACATCTCACTTGGTTCTGCCGATAATATCGATATCATCAGCATACGCAAGGAGCTGTACGGTACCTTTGTAGAAAATGGTACCATTTCGATGCACACCTGCCTTTCGTAGGATCCCCTCCATGATGAAATTGAAGAGATCGCATGATAGCGGGTCGCCTTGTCTGAAACCTCGTTCGGTACTTAAGGTTTCGGAGAGGTCATTTCCTACCTTGACGGAGCTGCATGTATTGCTCAACGTCATCTTGCAGAGCCTTATCAACTTTGCAGGTACGCAAAGTCGAACGCAGCTTTGTAAACAACAAAGAGATGATGGGTGTCGATTTGGTTTTCGTGGGTTTTCTCCAGGATTAGGCGTAGTGTAAAAATCTGGTCTTTGGTGGACTTGCCAGGACAAAAGCCACACTGATATGGTCCAATCAGTGTTTTGGTATGCGGCTTCAATCTTTCACACAATACGCTCGAAAGAATCTTATATGCGATGGAAATAAGACTGATACCTCGGTAGTTGACGCAGATTGTCGGGTCTCCTTTCTTAAGTATAGGACAAAGCATACTGAGATTCTTATCGTCGGGCATTGTTTCTGCTAGCCATATTTTGCTGATGAGTTGATGCATGCACCTTATCAATTCAGGCCGTCAGCACCTGCGGCTTTGTTTTTTTTGAGTCGCTGGATAGCAACTTAAACCTCGTCATGGCTAGGTGATGGAATTTCCACTCCATCATCGTCAATTGGTGGTGTCAGACTGCATTCTCCAATGGCGGAATTGTTGGTATCGTCGCCTGCAAGCAGATTGGAAAAATGTTGTCTCCATAATTTCAATGCGCACTGCGTATCTGTAACCAGATCACCATTCTCATCTCTACAAGTGGATGCTCCGGGCTTGAAACCTTATGTTAGACGCTTAACCTGCTAGTAGAATTTTCGAGCATCCTTTTTGCCCTGGTACACCTCAATTTTTTTCTCGCTCACGCTTTTCTTGCTCTCTTTTTTTACGTCTGAAAAGGCATCTCTCTACCTTCTTCTAATCGCGATAGTTTTCGTGCATGGCTTGCGTTGCAGCTGACTGCAGCGTTTTTTTATATGCGGCGTATTTTGCTGCTGTCGCGTCGCGACACTCCTGGTCATACCGTTGGTTGCGAGGTTGCGGGCGCCGAAAACCAGTGAATTCTTCAGTGCGCAAATAAGGCTTATGTGGAAGAATATAGCCTTGATGTGGATTGTCGCCAGCCTTTCGTTCACAGGTGTGAACCGGGAAACAAGATGGCGTAGTTTCCGACTTACGACGAATCCGCATCCGAATTCGCGCTTCTCCGCATGGCAGCTGTAGTAGATATCGCAGTCTGCTCTCTTAGAGCAGCCTTGTCCTTTCCATCGCATCTCCTGGATGGTGGTTTCAGCCTTTATTTTTTGAGGGCTTCCGCCGGTTGGGCAGTGGCACCTTCCCTATAAAGGGTCCGGACATTACAGGTGCATTTACCTGTAATGTCCTTCACATTAGTGAAGGACTTTGTTTACCTGGGATCCAGTATAAACTCCTCCAACGATATCAGTATTGAGATTAAACGAAGGATAACTCTTGCCAACAGGTGTTACTTTGGGCTCAGTAGGCAATTGAGAAGCAAAGCTCTCTCTCGACGAACAAAACTGACGCTCAATAAGTCAATAATCATGCCCGTCCTACTATACGCATCACAAACCTGGACGTTGAGCAGCTCTGATGAAAGGACTTTGGGAGCGTTCGAGAGAAAAATCCTTCGCAAGATCTATGGTCCAATCTGCGTCAATGGCGAGTACCGAATATGATGGAACCATGAGCTGTATGAGCTATATGCCGACATCGATATAGTCAAGCGTATTAAAATTGAGCGGCTTCGCTGGCTAGGTCATGTCGAGAGAATGAACGACGAAGCTCCAGCGAAAAAGATATTGGATTCGGTACCCAGCGGTGGCCAACGCAGACGAGGAAGACCGCATCTCCGTTGGAAAGACCAGGCATTGGATAACCTGACAACGCTTGGAGTTTCCCACTGGCGCCAGCAAGCGCACGACAAAGGAGGCTGGCGAAAATTCTTAGACCAGGCCAAAACCGACCAACGGTTGTAAGCGCCATCTAAGTAAGTAAGTAAGTTAATTCTTTAATATCTCCATTCCAACATGGATTTTTATCTGGAAAATATACTGTTACTACCCTTCTAGAATATACATCTAAAACTGTTGAAAATTTTGGAAATGGTCTACAAACAGATGTTATTTATACAGGCTTCATTTAGTGCGGATTTTGGCAAACAATTATTTTCTCATCAGTTGTAGAAGTACCGAACAGTTGAATAGGAACAATCGAAGTAGAAATAAACTTTCATCAAACACATTTTCTGAAGGGAATTTTTGCTGCCATCGCAGCCCCATTTTATTATGATATTTAATTCATTTTTAAAATTAGCTTTTGATAGTTAATTTTCTTGAACTTCACATAGCCTTGCAGCGGTATGGTCAATTAAAGGCTGTAATTTAATTTCGGTCAAACTTTCGGTCATAGTAATAAACTTTAGTAATAAACTTTGTCATAGCTTGGATATAATTTTGGGCATATATCTTTTGAATAATCTTTTAGTAAACGGTACTATTGTTTTGATAAATTTCGTATCGATTATAAGAGCGAGAGTTTGTTCAGGAGAAATACTTTAAGGAGTCTCAACTGTTAATCTTGACTTCTTAAAAGTAGTGCCTCTTTTTGGGGAAGCGCTTAGAAGTTCCTTCACAAGTGCTGCTGAATTTCGTTTTCCAGCTGATATCGATTGGGATCAAAGAATTCATTGTCATAAAAATTGTCATTAAGCCAACAATCACATCCAATCATTTCTGTTAAAACAATCACATCCAATTTGCATTAAGACGAACCAGCAAAGATAGTTGACGGTTTAGTTCTCAAGACAGAAACGTTATGGTATAAAACTTTTAAACGCAAAGTATTGTCATCCGCATCGTTATTGTCATTTACATTCAAATTTAAGCTTTTGGCTGTGGGTCGCCCCCCTTTTGAAAAAAACTCCTTTAAAAAAGGTCGCACTTTAATGAATATTAAAAGGCCTAAGCAATGCATTGAATATGGTGGAAGAGAGGCTGAAGAAGAGAGGCTTGCGGTGGAAGAGAGGCTGAAGGCGCACACGAAACAAAAAATTGAAGAATTAGAAGAACGACTTCGAAAGCACTCCGACAGCCTTTTTGCTAGATTGATAGACAGACTCGAAAGTGAGGTGCGTACTCTTAAAAACCAACTCAGTGAGAGTGACACAAAAATAAAATCTCTTGAGTCGCAAGTCGACGCACTTACTCTGTGCTGTGATCAATTCAATGAGCAGATAAAAGAAATAAACACCAACATCAATAATAATAGCAACAGCAGCACCAGAATTGATCACTCGTCAGCTGCTGTTCTCTTTGGACTACCACTCATACAGGAAGAAAACCTGAAGAGAATTTTTAATTTGATCTGTCGCTCTATTGACTTTCAGTCGCCTCCACTCAGAGATTTATTTAGAGAACAATAAGAGCTCTGTGGTGATTGTGAAATTTTACACACCATATGATAGAAATAGAGTATTAAAAGCTTTTGGTGATTATCGTCGGCAGAAAAAAAAAGCAGTGAATCTGAGAGCCGCAGGTATTGAGTCCAACAACAAGGTTTATCTGCATGAGAGTATATCAGGTGACGCTCGAAAAATTCTTCGAGGAATGAAGTTTTCATTATAATGCATAAAAGCGGAGAGGGGATATGCGTCAACACAATTGAAAAGCTGCATAATATTATACGTTCGACTGGTGCCGTTCATGAGTAATAAGCCAGTTTTATTTTTATTTATATTATGTTCTATCTTAACTTACTTTTTATTGTTTCTCTTTTTTTTCATACAATTATTTCATACCTAATTCTTTCTTCTCTTTATCTATATCTTTTTTTTACCTTCTTTTATGCTTATAGATATTATAATGATTATTATAGGTATTTTCTTTTAATTGTCCAAAGCTAATACTAATGATATCCACAAAACACTGGTTGGCGTTCTATGCAAGCAAACCCCTAGCTTCAACATTGTACATCTTAACGCGAGAAGCCTTAATGACGTTAAACTTGATTGTTTGCGTCATTGTTTTGAGAATTCTTCCATCGATGTAATTTGCATCTCTGAGATCTGATTTCATGTGGATTTAAATTACAATTGTTTAAATATTAAAAATTATAAGATTGTTCGAAATGGTAGAACAAATAAAAAAGGTGGAGATGTTGCAATATATTATAAAAATAATTTAAATGTAAAAGTGTTGGAAATGTCAAGTGGTGTGGTGTAGAATTTCTTAATATTGAGATTTAAATAATTGTGTTAAAGTTTTTCTGTCGTGTGTATATAATCCGCATCGTGATTGTTATTTAAATGAACTGTTAACCTCGTTGTCAAATTGTGTAATTGACTATGACCATATTGTTTTGTGTGGTGATTTTAATATCTATATGTTAACTAATGATATTCATGTTAGGCAATATGTTGATAGACACAATGAAGTTGGTCTGCTACCTGTGAATACTAGTATGACCACTCGCTTCGCGAATAACGCCTCTCCGAGAAGAAATTTTCGTTGTATCAGATGCATCTTCTGTCCTGTTGTCCGACCAAATCTCTTTTATATCTGACCATGATCTTCTCTTCTATTCGTTAAAGGTTAATTTTTCATCAGTTGTCACTGAAAAAACCACTTTTAGGGACTACAAATCCGTTGACTATAATTCTTTATTTCATGACCTATCTGCCATAAATTAGTCTCAATGCTGGTTTCTCAGTACAGTAAATGAGAAGGTACCTTTTTTCATTAATGAAATACATGCACTATTTGATTTGCATGTCCCATTAGTAACTCGTCGCGTCTCTAATAAAAGCTGTCCTTTCTTTTTCAAGAAGTGTCATGCTAGCCCTTAAAACTCGGAATAAAATGTATATTCGCTTTTTAAGAAACCCCACAGCATCGAATTGGGATCAGTTTAAGAGAGCAAGAAATGAAGCTAACTTGGCTGTAATATTAGCAAAACGACTTTTTTTATTAACAAATTAAACTCTTCACAGTCTTCTAAAATCTCTGGAACAACTTAAGACAGGCTGGAGTATGCAATGTTAAATCTGATGATTGCCACATTAATCCTGATATCTTAAATGATTATTTTATTGCTTCCTCTGCGTCCACTGATACTCTGTTGCCTAGTGTATCAATAACTTTACCTGTACCTTTAGGTCAATACCTTAATATCCTGTAAGTCAATTTTATTTCGAGTTTGCGGCTGTAAGTGAGAGTGATGTTGCTCGATGCGTTAACAAAATTAGGTCAAATGCTGTGGGTAAAGACGGAATATCCATAAGGTTAATTAAAATTATCCAACCTCACATATTAAGCCCATTGACCCACATTATAAATCACTGTTTCACTAGTTCTTGCTTCCCTGATGTTTGGAAAGCAGCCAAAATCGCTCCCATTTCTAAAAAATCCAAGGCTCTTGAATCATCTGATTATCGTCCTGTAAGCCTACTTTCACCTCTATCGAAAGTAGTTAAGTCTCTTATGGCAGCACAAATCTCGGAGCACATAAAAAATATGACCTCTTGTCTCCACTTCAGTCTGGTTTTAGACCAGGCTACAGCTGCGCTACAGCTATGTTAAAAATTCTTGATGACATCAGAATGACATATGATTTTATTTATTTATTTATTTATTTATTGGCCAAACAAGGCAATTTACTTAATCTAATAGTTTTTGTAATTTTTTTGTTTTTATTGTTTTTTTCTCTCTCTCCTTTCCTTGTTTTTGTGTTCAACGATATGAAATTCGATGTGGGCGTAATCCGCCCACCTGAACGACATGATTACAAGAACATGACAAAAAGAAAAGGCAAGAAGAAAAGAACAATTAGGGGTAATATTCCAATGCTTAGGTCTATGTTTTAAACATTATAATATAATTTATACAGTTATTCTACACCTGCTGAAACAAGGAGATAGAAAAGGGACTAGAGAGGGTTGACTTAGATGTGACATTCAGAGATGGTAAATGAATATTTAGGGTGAGAAAAACGATTTGGAAAGGGAACGCTTGAACATGGATTTGGACATGGGGAGTATATTGTGCTCGCTGACATTATTAAATATTCTACAACATCTATTTATGGGTTCGTTAAATGCGTAAATGGTGTTGTGATGAGATTCTTTTAACAATTTTGTATATCTAGTTCTCCTTATTGGTTCATTAAATACAACTTTATTGGAAATGCATTCACTGTCGATGTTTCCATTAATAACATCAAATATAAAGCATGAACAAAGTAATATTCTTCTTGACGAAAGCGACATTATATTCAACATTTTCAGTCTAATTTCATATGGTGGTAAGGTTCTATAGTCCCGGGGATCGTACGAATCTCTCAAGGCAAAAAGCAAAAATTGTCTCTGAATTGATTCAAGTCTTTCACTATGCACTTCAAAAGCTGGATTCCAAATAACACAGCAATATTCAAGAATAGGACGCACTAATGTGCAGTATAAGGTTTTAGTTACCCATAAATTCTTGAACTCTTTTGCACGTCTTTTAATGAATCCAAGCAGTTTGTTTGCCCTGGATATGATATGATCATAGTGAAGGTTAAATCGCAACTTGTTATCTAGGATTACTCCTAGATCTGAAATGTGATTGACCCTGTTAAGTTCCACCCCATTAAGCATATAACTGCTACAAGTTTTTTGGGTTTTACGGGAGAAACTTATAACGAAGCACTTATTCACATTTAAAGAAAGCTTATTTTGAATACACCACTGTTCAAGAGATAAAAGCTTGTTCTGTAAGAATACTGAATCCACTTCTGATCTAACCACATGGTACAGTTTTAAGTCATCTGCATATAAGAGATGGGGGACATCGTGCAAAACTTCAGATATGTCTGCAATAAATATGTTGAAGAGAAGTGGGCCAAGGTGGCTACCCTGAGGTACACCTGACGAGACAACAATTTTCTTAGAAAGAGTTCCTTGAAATTTTACAAATTGGGATCTTTCACAAAGATAGGACTTGAGCCAATTCAGCAAAGAGCCTGCAATACCAAAATTCTCTAGTTTCTTCGTTAAGATTTCGTGATCAACACGATCAAACGCTTTACTAAAATCTGTATAGACTGCATCTATCTGATGACCTTTTTCCATTTTAATAAGAACATCCGATGACATGATTGTCAGATTTGTGGCGGTTGAACGTCCTTTACGGAACCCATGTTGCTGCTCATTTAAACGTGGGTTAATAACGTCCGAAAGTTTGAAACATATAATTTTTTCAAAAAGCTTCGGAATTGCTGATAATATCGCAATGCCCCTATAATTTTCAACTGATCTCTTATCACCGTTCTTATAAATTGGCGTAAGGTGAGAAGACTTCCAAAAAGACGGAAACACACCTGATTGCAAGGATTTATTAAAAATAATAAATAATGGCGTAATTAACTGCTCTAAGTATTGAACAAGTGAAATTGGTGGCAAAAGGTCTGGACCAGGAGACTTATTGGAATCTAATTCTTTAATGGAATTGGTAATCTCTCTCTTTGTTATATTAAGTGAGCAAACCAATGGTGGTAGATTAAATGTGCTGGTCAATGGAATTTGACTTTGTGATGAAGGAGAACAAAAAACTTCTTTAAAATGATCTGCAAAGAGATTACAAATCACCTGTGGGTCAGAAGAAGTAACATTTCCTTTGAACATGGAATTCGGGTATCCCGTTGATTTCCTCTTAACATTTACAAAGTCAAAGAATTTTTTTGGGTCTTCAATAATCCTTTCCCCAATTAAATTGGTATAAAGTTTATAAGCTTCTTCAGACTTGACTGAGAATTCTTTAGACAGTTCACCATATCTTGTCTTTACCTCATCACTTACATTCGCGTCCTTTTTAATTACTCTGTAAAGTTTATTTCTCTGATTTCTCAAGTTTCTTAGATATGA
Source organism: Tetanocera ferruginea (assembly GCA_958299015.1). Lineage (NCBI taxonomy): Eukaryota > Metazoa > Arthropoda > Insecta > Diptera > Sciomyzidae > Tetanocera > Tetanocera ferruginea. Next base: position 85,118,776 of record OY282640.1, on the reverse strand, counting down.
ATCAAGCCACGGTTCTGATAGTTTTTTTTTTTTTTCCTTATTTTTGGAACATGGGTATCAAAGATAGAAAAGACTTTCTCGTAGAAATATGAGACAGCATCGTCCAATTCCAGGGCAGATAAGTGGTTCCAATCCAAAGAATTCAAGTCATTCTTTATCTTACTGTGATCGGCGTTAAGAAAATCGTAAACAACAGAATTATTAAAGGACTGCGTAAAAGTTATATTATTAGCGCATAATTCTAAAGTAAACGCAGAGTGGTGGAGGGTATTAGAGAAAATGTGCTCGGCATCACTAGTTGGACTAACCTTGACTTCGTCATAAGAGTTAGTAAAAATTAAATCTAGCCACCGACCGTTCTGGTTTGGAACTGGAGCTACTTGCAGACAATCATTACTATAAAATGTACTAAATAAGTCAAAGTCGACCGCATTAGAAACATATATTGGAAGGAGATGATTATCATTATCGTCGGGAACAAACGATATATTAGGACGGTTAAAGTCACCGAAAATTATAATCTTATCTTCTTCGTTTAGAGCGGCTGTTATTGACGTTATAAGATCACATAATTTTTTATAGGAATTCTCAGTTGAATTTGGGGGAATATAAATAACACCAATGTATATAGAACGATTTTGACATAGACTTAATTTTATTACTTTGTGCTCGAAGTATATGCAAGAGTTAGTTACAACCACATCACTAGATAAGACATTGTGTGTAGCTATCAAAACACCTCCTCCTCGAGAGAGTCCTAAGCTTTCATAATCTCTGTCATTACGGTATATTGTCCAGTTGCTATCTAGAATTTCTTCATTTTTGATAGCGTCATTCAACCATGTTTCCGTAAAAACAAAAACATTGAAATGACAAGATTTAGCTTCAACATATAGTTTGTTGAGTTTTCCTCTCATGCCACCACAATTGTGGTAGAATATATTTAAAGAAGCAATTGAAGGCAATAGGTTTTGGAGGACTGGAGAGTGAGATGTTGTTTTAGAAAGAGAGTTAGGGACAATAGAAGTTTTTGAAGTTAGAACGTGCTCTTTGTAAATGCCATATATACTTTGAACTTGTATGCGAAGCAAATGCAGCGAGGTCGTTTTCAACATCATTAGGTAAAATGTTGAGGCTTTCATGGAAATTAATGAAAATTTTTTTCAGCTCGACCGGGTCTGTCGGAAGGCCTTCTTGGTGGATGGATACTATAGCACTTGTTTTTGTTGTACCTTCAATACAAACTGAGTCTGACTTGTTATGCAAATAAGCCAGATACAAGCGAACATTATCACATTAACCTTCTTTGCCTTCTAGATTTTTCTAAGGCATTCGACTCTGTTGACCATTCTATATTGTGCCGAAAACTTGAAGATAATTTTAAGTTTTTTAAAATTAACTTAAATTTTACGCATTGCCGTCCGTCTGTTATATAGCTACTTAGTTGGAAGAACTCAAAGAGTGAGGGTGGGAATAGTCTGTCCGCTTTCCGTAACAGAGCCTTGAGGAATTTGTGGGTTAATATGCATGCATATGCTGATGATCTGCAACTGTACTTGTCAAGTCCCCTTGACCTTGTTGACGACTTATGTTTTAAAATGAACGAAGACTTACTGTGAATCACAATGAAAATCATACACTTCAATATTGTTAGTATATTGGACGAAATAAACAAAACAGTTGCAGTTAAATTATTTTTGGTATTTTTTCATTAATAAATATAGTAAATAAACTTCAATGAAATTCATAGAAAAAATATGATATTCAAATTACAGTTAGAAAAATTAAAGAAACAGAAACGATTCATAAATAAGGCTCACAGTGTTAATCATACGCTCCGTTTAAATTTGAAAAATTCACGTTTTAATATGAAAAATTGTTTAAATTTGAAAAATTCATTCTTAACACTGTTAGCTTTTAACGTTATTTTTTAATTGACGTATTTTACGTTATTTAAACGTATTAAAAAAACGTAAAATATTAACTTAATTAAAATATTAACGTATTTTTTTTTAATTGAGTAGTCTGTCTAGGGCAGTTTAGTGCATTTTTATTCAGTTGTGTAAATTTTGTGACGGAGTAAGTTCGTAAAATGAGTTCAAAGAAACAAACTAGTACAGAAGAAAGAAATATTGTAATTTCTTTGTACGAATCCAGAAAAGCTATCGAAATATTGCTAATGTCTTGAATAGAAGTTGCTCCACTATTCAGTGTATCATAAAACGCTATAAAATTGAGGGCAGAGTGCAAATAAAACAAAAACGAGTAAAATAATTAAACTAAACAGGATTAAGTTTAGGTGTCACATTTTTTAATTTTTCTTTTGGAACACTTTGCCTTTAAATTTATTATTTTAATTTTTGTGCATAGGAGAACACGTAATGTGTGCAAAATCATGTGATCTTCATATTTCGCAATAGAACAGAAAAGTGAACTTTATATTTCGGACAAAAATTATTTAGGTTAGGTGAGGTTAGTCCGGTTGCCTCACATTGGAGTCTCACATAGACCATATGGTCCTTAGTGGTGCCGGTTTATGAAATCCTTGAGGGAATTAGTGGAAGTCTTCAAAGATTTGCGCCTTATTTAGTCTCGATCTAAGTAAGGCGGGGCATGTGCTAAGAAGGTGCTCCAGGGTTTCCTGGGCACCTGGTTCCTTGCACTTCCTGCAGTTGTCATCCATGGTTATACCCAGCTTTTTAGGGTGGGCCGCCACCATGCAGTGACCTGTAAGAATTCCCACCAGTGTCCTGCTGTCCCTTCGGGTGCGAGCCAGGATAAATGACGTTCGTTTTCCGCATGCTGCATCGCACATGGTTTTTGAGATCTTGCATGTTGTCGTATCTCTCCACCTGCGACTCACTGCTTGTCTGGCCACGGTTTCGAGGTTTTTGTACAATTCCTGTAGTGGAATAGCTACGTGTTCTGTCAACTTTGATCCCAGCCCGGCCTCTCCTTTGCTAGTTCGTCTGCCATCTCATTTCCTTCAAAGCCCCTGTGGCTTGGAACCCAAAAGATACACACTTTTTTTTGAAGTGTTAATGCATCTAGTGCGTCCTTGCTTGCTAGGACATTTCTGGACTTGACGGTATCGGAACGCATGGATTTGATTGCCGCTTGGCTGTCAACGAAGATGTTAATTAAAGAGTGTTGAGTGTTTGTACTATGAGCTATCTCTGCGGCCTTCCTGATGGCAAAAACCTCCACCTGGAAGACACTGCAGTGGTCCGGTAATTTGTATGCTAACCTTATATCGGGCTCTGCGCAATATACTGTCGCACCTACTCCCGTTTTCATTTTGGAGCCATCAGTGAATATGTTGACTGCCCTCTGGGCTTGTTTGATACCTTTGCGCCAGTCGGTTGATCCTAAAAGTGTGGGTATTTTGGGTTCGAGAGTTGTGCTAGGGATCATGTAGTCTGTGCTACTGATTGCATCCTTGCCAATTCTACAGTGTTCAAAACTTTGTTTGCGGAAGTTGCCAGCTGCCGTAAGCCGCTGTGCCGTTTTACTAGCCGTTAGTTTTGCATATATGTCTAGAGGATCCAGACATAGCATGGTTTCAAGAGCTTTCGTAGGAGTTGACTTCAGCGCGCCGGATATGCATAGCGCAGCTTGTCGCTGAGTTTTTTCCAAGTATTTGAGATATGTTGACTTATTCACCGCCGGCCACTACACAATGATTCCGTAGAGTAGAATTGGACGAACAACCATAATGTAGATGCATTGGCTTAGGGAGAGTGAAAGGCCCCAAGTGCTGCCCAGCATCTTCTTGGATGCATATAGTGCATTGGTAGCCTTCCTAACCCTCTCGACCACATTGAGTCTCCACGTCAGTTTGCTGTCGAGTACAACTCCCAGGTATTTCGAGTGAGTTTTCGGGATGAGCCGAATGTTGTTTATTCTTGGTGGAATCCATGGTGGTATCTTGTACTTATTCGTAAACAATACCAGATCTGTTTTCTCTGCGTTTATACTGAGGCCGACTGAGTTCGCCCATCTAAGTACCTTTTTTAGTGTATGCTCCATTAAAGAGCTTAATGTCGAAATGCATTTTCCCACTATAATTATACTTATATCATCCTCATAAGCTGTTATCTTGAGGGCTTTGCCTTCAAAGTTTTTGAGTAGTTCGTTAACAACTAGATTCCAAAGTAAGGGTGAGAGGACTCCTCCTTGGTGTGTTCCCCTGCTCACTTCTCTTACCATGGTTGTGGAGCCCCACTCGGCTTGGACCCTTCTACAACTTAGTAGGTTGTCTATCCAGGGGTTGATTGCTGGTGGTGTATCGATCGCGCGTAATCCGTTTAGAATGGCCGTAGTTGACACATTTTTGAATGCACCTGAGATGTCTTGGAAAGACCCTTGTGCAAATTCTTTGTTGTGGAGTGCTTTCTCTACATGGACTACTAGGTTGTGTAGTGCTGTCTCCACCGATTTTCCTTTCGTATATGCGTGCTGGTTGGCTAAAAGCATCGGCCGGTTTGTGCCGTTTCTTATATGCAGCTCTACTAGCTTCTCGAGTGTTTTGAGTAGAAAGGATGTTAGACTTATTGGCCTGTAGTCCTTTGGATACAGGTGGCTACAACAACCTGATTTTGGTATGATGGCTGGAAATATGCCGTCAGGTCCTGGGGATTTAAATTCTGAGAAAGAGTTTATAGCCCACTGGATTTTGTATGGTGTTATTAGATTCTGCGGAGTCTGTGACGGGATTGTCCAGTCTCTCTCTGTGACGTGAGTGTCTGAGACTTCGGTACAGCCTGGAAAATGTGCTTTTAAAAGCGCATCTAGAGATTCCTGACAGTTTTCCGTCCATTCGCCATTGTCCTTCCGGACGTGACTCTGAATGGAGGGCTGTTTTGAGAGCAGCTTTCTGAGCCTTGTTTTGTCTGTAGTTTTCTCAATGCTCGAGCAGAAGTCCTTCCATGAGGATCTTTTTGCTCGCCGGACATTGCTTTTGAAAAGTTTGAGCCTCCATTTGTATTCCCCCCATATTTCCTCTTGGTCGGCTAATTTAGCCAGTTTGAAGAAATCTTTTAGGTCGCGTCTTTGCTCTGCGATATCAGGATTTCACCATGGGGGGTCTGATTTTCCGCTTCGTTCGCGTGGGTTTATAAGAGGAATGATAGGCTTTTCTAAGTAGGTTTGAGAGAGTCTTTAGGGATCCTTATATGTCGGATTCTGTGTTTATACGTTTTGCGGAGGGTAATCTGGCCTTAATGATTCTTTTAAATTGATTCCAGTTTGTGTTTCAGGGGTTTCTGAAGATCTTTTGAGCCGGAGTGAAGTTAAATTTTATATTGAAACTAATATATTTGTGATCTGAGCAGGAAGGCTGTTCAAGCACCCTCCAATCTGTTACAAGAGTGTTAGTATTTGACGTTAACGTAAGGTCTAATACGTTAGAGGAGGTGGGACCCACATATGTGGGTTCCTTACCTGTGTTAACTACGTTTAGGTTAGTTTCTAAAATAAAGTTTAGCATGGACTCACCTCGATCATTGATGTCAGGGCTTCCCCACACTGAGTGATGTGCGTTGGCATCTGTGCCGATTACAATCGCTTGTTTATTGCTGCTGTTTGCGTTGACCAGCCTGCGGAGCTCGTTTGGCGATGCATTGGCGATGCAGATGAGAATCGTCTCATCTGCCTTGCTCTCCAGCGCCACAACTGTGAGATTGTCAGTGCTGTAATGAGACATTAGATAAGTATAGATGCCTTTCCTTGTGAGGATGGCTGTTCTTGTTCTACTTACTGTTGTTGCGTAAAAAGTGTTGTGGTTGGGTGCTTTTAAGCCGGAGACCACATTGCCCGACGCTACCCACGGCTCCTCTACTACTGCAACATCGTAGCCTCCTTCCTCTAAAACGAGAAGGAGTTCTGCGCTTGCTGCTTTGCTTTTGTGCAGATTGATCTAGAGGACCTTCACTTGTATTATGCTGAAGGCTCCTCCACGGGGTCCGCTTGCTTGCTCGGACCACCAGCGTCATCTGCATCGTCCAGACTGAGCTCTTGGGTGGCATCAGTTACCGCTGCGAAGCCGAGGTCTTTTTCAACCTCCCCGGTCTCAAGAGTGTTCTTGTATGATCTTATTTTCTTATTGAATGTTCTTCCTTCTTGTATGATCTTATTTTCTTGTTGAATGTTCTTCCTTTTTATATGATCTTATTTTCTTGTTGAATGTTCTTCCTTTTAATACATAAAAACTACACTTTATATTTCGTTACTTCACATCAACTGTCTTTTATTAAATTTTACTCTTATATTTATACATCTTTCATCCTACTATCTTAACTTCCGTACTAGAAGTTGCTACCAATCACATAACAAATACAATAGCTAAAATAGTATATACTTACATATTAATTCTTATATAAACTTACATGCTAAATAATTTACAAACTTACATTCTAAATAATATATAAACTTACACACTATATACAAACTTACACGCTACCTAATATACAATCTAACATGTTAAATAATATACGTACACACATACTTAATAGTTAACAATTTAAAAACCTTAGCAACTTACATATTTTGCAAGTTGCACATACCGACATACATATTCAGGTGCTTACCAACCTAAATTCGTTTTTTGAATTTTTTTTGTCACCTCGATATTCGACACCGCACTTTCGCGTGTTATATTCTGACATAAGTTCGTCAACAGTGCGGTTTATTGACCTAGAAACATACATAGAACAATGCAATTCGAAACGCAAGCACCATGCATTCTTTTACTTCCGCGATAATTTGTAGGGTTTAATAACAGAGACGCAGCCGAAACAGTTGGCTTGCGCTTGTTTCGATCTTTTCCGCTAACCGTTGCATTTTAAATGTTGGCCGGTGCTTGCGTTTGAAATTGAACTTCAATTTCGCGCAATGCTTATGAACGCCGATCGCTTCATATTCTGAGGCAGGTCAGTGTTTCATTCAAGTGGCATACAGTTATTTACGTCACTTGAACGAACCACAACATTCCTCCTCCCCCCTGCGATAAAAAAAATTATGCTATTCAATTAGCAATAATTTTTCCTCATATGCGCTTAACGCATTTTTATTCTGCACTATGTATGTTTCTATGTCTCCTACTATGTATGTTTCTATGTCTCCTTTTGTTTATTCTATGTTTATTCTATGTTGTTTATTCTATTCTAACGTTACGCAACAACATTTGTGAAATATGTCTCTTTTTGTTTATTCTGTTAATTAATGTTAATGTTATTAATTATGTATTACTTAAATTTTCTGTACATTTCTCGTATTTTACTGATGCTGAATTGGTTTTACTCTATTTAGAGGTTTTTCTAGACACAATATTTTTTTTTTTTTATTAATATCAATTTTTAATACTTTCAAATTATTCAAATTAATAATTCAGTTTGTTATGAATTCTTTTTACTTTTCTATGCATACTTAAAAAACCGTTTCTTCAGTGGGTCCCAGAATTTTTGCAGAGCGGATAGATGCTTTTCTCTGTGGCGCCGTTGAAGTCTCTCCTTCTTGCTCCTCTTCGTGACTCATTTCCAGAATACGCGATGCTCCTCCTGTGAGATCGTATTTGACTTTCTTTACTTTACGAACTGGTTCTCGTTGTGATGCTGTGTGATGCTGTACATGTATATCTTCTTTCCGGATTCTTTGCGTTTGCCTTGCTGGCTCTTTATTGGTTGTTGCCACTCTCCTCTTTCTACATATGAAAACCGCTATGATAATAGTCAGGACGATTGTTGATGACCCAAACGCAATGCCCGACCCGGTTGTTGTTCTGTGTATCTGGAAGAGGCTATCATTATTTTTCATTTGTTCGAGAATCGTCTTTAATTCGGACCAACTGCGCTGACCGTTCTGTAACTCCGTCTTCATGCTGTCGTGATCAGAAACAACAACAGGCAAGTGTGTGGATCTAAAGTTCGTTTCATTCAATACCTCTGTCCATTCTGGCTTTAATGTTTCTATGAGTGATGTACCATTTACCACTCGTTGTGTTATGTTGTAATTGTGGAGTCGTATTGTCTCGTATGGCAAAATCATCTCCTCATTTCGGATTGTGCACCGTTGTGTTATAGTGACGTAGCCAAATCCTGATAGCGTGAGTGTACTCACTTCGTCCTCGCACGTAACTTCAAATGTTTCTGGTACTTGAAAATTGTACAACCATCTATTTGACACTGTCATTTTAACTAGAAAACCTTTAACTGTTGGAATAGCCGCATATTGGCAGAATTCTTCTCGTCTGTTAAGATTTTGAAGGAGGCTTTCTTCACAGACTCGACTATTCATTGTGAGTACCTTTCCCGGAAGTCGGCATAGTCGTATTTCACTCATGTCGGCCCCTAACATCTGGATACATTTTGACATTTCTTCCTTCGAAAGCCCGATGAACTGCCTTCTATTTCTGGATTCTGCCATGTAGGCATAGGTTGTCTTCGCCATTAGGTCCCATCGTCCCTTTGTGAATATCAGAATTGGATATACTTTATACATGCTGAACCGCATCCGCTCGGGTAGAGGTAATTTTACCACTACCACAAAACTGCCATTCGCAGGAAATGCCTTCACCGTTGCTATCTGATGAACCTCAAATGACTTGTCCATGAACCATTTTGCTTTTCCCTCCATTGTAAACTGACTCATCAACTTATGTACGTCTTCTGCGTTGAGTATTGTGGGATGCAGAGACCCTCTAATCAAATCGTCCAGGATTGCAATTTCCTGTGCCTGCTGCCCCTGAATTTCTACCAGTTTTGAATTAATTACGGCTTGTCTTTCCAATAATTCCATTTTGAGCGTTACTTTCCCCAAAAGCCTCTTGGTCTCGTTATTCTTCATGCTTTGTTCTTGGTATGATTTGCTCATGATACTCTGCAAACCTTCTACCTCCTTCATTACCTTCAATAAAGGTTTGGACACGGCCTTATAAGAGTTCTCCATTACAGTGACTTGTTTCTTAAGTATCTCATAAGTCTGACTTTCCCTATTTTCTATGTCCCTTAGGTGCTCTGAAATTTTCTCTTCGTCCTTGTGGTCCATCACTCCAAAAGCCCAATGGAGCGCCTCTCCAACAAAATTAACAGATCTCCGGCTTCTGCGTTGGTTTTTTATCGTTGCCATTACTTCTTCATTTTTCTTCAGTGTTACAAGTAATGTTCTCGTTTCCCGTAGAGGAGCCACACAAGATAAATAAAACTCTTTCGCTGCGAACACTTCTGCTAAAGTTTTGCACCTGTTCTCCTCATCTTGCAAATACTTCTCCGAGGTCTCTAGTATCTCGTCCAATTTAACCGGTGTGAACTTAGTTAAAATCGTCCATTCCTCGGAATGCCTCGGTTATTGTTTCTAAGAAAACTGGGGTTGTTTCCAAGCTGACCACCTCCGCATGTTGCGCACCTGTGCATCCAATCCAAATAAAACCCAGGACCCATATCATTGTGTCGTTGTTATAAATATTTTTTCTATTCAAATATATAATCTATTAAATTTACATTTGTTGTGATCATAGCATAATTTGCTACATTAGCATTATTGCATTTTGTTCTGATTATGCATTATTGCATAAATAATGTGTACTTATTTCTACATTGGCTGTATATTTCGTAAAAATTATTTTTGTGCCATGCTTGCTTTTTAAGCTGACCGTTGCTTTACTTAATTGTTCGGTGACAATATTAAAAAATTAAAAATAATTTTTATATAAAATAGTGTCAATACATTACTTTGTCATCAAATTTTTACCTCAAAAATCGTATTTATTCGGAAGAATTTTTATTTCTTTCCCATTCTTATTTTGATAAGTCTTCCGTCAACCTAAAACTACATTACATCAAAATATGACTTCCCCACAATTAAATAATAATGGTAAGCATAAAATCCTTTTTTTTTTCTATTTTATATATTTTGCTATTCTCTATTATTTATATTCTTTCAGATACTATTTACGGTGACTTCCAGCGTCATAGGATGGGCCTAATTAAGGACCTCCTATCTGCTCGGCGTGAGGAGCGTCCCCAGGAGGCCTGGACCGATCTCGACGATCAAAACATGGATTCCAGTTATGACGTGGCAGGTCGTAATCTGGATCCATGCTTAATAATCCACGAAAATCCTAGAGGTAAGTTGTATATATATATAAATGTTTTTTTTTTTTAAATTCGTCTAACCCCATTTTTAACCAATTTTTTATTTTCATTTAGTACCACGACACTTTTCGTCCTACTCTGCAATATATGACTCCGACCAAGAGTCTGGAGTACATTCAGAGGACCTAAGCTTCTCACCCTGCAGCGTCGACAGGTACTTCGCTGAACAGAGGAGGATGGAGGACGTCGACGCGGCTTTGGCCGCACAGAGCGCTGCTGCTTATAGCAACAACCTATGGTAGGATAGTCCCTTGACCTTTCTGTCCCGTTACTTGACGTTACTCTGTGACTACTCCTGGGATGACGATGTGGACGTGATCCTCAAGGTCCGTCTCGGAACTTATGAGAATTCACTTAACGTGTTAAATTGCCTAGACCTTATCAACTCAAAAGCATCTCCATATAATCTTAATTTATGCACTGAATAACTTTATCTAGGTTCTCTTTACCAACGCCCTGAAGAGCTAATTCTGTGCCCTGTATAAACTTATATACTTCTGCGTGTAACGCACTGGATTCCGGTCCGGAAAATAGAGGCACGAGACCAGAAACTGTTTTTGATATCTCGTATATGATCATAGTGCTGGATTTTATTAATATATTTTTAGAAATAATTGATTTTATTCAGATTTTCCTCTGAATCCCCTGCGTCCTTATGGTATAATGATGTTTCTGCTGCTAGCTTCAATTCTTCCTGCAAGTGTCGATTCTATACCTGCAATTCTCTTATTCTATCGCTGGCTTGTTCTACTGTTTCGAAATCTTCCCTTGCTAAATGAGTAATGTATTTCTCTACGATGTCGTTAGAAATGTTTTTATTTTTCAACAGTTCCCTGAGCCTTTCGTTTTCTAAATCTAATTCTTGGGCTCTCTCAGTTTCCTCTATCTGTTGTTGTTCCAATTCTGTCAACTTTTTCTTTAATGCCTCAAACTCTTTTTTCAATTCTTCAAAATTTTCCCTTTGACTAGCTTATTTATGCTCGTAATTCTAAATAGTCGAAAACAACGTCTAGTTCTTCCACTTTTGTTATATTTCTCTCTCTTACTTTTGTCTGTAATAACGCAAAATTTTCTTTGTTACCAATAATAATTCTTGCCCTGTTCCATAAATTTTCTGCGAATCTACTAATTTCTCCTGCTAATTCTGTATATTTTCTTCCTGATACGTACTGGCTCTCCATTACATCCTGATTAATTTCTTCATCTATCTCATTTATTTTTATGTGACCATAAAAATCTTAATTCTTTCTTTTGTTTATTGTAAATTTTTCTGAATTTTACACGTTTAATGGTTCGAAACCTTTTTAATTATACTCTTTTTAATTATACTCTGGAGGTAGCCAACTACAAAGAATTGGCTACGGAATCGCAGAATCAGTGGGTAGTTATAATTTGTATTTATTTAGGTGAGTTCGAATCACTATCCTTTTTTTTCAAAATTTTAAAAAAAAGGACTACCGGCTGCGCCATAAATGTTGTGCGTTATTTTAAGTATGACTTTTTCTCAATTATATTGTGTATATTTTTATTTATTAACATTATTGTTGAATTGCTAATGCAAATAATGATGTATGCTATCATCACCATAAAACTGACGAAACTCTGCGATGTAGTTATTAATATTTCAACTAGTTCTTCTGTTGTGAGATTGACCGATATTTTATCAGTTGGCTTAGTAGTACGGATATTTACTGTCTTTTCTGACGTCAAATTTTCTGTGACCACTATGTTTGGCCTTATCTTACTTAAATTTGTGGGTTCCCAGCTTACTGGCCTCGGCTGAGCCCTTGATAGTTTCCCTGGTTCGCATCGAAATCCCTCTTTGCAAAACAATTCTGCATTTTGTGTCCTACTCTTTCACACCATTCACATTTTATCTCTTCTCTGTTGCCTACATAAAATCTTCTGCTATCTTTCGTATTCTGGTTTTTATTGCTGTTAGTCTGGCTTTTATTATAACTATTATCCCTTCTGTTCGCGTTATATCCATTCGAATCCCTGCCAGTTGCACCGTTAAAATTACATTCGTGCCCGTATTGTCTGCACTTTTGGCAATAAGTTTGATTTTTCCTTTTATAGCAGTCATCTCTCGTATGGCCCACTTTATTACAAAATGAGCATGTTGGTCTTATATTTCTACTTCGTTCTTCCTCAAATCTACCTATCATTTGTCTCACTGGCCATGAATTGGTCCCTGAATATTCTCTATGCTCCTCTTCAACCCTATTCATAGTTGGTCCAAATGGCCCTTTATTCACTGCAAATTTCCCTGCCACATTTGTTCTTCTTTCTATTATTCCGAATGCACTTATTGCTTCTTCCACTATGTCTTCAAATGTGTCTAAATTTACTCCCAACATGTGTGTCCTCAGTGTAGGATCTCTCAGACCCACTCTGAATGTTGTAAGCATGGTTCTCTCTAACTCAGTTAACAGTGCCGACACACCATCTTTATATCTGATGTTTATTATTTCTTCTGCTGTAGTTCTAAGACCACTCAGCCTTCTAGCAAACTGCCTTATTTCCTCTGCTGGTTGTTCTTCCTTCTTGTATGATCTTATTTTCTTGTTGAATGTTCTTCCTTTTTATATGATCTTATTTTCTTGTTGAATGTTCTTCCTTTTTATACATAAAAACTACACTTTATATTTCGTTACTTCTTATCAACTGTCCTTTATTAAATTTTATTCTTATATTTATACATCTTTCATCCTACTATCTTAACTTCCGCACTAGAAGTTGCTACCAATCACATAACAAATACAATAGCTAAAATAGTATATACTTACATATTAATTCTTATATAAACTTACATGCTAAATAATTTACAAACTTACATTCTAAATAATATATAAACTTACACACTAAATACAAACTTACACGCTACCTAATATACAAACTAACATGTTAAATAATATACGTACACACATACTTAATAGTAAACAATTTAAAAACCTTAGCAACTTACATATTTTGCAAGTTGCACATACCGACATACATATTCAGGTGCTTACCAACCTAAATTCGTTTTTTGAATTTTTTGTGTCACCTCGATATTCGACACCGCACTTTCGCGTGTTATATTCTGACATAAGTTCGTCAACAGTGCGGTTTATTGACCTAGAAACATACATAGAACAATGCAATTCGAAACGCAAGCACCATGCATTCTTTTACTTCCGCGATAATTTGTAGGGTTTAATAACAGAGACGCAGCCGAAACAGTTGGCTTGCGCTTGTTTCGATCTTTTCCGCTAACCGTTGCATTTTAAATGTTGGCCGGTGCTTGCGTTTGAAATTGAACTTCAATTTCGCGCAATGCTTATGAACGCCGATCGCTTCATATTCTGAGGCAGGTCAGTGTTTCATTCAAGTGGCATACAGTTATTTACGTCACTTGAACGAACCACAACACGCTCTTACCCGAAAGCCGGCTGCAGATACTGAGAGCAGCTTTGTATTGAGCTTTGGCTCTCAATCCCTCCTTCGATTTCGTCTTGGGCCCTACCTACTATAAAGGAGGTGTGATCGCTGGCGACACGCAGTGAAGAATGCTCCTCACCATGCCCGCCGGTGGTAGCAGTCACGCATTCCACCGACGTTTGGGTTGACATCCCAACCCGAGTTGCTTCCCTTTTGGACTCCATTCGAATCAATTTTTTTCTGGGTGACTCGGTTCCCAAAGCGTTTTATACCTGCCGCCAGGTAGGGATAAGTTTTAGTTCATTCCTAACAGAAACCTTCCCAGACGCGAAGGCTGCCGTCATCATAGCCCGTTGTGTCATTGCAACCTAAGCCTCTACACCACGTCAAGGTAGCTATCCCAAAGATGTAGAGGAAAAATTATTTAAAGGCTTAAAACATTTTGCTCGAAGCAATGAATTTCAAATGTTTTATCAAAAAAATTAATGAATTTTTTAATTAATTTCGCAAAATGTGTTGTTGGTATTGTAAGACCACCATTTCGAGTTCCTTCAAATTCTCAAACTTCAATTAACTTTGAAACATTGGTATAATTTTTAAAAATAATTCTGCAGTAAAATAATCTCTTAGATTAAGGGCGGGGTAGGGTTTTTAACTTTTTTTTTAACCAATTTTTATATGAATGCACAACATCTCAAGAATGTTGTGTCCAAATTTGAAGTCGATCCGAGTAAAACTTACAGAGATATGAATTTTTAAGTAAGTGTACCTCGAACGTCGATACACATAGCTTGTAAACTTTAAACGCGTTTTTCTCAAAACTATTTTTCCTGAAAACTATTTTTCTTAAGTCCGTGTTCACTGCCATTTAAAAAGTACTAGACCGATTTATTTCAAACTTGGTACCGTTTTCTACATATAAAATACCTCCCCCAACGTTTAGATAAATTTTGTTTTTTACATTTAGGGGGTTTTCCACACACAAAATGTCGGAATTTTTCGTGGCAGTTTACTCCTTTGATGGCCACCAAAAATTTTTAAATGAAAAAATAAACAATCAAAGAACTTTGGGGGAGGATGTGATGATACTTTGAGTAAATTGCAATGGTTTTTTGGTTTTAGATAATTTTCGACCGAGATACAGTGAACACCGCAAACTTGTATTTTTCTAAGACGTTCTGGGAAAAGCTCTGTCAGCGGCTTGTTTTTCAATATTTCCAGATAAAAAAATTACAGTTTATTGTTAAAAGTACAAGTTAAGAAACACAATACTCAATTATAATTTAATTTCATTATTTGCATTGCAAGCAGATAAATCTTTTCTTTTTGGGTTATTATTATTCCATTTTACCATTCTAGATTGCGCAATATTTTTTCCATTTAAAAACATTCAACACTTTTTCATACTTACTTACTTATTTAATAATTCTCAGAATTATGTTGCAACAAACTCGCAATCGTTGTTTTTATTTTATTTGTTCAAACAATAATATAAAATACTGACATAACACTGTCACCATTAATTACATATTTTTCTTTTTGCCTAAATAATAACTGCACACAGAAAAACATAAGCGTGTGGCAGAAGCGCTGACAATGCGTTTGGCGCAATGGTTCGCTAAGCTTTACATGTGTTAGTGACATACGTAAGGCTCAGCTCAGCTTAGCTCAGCTACATAGAGTCAGTCTTCATCAAAGTGCAATGCGGTGTGGTTTTCCCTCCGTATAATTGAACTCAAGAAATAAAATAATAGTTGATTTTATTAAAAAGGTTGTTTTTATAAAATTGGTTCATTGAACTCAAGAAATAAAATAATAGATGATTTTATTAAAAAGGTTGTTTTTATAAAATTGGTTGTTTTTATAAAATTGGTGAGGAAAAAATAATAACAAAAAACCTAATTGGCGCCCGAGCTTATATAAAAAGTGCAGCTGAAAAAACAGAGGGCCACTGACTTTACTGTCCAGAAATAAATAAGTGCAGTCGAGGAAAAAAGTGCCACTTACTGTTGCAGAAATAATACAGAATAAAATAAAAAGAAACGGAAACAAAACAAAGTGCCACTGAAAGAAATTACAAAGTGTCACTAAGGGAAATACTAAATTCCACAGCCATAACCCAGCACAAGCAGCCGGTAACCAGAAAGGCCCATTAGTAGCGGAAAAGCAAAAAGGACAAACCTGACTAGATCAAAACTGCAGATGGAGACTCTACTAGTATTGTAATTGATTGTTTTAATGTTTTGAAAAATATCCTGTAATAAAAAGAAAAGAAATAAAAGTACAATCAGAATAAAGTAAAAAGTTAAGTTAAAAATATAAATTTTATTTTAAATTTTGAGGAAAAATTCTAACTAAAAGAAAAAGAATGAAATTAAATTAGAAATTTAAAAAAAAAATACAATTTTATTTATGTTAAAGAAAATATCTGTAGCTAAAATAAAAGAAAATAAATAAACCTTCTTAATAAAGTAAACATGAAATAATTTATGAAAAAATTATTATAAAATAATATAAAGAATAAAATTTCAAATAAACAAAATTCTAACACTGCGAATCCGAACCTCCAGTGTATAACAAAAAATGGAACATAAAATAAATACAGAAACAACAGAATAAAAAATACAAAGTTAAAAAGAAAACATCTAAAATAGAAATTGAACTGTAAGTTGTAGCTTTAGAAGCCGGACCTTACAGTTATAAATAAAACTAAACTATAAAATAAAAATAAACATTAAACTTAAAAAAAAAGGGTCGCTCTTCTCTTTTTTAAACACAAACATTAATAAATAAAAAAAACTCACGTGCAGCAACGTACATGCGGCAGAAGTGAAACTTCTTAAACATTAAAAAATAAGATAGATTTTAGTGTGAAATAGAGAGAGAAAGTATCTGAAAAGAATTTCAATCAATACAAAATGGAATAATATTCTGTTTATTCGATATTTACATCCAGGGACCGTACCGGTTATGGTTTTTATCTTATCTAACTTTATAATAACTTTTTTCCGAGAAAAATAAAAGTTATTTTGTGCCTAATATTTTTTCCTTCAAAAATAACACTTACTTTTTACTTTTATTTTATCGGTCAAAAATAACAGTTTTTGACGTAGAATTACGTCTTACAGCGCGGTTTGTATGGGGTCGTTTTAACAGATTTTTTCAAGGTCATTATGCAACGTTTTTGGCGAATACTTTAGGGTATACCTATAGCCTTTAATACTCTTCATTCAAAGATAATATATATACTAAAATATCAGATATATCCTGCGCTGAATGAATATCTAACTTTGGATTTTGTCACTATTATATTAAAGTCACAAAATAGTTAAATATAAGAAGAAAAATGCATGTTTTTATATAAGAAAATCAATCATCAGCTGCTTATGTGCCTGCTGCTTCCTTTGTTTTTCTTTCGTTGTTTATGCTTGTATTGCTTTTGTTTTGCACGAACTGATTGGTTCGCTTTGGCAGCATTGTAAGCATTAGTTCGCATTGGGTTTATGTATGCACTACTATTCTAGTATACTATTTTGAAACCAGAGTTCATGAACCTCTTTTCAACTCAGTCAATGAACTCAATCTGTCAAATTTAGCGAAATGGTTCTGTGATCCGGTTAGATTTAACTTTTATGAAAAAAACGAGTTGGATCATATTTCTTTTAAGGCTTTTACCCAATAGATGGCGTAAAATTTAATTTTTGCTTATAATGCAAATTCATTTGGATTCCACATCCCACTCGCACTAGCGAGTGTAGTTTGCAAACTATACATCGAACAGAAAGTGTAGCTAGCAGTCTAAATATCAGACAGAGACGAGAGGAAAGGACATGTGCTTAATTATACCCTAAACCTGAAAGGTGAGGGTATATTAACTTTGTGCAAACGTTTGTATCGCATAGAACGAAGCGAGTCCGGTATAGAAAAGTATATATTTTCTTGATCAGCGTCACTAGTGAGTCGAGCTATCCATGTGCGTCCGTCCGTCCGTCCGTCCGTCTGTCCGTCTGTGTGTTGTCCGTATACACAGGATAAGAAGAAGGAGTTGAGATAATTGGATGAAACTTAGTACACATGATCACATGAACCCAAGGATTGAATATATTCAATCAAGCACTATTGAATATTTTTGGAATCCGCCAACGGACATGCCTACCCCCCATACAACGCAAAAATTGAAAACTGCATAACTCAGCTCATAATTAACCTACAACAGTAAAATTTGGTGTGTATGTGTTATGTATCAACAAAAAGATGTCTTCGAAAAATGGGTGTCATCCGCTCACGAACACGCCCACCTCCCATACAACCCAAAAATTGAAAACGCAATAACTAAGCCTCTGTTTAACCTACAGAGATAAAATTTGGCACGTATGTTTTTTATGACAAAACAGAGATGGGTTTGCAAAATGGACGTCATCCGCCCACGGACACGCCTACCTCCCATACAACCCAAAAAGTTTAAAACTCAATAAATAAGATTATGTTTGTCATAGAGAGATCAAATTTGGTATGTATGTATTTTATACCAAAACTAAGGTGTGCTCAAAAATTGGGAGTAGTCCGTCCATTTATACGCACACCTCCCATAGCGAAAGCACAATAAAGGCATTAACTGTGAGCTACAGGAATAAAACTTAGTAGGTATGTTTAAATTTTTCATCGACATTTAAATGCATATAAAATACAGGGTTTATCCACCCACGGACACACCCATTTTCAATAATATTATTTTTTTTTGGAAGAGTAGGTTTAGGGTATTTCATAGTCGGCCTAGACCGACTTTAGACTTTTTTTACTTGTTTTATTTTGAAATAAGTAGTTAAACTGACAAAAGCTCGCAAACTTTATATCGGGCAGAGACGAAAGTGGCACCAATGGAAAGTGCATTTGCTTCGCCTTCTTTTCAACAAAGTCAATGAACACAACCTGTCAAACTTAACAAAATGATCGAAAAAATTTGAAATTTAGCTTGTTTCTTTTTGCTTGCTCATTTAATCATACTTACTATTTAACTTTTTCTTTGTTTTGGCATCGATAAGTAGTCCATAATTGAGTGTTATTCATTTATTTTTTAATTTTTGGAAGATCAATTAAAATACGTGCAAAATGAACAAAACAATCGGATCAAAGAGACAAAGTAGAAGAGGTTACAACTTAAACGAAATTCTACGTCTACACTTACGATACTATCGAATCTGTTTCTTTTTCTGCCGTTTATTTTTTCGGTCAAAAATATCAGGCAACTTGTATTTTTTCAAAGGTCATTTTACCGACTAAAAAACTTTTGATACCATTATTTTCATTCTCATCGGTGGGACATTTTACACATGGTGTCAACAAATCGCCTGATATTGTTGACTGAAAAAATAAGTCACAAAATAATTGGTACTTATGACCGATAAAATAAAAGTCAAAAGTTACCTTTATTTTTCCCCGAAAAATAACAGTTAACTTTTTATTTTTAAAGAATCAGTCGAAAATTTAAAAGGCACTTAATATTCGTGAGGCTGAAGACATTTGTAGCTTTAAGCTAGGATTTGATATTCAACAAAAAAAAAAAAATTTGCAGTAAGTGTTGCAATAAAATTATAAGTTCATTAATGTTATTAAAGTATTCATTACAGTTATTATATTGATTATATATGTTATATTGTTATACAGATTATATTATCTGTCAGTCTGTTGCTTTTTCTCCACACAGTTGTTATATTTTGTAAAGAAATACAATTTCCGTGCATAATCTAACGATGAAAATCAAATGGTACGGAACAAAACGCGTACTTGAGACATAGTGTGTGTCTGTGGTATACAACACACGGACCAAAACCCATTCAATAGTACGGATCAAAACGCGTTGTTAAGACATGGTGTGTGTCTGTGGTATACAACACACGGACCAAAACCCGTTGAATAGTACGGATCAGAACGCGTTGTTCAGACATGGTGTGTGTCTGTGGTATACAACACACGAACCAAAACGCGTGCAATATTAATCGCATTTTGTTTGCTCATTTGTCATGTTCCTATGTGGCGTAGTGGTAGAGTTTCAGACTATTATGAAATGCAAAGTAGAAAGTCCAGGTTCTAATCCTAGCGGCGACGATAATATTTTTTAAAATTTTCATATGAATTTAAAACGTTAGCCTAGCGTCACGAAAAAAGACCTTGAAATTTCACTCGCCGCCAAAGAAGTTTCACTTCAAAAAAAAACATTGGAAATTCTAATTAGGGTTACTCGCATAAATTTTGCTTATAAAATTTTATCAACAATAACAAAAATTCAATGTGGGCAATAAAAATAGTTTGATCATGCCACCAGTGTTAGGTAACCAAACCCAACAACCATCCAATCCCAATCCCACTCAAATCCACCCGTCACCCGAACTAGCAGAATTAATGAAAAATTTGGTCATTAATGTAGTTCAAACTGACTATGCTACCATTGTACAGAATCTAACAAGACCAAATCCAGAAACTATAACGGACCAAACCATAGATAACAGATACAGAGACGAATTATCTGAAATAGATAAAATACCTGATGTGGTCAGATCCTTAAGAGAATTTAAAGGCAGCCCAACAGAATTTGGAAGTTGGAGGAAAAGTATTGACAGAATAATGAAAATTTACGAAGACCAAATACGCAGGCCAAAATATTTTGGAATTCTAAACGTCATCAGAAATAAAATTGTAGGAAAAGCGGATCAAATATTGGAATCATATAACACCCCATTAAATTGGAAAGCAATTTCCAAATGCCTCACTACCCATTATGCTGATAAAAGGGACTTAAGTACGCTAGAATACCAGATGACGTGCTTAATACAAGGTAGGCAATCAGTATAGAATTTCTATTCGCAGGTATATTCTCATTTATCTCTAATTTTGAACAAGATATCATGCACAGAAATAAGCCAAGAGTCTATGGAAATGTTATCACAAACATATAGGGAAAAAGCGTTAGATACGTTTGTAAGAGGACTTTCAGGAGACCTTGCCAGACTACTTGGTATGAAAGAACCTTCTGATTTACCAGAAGCTCTCCATTTATGCCTAAAATTGGAAAATCAGAATTTTAGGGCTGCACACGCATACAATTATCAAGGTCAAAATCAAAAATCAGAAAAACCACGTTGGTAACCACCTCCATTGCCACCACGGCAACAATTCCAACAGCGGTATCAACAATTTTACCCACAAAATTTCCCAAATTCTCCGCAGCATCCACAATTTTACCCACAAATTTCTCAAATTATCCGCAGCAACAACATTTTCGACCATAATTGGCTTATATGCCACGAGTACAACAAACATTCACGCAAAATGTACCGCAACAACCTCCTCAATGGCCAAACCAGTCATTTAACAGAACATACGACAATCAATATCACAATCCACCCGGAAGACCATTAGCACCAAGACCACAACCAAAACCGGAACCGATGGACATAGATCCCAGTATTAGAACTAACGCCATAAATTATGCAAACAGACCAAACTTCAGATATGCAGGAAAAAGACAAGATAAAGACAACCTAACAAACCCACCTTGCAAAATTCAAAGGAATTTTCATGTTACCACCAGTCAAGAGGGAAGCCAAGACTCTTCTTTAGAAAAAAACTTTTCTTCCAATTATAACGAACAGACTGCTTCTGAAAATGTTGACTATCAAAACAACCCTCAATATGAACCTGACAATTATGATGCACTTGACTTCACGGATATACATTTTTTAGACTAAAAAACTCTTCGCTACCTTATTTTGAGTGTAAAACGAAGAGTGGAAAATTTTTAAAAATCTTAGTAGATACAGGATCCAACAAAAACTACCTACAGCCACAGCTCGCCAAAAAAATTATCAAAAACGACGACATTTTTTTTTTGCAAATTCAGTAGGTGGACAAATAAAAATTACACACCACACTAACGTTAACGTCTTTAATCTGCCTCATACAAATTTAAAATTCTTTCTTCTTCCATCTCTCGTGTCATTTCATGCAATACTAGGAAACGATAGTCTTAAAGAGCTATCCGCCATCATTGATACAAAATACAACCTTATGACAATCAACAACTCCATTAAAATTCGACTTAGACAATTAACCTCTCAAGACGTAAATTATATTGACATACGAAACAATCACATAAACGAAGCACAAAAACAAGCAATGAATAAATTAGTTCACCGAATAGTTCCTTTAAAGGAATCTGATATAGAAAAAACTGCTTTTTCTGTGAAAAATGGAAAATACGAATTCACACGTCTGCCATTAGGTTTAAAAAACGCTCCTGGAATTTTCCTACGTGCCTTGGATGATATTCTAAGAAAACACATTGGCCGAATCTGTTATGTATACATTGATGATATCTTCATTTTCAGCCAAGATGAAAGAAATCATGCCCAAGACATTCACGACATTTTCACAACACTACTAGAAGCTAACATGAAAGTTCAAATAGATAAATGCGAATTTTTCAAAAAACAAATCGAATTTTTAGGATTTTTAGTCTCTTCTGACGGTATAAAAACTAACCCCACTAAATTACAAGCAATAGTTGACTTTCCCTACCCTAAAACGTTTAAGGACTTGAGAGCTTTCATCGGTCTCTCAGGATACTATAGACGCTTCATAAAAGACTACGCTAAAATAGCTTAACCTCTAACTAATCTCTTGAGAGGAGAGGACGGAAGAGTCTCAAAGAATCAATCCAAAAAAACTCTCATCCAGTTAAATGATATGGCTAAAGACGCATTCAACAAAATCAGAACCGTACTTGTTTCAGATGAAGTAATACTTACTTACCCCAATTTTCAAAAAGAATTCCATTTGACAACAGACGCTTCGAAACACGCAGTTGGCGCAGTTTTAGAACAGGATGGAAAACCCATCACTTTCATTTCTATGACATTAAGTAAGACAGAAGAACATTACGCAGTTAATGAGAAAGAAATGCTCGCCATAATTTGGGCATTGAAATCTCTCAGAAATTACCTTTACGCTACCGCAAAAATTAAAATATTTACTGACCACCAACCATTAACATACGCACTCAGTAATAAAAATGACTCGAAATTAAAAAGATGGAAAGCTATTTTAGAAGAATATGACCATGAACTGAAATACAAACCAGGACGCACTAATATTGTAGCCGACACACTCTAAAGACCTCCAGAAGTAAACTCTCTTACAATAGCAACCCATTCAGATAAAAGTTCAGGACACAACCTCATTCCAGCGACTGAAGCTCCGATTAATGTTTTTAAAAACCAGATATGGCTCTTAATAGGACAAGAAGATAATTTCGAATTTATAATTCCTTTTCCAACTTATCATAGGCACAAAATAATCAGACACCACTATTCAATGGACGACTTGACACAAATTCTGAAACTATGCTTAAATCCTTCTGTTATAAACGAACTATTTACTTCCGAAGAAATAATGGGACCAATTCAAAAACTCTACCCTTGCACTTCAATACATTTAAAATTAGATTCACTTAAACACAGGTGAAAGATTTAGGAACAGACGAACAACAAGAACAACAAATTATCCTTGAGCATAGAAGAGCCCATAGGAACGCAAAAGAAAACAAAGAACAGATTATTCAAAAATTCTATTTCCCTAAAATGTTTGTCAAAATTAAGAAAATTGTCAAACAATGCAGAATTTGCGCAGAAAACAGAAAACCAACCCCAATTCCTGAATATCCAGGCCAAATCCTCCACATAGACATATATATAGCAGAAAAAAAAGTTAGTATTGACAGCAATCGACAAATATTCAAAGTATGCTCAAGCACGAGTAATACAATCGAGATCGACAGAAGACATACGCGAACCACTAAGACAGTTACTTTTTACTTTCGGTATACCAGAGACAATCATTATAGATAATGAAAAAGCACTTAATTCAAATTCAATAACATTCATGATCTAAGATCAGCTAAGGATAAAAATTTATAGGACACCACCACACACAAGTAAAGCAAACCCAATCAGCCATTTAGAAATAGTGCTTGGATTAAGCTTACATGCAATACAAAAAGCAAGCCTTATCCAAGCACGCTTGAAAAACACTTGCCCAGGTAATAAATTTCCAAGTTCCTTTGTATAACTATTGTGTAAAACACAAAAAGCAAGTGATGCACAATAATACTTGGAAAGGCTTGCATTTAGTAAGTGTTTTGCAATCATACTTACAAAACGCTGACAACAGTAATAGTTGTACAACTGTTCAAAGTTGTGATGCTCTCATATATACATACATAAATGTATTTTATTTTCATTTTGTTCGCTCAGCAGCCATAAGGCTTACGGCACTGTGTTACTTCAAGCTTAATTCAAGTGTTGTTTTTACAATTGGATATAAGTGTTTTAATAAGCTTTTTCTAAGTGTGCTACATTCAACAAATCAATTAGCACTCGCGAAAAATTTTTATTCCGTGGCTCAGTTGGTAAGCCACTTGTTTATTTGATTTGTTGTGGTTTGGACATCTAAGGTTCAATTCCCAACAGACCATTTGAACTTTTTTTTTCTTTTTATTTTCGTTTGTTAAATTTTAAGCATTTATTTGTATGAAAAATTTCATGCCATCAAAAATTTTTGTGTTTGCCATCACCAGGGATCGAACGCGCGAACCATCGCATATGAGTCGGACACTCTAACACAGTGCCGTAACCATTATAGCTGCTGAGCGAACAAAATGAAAATAAAATACATTTATGTATGTATATATGAGAGCATCACAACTTTGAACAGTTGTAAAACTATTACCGTTGTTAGCGTTTTCTAAGTATGATTGCAAAACACTTACTTAATGCAAGCCTCAATGCATCACTTGCTTTTTGTGTTTTACGCAATAGTTATACAAAGGAACTTGGAAATTTATTACCTGGGCAAGTGTTTATCAAGCGTGCTTGGATAAGGCTTGCTTTTTGTATTGCATGTAAGCTTAATCCAAGCACTATTTCTAAATGGCTCATTGGGAAGGGTTCACTTTCGTTTATCCTTCAATTACATGTAAGCGTTCTACAAAAGTAAATGAAAGCGTTATCCAAGCTTGAGGCTTACGTTTGTAAGCTTGTTTAAAGCTTATTCCAAGCTCGTTTGGCTGATTGGAAATGGACAGGTAGAGCGTTTCCACACTTTCCGAGATTTTGAGATGCCTTAAAACAGAAGACATAGACAGAACATTTGAAGAATTATTAGAATAATTATAAATTATTAGACAGATCAGATTCAGGTTTTTAACTTTAAATTTAACCTTTTTCTTTTCAAATTGAACTTTTTCCAAATCAAATTTAACTTTTTAGAAGTAAAAAAAACTTTTTTCCATTTCAAATTCATCTTTCAACAAATCACGAAAATCGCAATTTTTTTACCGTTACATTTCTTTTAAAAAAAAATTTTCAAAATTTTCTCGCTTTTTTCAAGTATAGTAACATATGTTGAAATATTTCTTGTGTACTACTTCCTCGATTACTCGCCCAATAAAATTGTCACATGTTTACATGTTTATTTTAACATGTTCATTTAATAAATTTTTACATTTGGATGAACAGTTTTTGTGCTATTAAAGTATATATTTTGAAAAAATTATTTTTTCACATAAAAATGCAAGTCAAGACTGTCTTTAAAATTCATAAAAATTCGAAAACTTATAAAAATTGACCATTTTAGCTTTTGATCTTAAAAATATTTATTATACTGGTAAAAACCAGTGCAATGTCTTATCGCAGTATCTGCATTCAACTCATTCTCCTGACCTTATTTTTGCATGAATTTCTTTTGGCGATAGCTTATTTTCTTAATTAAAAATATATTTTTGAAATCAGAACGAAAAATGGCCAGTTTTTCTGAGTTTTAGTTTTTTTATGCATTTTTAAAGACACTATTGACTTGCATTTTAATATTAAAAATAATTTTTCAAAATATTTCGCTTAAGGGGACGTGACACCATCAAAAAAATGTATTTTAATGTTTTAAAATGCCTAAGTTGAATAAAAATAAGATATCATTTTGAAAAATTAAAAATATATATTTTTTAGTAAAAAAATTACGCAAAAAAAATATTTTTTAATTTTTTTATTTACATATATGGCTACTGGAATTATTTAAAAAACATCAGAAAACCATGGCGGGCGTGATTACGACTCACTGGGACATCGAAAAAAAAACAAAAAACGAGGTTTTTATGAACATCAAAACCGCCATCAAATGAACTAGAAAAAACAATTTGGATTGAAAAATAACAAAATGGCGGCGTTTTTTCGAAAGTTGTCAATTTTTTTTGACAAAATCGGCCAAAAACTCCAAAACTATAAAGCCGATTTTTCTGTCCGTAGTTCATTCCCTGCATAGACAAATGTTAAATAACATATCCAAATTTCAGTACGATCGGTTGAGTAGTTTTTATTTTATCACGCCCCCCATGATTTTTTTAATGATTTCTTAAAAAACTTCCAGTCGCAATATATGTGATTAAAATAATAAAAAAAAATTTTTTTTGCGTAATTTTTTTTCCGAAAAATATAATTGTAATTTTTCAAAATGATATCTTACTTTTTATTCAACTTATACGCATTTTAAAACAATAAATTAAAAAAATTTTTGAAGGTGTCACGTCCCCTTAACAGCACAAAAACTGCTCATCCAAATGTAAAAATTTATTAAACAAATATGTAGAAAATTTTATATGTATACAAGATAAATTTCAATATATGCAACTGTATGTATTTGAAAAAGCGAGAAAAACGTTTAAACATTTTTCTTAAAAAACGTAACCATAAAACATTTTTTGTTTTGATTTTCGTGTAAAGAGGAGAACCCAAATCTATTAGAAACTAGTAAGGTATATCTTCGACTTGGCCGAAGTTAAAATACCCCCACGACTGATTCTTAAGGGTTAAATAATCTTAAATTAGAGAGCTTTTTGTATGAGATTTTAGAAGATTTTGTAATTTTTATGTGTCTTAAATACAAACATATCAAATTGTTTTTCTGAAGCATAAATATAAGCCTTTTTATAAAATATTAAATTTTGGGGTTGTATAGGAGGTGGGCGTGTTAGTGGGTGGATGATTTCTAACACACCTAAGTTTTGACATAGAACACACAAATACCGAGTTTCAGTTTTGTAACTTTAATATTAGTCTTTTTATAGAGTTTTCAATTTTGGGGTTGTATGGGAGGTGGGCGTGTAAGTGGGTGGATAACGCCCATTTTTCTAACACACTTAAGTTTTGACATAGAACACACAAATACCGAGTTTCAGTTTTGTAACTTTGATATTAGCCTCTTTATAGAGTTTTCATTATTTTTATTGTATGGGAGGTAGGCGTGGTTTTCAACCGATTTAACCCATTCTCGAACTTGATCTTAGTTTTTTAGAAAAAAGCTTAAATATCGAATTTCAGCACAATTGTTTCAAAATTACGGCTGTAATCGTGTCCACAGACAGACAGACAGACGGACAGACAGACGGACAGACAGACGGACAGACAGACAGACGGACATGGCTAAATCAACTCAGGTGGTGATGCTGATCAAGAATATATATACTTTTCTATACCTGCCACGCCTCCTTATGGGCGTTACACACGTCGTGACAAAATTAATATACCCCTTACGCAGTACGCGTGGGGGTATAAAAATAGTGAGATGCTGTGTACAGAAATTTTTTTCTGATTTTGGCGCATAGTGTTATTAGAAAGAAATATTGAATTTCATTACGATAGCTTGAAAATTACGGCCGTAATTGTGTCGTCAGACAGACGGACATGGCTCAATCAACTCAGGTATGTTGTGTGGCGTTCTCCGTCGAACCCACCCAACTCTGTTGTGTAACATTAAATATTAACTTTTTAAGTTTACAATTCTTAAAAAACATATTTTTTAAGAATTATATTTTGAGCTTTTAATGCCAAATAATTCATGAAGTAACAAGCTTGCTACAAAAACAAAATTCTACGCAGAACAGTCGAGCAGACTAGACCATGGTTTCGTCGGACGCTTCTCCGACTCATCAGTAGTCTCTGGTGGTTCATGCAGTCCACTAACTTTGAGAAGCTAATAAGTGCAACAGCCGCAAAACCAAAATGGAATTCCGATGCACTTTTCACTTAATCAAAGCAGTGTTTTTTTACTCTTCTGCTAGTCGCAGAATTTCAAAAAGTTTACTGCATTGATTCTGCAAAGATTTTGTTGCTGCGCTTTTTGTTTACTTCTTTTCTATTAAACCATAGAAGGCGTGATGATGGTTTTTTTGAAAGCAGATGTTTATTATACGCGCAAACATATAATTACTCATCATGTTTTCGTAGGTTTAGCTTGCACCAGTTTACATGAGTTATAAAGTTGTGGCAGTTTAATTTGTTTATTTAAGTTTATAATTCTTCAAAAACATATTTTTTTAAGAATTATATTTTGAGCTTTTAATGCCAAATAATTCATGAAGAAACAAGCTTGCTACAACAACAAAATTCTACGCAGAACAATCGAGCAGACTAGACCATGGACCACCAGAGACTACTGATGAGTCGGAGTAGCGTTTGACGAAACCATGGTCTAGTCTGCTCGGCAGAATCAATGCAGTCAACTTTTTGAAATTCTGCGACTAGCAGAAGAGTAAAAAAACACTGCTTTGATTAAGTGAAAAGTGCATCGGAATTCCATTTTGGTTTTGCACTTATTAGCTTCTCAAAGTTAGTGGACTGCATGAACTACCAGAGACTACTGATGAGTCGGAGTAGCGTCCGACGAAACCATGGTCTAGTCTGCTCGGCTGTTCTACGTAGAATTTTGTTGTTGTAGCTAGCTTGTTACTTCATGAATTATTTGGCATTAAAAGCTCAAAATATAATTCTTAAAAAATATGTTTTTTAATAATTATCTTATTCTATTAAACGAGCAATATTTGTATATATATTTGCAATTGCGTTCTCGAAAACGGCTCTAATGATTTCGATAAAATTGGCAATATAGATGAAGAGGGGGGTGAAAAATCGATCCCGCTAGGTCTCATCTCTGGGAAAAGCCGTTTTTCCGAGTTTTCACGCATTTAATAAATATCTTTATTTTCCTGCCGAATATCTTATGTTAATTTTGCTATTTTTATATAGTTGTGATAGCTTGGTGAATAGAGCTTCGGCCTATCAATGTATAGGTTTTGAGTTCGACTCCACCCATGCACTTTATTTTTTTTTATATTTTTGAGCTTCACCAAGCAGTGAACAAAGTTTTGCTTTTTTTGTGATTTATTCTCAGCTAAAAACAAGTCAGAATTCTGTGGGTTCAGGTCAAAATGGAAAAAATTTTGCATCTTTAGAGGGCAGAATTTTTCGTTGAGATAAGAAAACGCTATTAGTTTCATTCACTTTTATTTGTAGTAAGTTTAAAAAATTGTAAATGCCTTATAAAAATTCGAAATGAATTAAGATGAAATTTACTCTACGAATTTTTGAGATCGGTCTTAAAACAAAAAGTTTTATCATTTTTCAATTGGCCGTCAGTGGGCGAATGAAGTGAAAAATTCACAACTTGTACATATCTTAGTTTTGATGAAACAAACAGACATACCAAGTTTGAAATCTGTAAATCTAGGTATATAAACCTATTTATAGAGTTTATACAAAAAATCAAACAAAAGCCCACAATAGTAAAACCACTACACGGTTAAAAATCTTAGAGTAATTTTTAAACAATACATTGGACTAATACATTTTTTAATCCTTTTTTTATTAGAATTGATACGAATAAAAACACTAGACATTTTTTTACTCAAAGCTGTAAGTAAATTTAATAAATTGGGAATAAATTAGAATTATAGTACCTAGAGTTAAAAATTGAATAACAAATAACTAAAAGGGTATTAATAGCTGTATTTTGCTTCCATGTTGTTCATGCTATCGCAAAAAACAGGATGTGCCAACAAATAAAACTATTGCTCTGTGCAGTTCTTACATTAAATAATTCATAAAATAAGGTTAAAATAATATAAAATTAAAAAAGAATATTATAAAAATTATATAAAACGGTCTGGCTGAGGATCGAACCAGGCTCATATGATTCATCAAATCTAATCGACAACTGCTTAACCAACTGAGCCACGAAATACATTTTTTGCTTCCACGGTTAGCAGTTTTCTCTCTGTCCGATGTATACTTTGAATCTGCACTAAAATGATTTGGGATGTATATGGTTGATCATCCAAATTAATTTGCATTGAAAACACAAACAAAAATTTATCCGGAACAAAACCTGGTTCATTTCTTAAATAATAACTGGATTGTTCATTTCACATATTTAGTTTTGCGACTTTCTACTTGACACAATAACAAACGTTTGCTCTTTTGGATGCATACATCATGTCAACCGAATAGAAAGCGCCATCTATTGGGTAAAAGCATACAACGAAATATAATTCAAGTAGTTTTTTTCATAAGAGTTAAATCGTATCGGATCACCCTCTTAACGTGGAGTAGGGAACCAATGCTGCGAATCAGTTCGTACAAAACCAACACAAGCAAAAACAACAAAACAAAAACAAAGAAAGCAGCAGACACAACATGCAAGCCGCCAGAGCTGTAAAATTCTCATTCATATTCAAAATTTTAAGTACAAATGAATAACGACACAAGAATGCATTCAATTTATACAAAATTGATTCATGAATAAAATTTTGAATTCACACTCAATTTTAAAAAATTGATTTTTTATTTATTTCGATTATTCATTTTTCATTATTCAGAATAATGCATTAATTTTTTTGTTCAATTAAATGCTATTCATAGAGAATGCAATTAACGAATCGTTATTCATTTTGGATTCATGCATTCATTTTTTATTCATTATTAATTTTTTATTCATTATTAATTTTTTATTCGTTATTTATTTTGTGTTCAGTATTCATTTTTTATTCATTGTTCATTTATTGTTCATTATTCAATTTGTATTCATACTATCGCTTTGTGTTCATTTTTTAACCAAAGTAGAATATTTTTAATGTGTTAACTAGATGCATTGCAACTCAATAGAAAGAAGAATTTAAAAAACGATCGAAATTTAATTTTTGCGCATAATATAATATATATATTTAATTTATGAATATTTGAGAAAATAACTTATATACATACTTTCATGTAATAATACATGAAAACAAAATTCAAATAATGTTCAGTTATTTAGATGGGACCTTTTTTAAGTTCCCTGAGCCAACCCTGAGCACAGGACAAGCCTCCAAGCCTCCGATAGCTACACTGCTGCACCAAAGTAAAAATATACTACTTTGGTTGAAAAGTTTACACAAAGCAATGGTGTGAATAAAAAATGAATAATGAATAAAATATGAATAATGTATAAAAAATTAATAATGAATACAAAAATAATAATGAATAAGAAATGAATAATGAATAAAAAATGAATAAAAAATGAATAATGAATAAGAAATGAATGCATGATTGCAAAATGAATAACGATTCCTTGTGAATTGCATTCTTTGTGAATAGCATTCTCTATGAATAGCATTCATTTGAATAAAAAAACTAGTAAGGTATATCTTCGACTTGGCCGAAGTTAAAATACCCCCACGGCCGATTCTTAGGAGTAAAAGAATCTTAAATTGGAGAGCTTTTTTTATGAGACTTTGAGAGATTTTATTATTTTTAAATGTCTAAAATACATACATACCTATCAAATTGTTTTCATGCAGCTTAAATATAAGTCTTTTTATAAAGTTTTCAATTTTGGGGTTGTATGGGAGGTGGGCGTGTTAGTTTGTGTATGACGCCCATTTTTCTAACACACCTCAGTTTTGACATAGAATATTTAAATACCGAGTTTCCATTTTGTACCTTTAATATTAGTCTCTTTATAGACTTTTCAACTTTTGGGGTTGTATGGGAGGTGGGCGTGTTAGTGAGTGGATGACGCCCATTTTTCTTACACACCTTATTTTTGACATAGAATACACAAATACCGAGTTTCAGTTTTGTATCTCTAAAATTAGCCTCTTTATAGAGTTTTTAATTTTGCGGTTGTATGGGAGGTGGGCGTGTTAGTGAGTGGATGACGCCTATTTTTCTAACACATTTTTTTTTTTATGTACAATATACAAATACCGAATTTTAGTATTGTATCTTCAAAATTAGCCTCTTTATAGAGTTTTCAATTTTGGGGTTGTATGGGAGGTAGGCGTGGTTTTCATCCGATTTAGCCCATTCTCGAACTTGATCTTAGTTTTTTTAAAAAAAGCTTTAATATCGAATTTCAGCGAATACCGAGTTTCCGTTTTGTACCTTTAATATTAGCCTCTTTATAAGGTTTTCAATTTTGGGGTTCTATGGGAGGTAGGCGTGTCAGTAGGCGGATGACGCCCAGTTTTCTTACACACCTCAGTTTTGACATAGAATATTTAAATACCGAGTTTCCATTTTGTACCTTTAATATTAGTCTCTTTATAGACTTTTCAACTTTTGGGGTTGTATGGGAGGTGGGCGTGTTAGTGAGTGGATGACGCCCATTTTTCTTACACACCTTATTTTTGACATAGAATACACAAATACCGAGTTTCAGTTTTGTATCTCTAAAATTAGCCTCTTTATAGAGTTTTTAATTTTGCGGTTGTATGGGAGGTGGGCGTGTTAGTGAGTGGATGACGCCTATTTTTCTAACACATTTTAGTTTTGATGTACAATATACAAATACCGAATTTTAGTATTGTATCTTTAAAATTAGCCTCTTTATAGAGTTTTCAATTTTGGGGTTGTATGGGAGGTAGGCGTGGTTTTCATCCGATTTAGCCCATTCTCGAACTTGATCTTAGTTTTTTTAAAAAAAAAGCTTTAATATCGAATTTCAGCGCGATAGCTTGAAAATTACGGCTGTAATCGTGTCGACAGACGGACAGACCGACGGACAGACAGACGGACATGGCTAAATCAACTCAGGTGGTGATGCTGATCAAGAATTTATATACTTTTCTATACCTACCACGTCTCCTTTTGGGTGTTACACACGTCGTGACAAAATTAATATACCCCTTACGCAGTACGCGTGGGGGTATAATGAATGCATTATTCAGAATAACGAAAAATGAATAATAGAAATTAATAATAAATCAATTTTTTAAAATTGAATGTGAATTTAAAATTTTATTCATGGATCAATTTTGCATTCATTGAATGCATTCTTTTTTTGTTACTCACTGATTCAAATTTTTGTTAAAGCTATCAAATTGAATGCATGTTTTAACAGCTCTGCAACAGCTAATGATTGATTTTCTTCTATAAAAATATAGATTTTTCTTCTAAGATTTCGCAATTTTGCTAAATAATCGTTAAGCGCAGGATATATCTTATACTTTAGTATATTTTTTTTGTTTGAACGATGAATATTAAAGGATGTACGTATACCCTAAAGTATGGGTCACAAAACGTTCCATGACCTTAAAAAAATTTGTTAATACGACCCCATACAAACTGTAAGACGTAATTCTACGTCAAAAAAACCGAAAATGCACTTTTTGAGATATGAACAACTTACTTTTTTTCAATAAAGTAGGCAACTCTAGAAAAAAAAATCCAAAAATATGTAATTTTTATTAAAAATCTCTTTTCAATTGCTTTCTAACGATACTTCATTTACAAAAACAAGGGTAACAGATGACAGATTATGATTTATATGAAAATGACTCCATTTGCAAGATTTTTCCTTAAATCAAAAATTGCTATCTCGATAAATGTAGAAAAAATGGCGACATAAAAAATTATTTCTATTCTTATAAGTGGAAAAGGAGCATGAGGTCATTTTTTTGAAAAATAACTTGCATTTAGCTTGGAATAGCCGGCACTATGAATAAGTAGAGTCAGAGTTAAGTTTCGTTTAGCATTAGTAAATTATCGAAATTATTTAATATTTGTAAAGGGATAAAAAAATTCAAAACCAATTTCGTTTAGTTGAAAATAGAAATTATCATAAAAGAAAAATGCATTTAAAATTTATTGAAAAATATGATCTTATATGGTGTTTTTAAGATAAAGTTGGCATTTTCGATACATTAAAAACCGTAAAACATTTCAATATACGGTGGGACTCTGAGCGGAGCTCGGTCACCCAGGTAGTTTTTATTATACTCCTCGCGTAAGAGCCCGAACAGAACCAAAGCGGTTGACGGCTGGCGGATTCGCCGTTCAGCAGAATACATTAAAATGTATGCACTCGGCAAAAACGAATTCGCTGGGCGAATCCGCGACGGAAAAACGCCAAAATAGAATCTATTCTATTTTTGCTATGGCGGCTGGCGGTCCTCTCTCTGAGTAACATAAATGTTGCCATACTTTTGCTAAGAATTGGCTGTGTTTAATGTAATTTTTTTTAGTTTTTAGTATATTCGGACGTTTTGTTTTTTATGTGTGTGTTATATTTATGTGAATTCGCAATAATATACGATATAATTTTCTTCATAACGGATTTTGATGAAAACTTAATTGAATAAGTCAAAATTTTTTCATATATGTTAACCATGTTGTCTGTCTGTTGCACCCCTATATGTAAATTGTACTACTACAGTGACAAAAAGCAACTCTGTTCCGACAACCGCCAGCCGCTCTTGTTGTAGACGTGTTTCAGCTCAATTCGCCGAGAGAGGACCGCCAGCCGTCAGCCGCTTTGGTTCTGTTCGGGCTCTAAAGCGTAGCGGGTACATTAATTTTACATTAAGCCATGTCCATCTATCTCTCTGTTCATTCGTCTGTCAACACGATAACAGCCGTAATATTGCTTAGCTATCGTAATGAAATGTGAGATTTAAGCTTTTTTCTAAAAAATGAAGATCAAGACATAACAACTGCAAATCTCTTTAACCTTCAAACCGTAAATTATTTTTTAACGCATTTCCGTAAATCTGGGCACTCAGTGCCCATAGTGCATTTTATATGGGAAATCGTGAAATAGTATGGTTTTTGAAGTGAAACTTCTTTGGCGGCGAGTGAAATTTCAAGGTCTTTTTTCGTGACGCTAGGCTAACGTTTTAAATTCATATGAAAATTTTAAAAAATATTATCGTCGCCGCTAGGATTAGAACCTGGACTTTCTACTTTGCATTTCATAATAGTCTGAAACTCTACCACTACGCCACATAGGAACATGACAAATGAGCAAACAAAATGCGATTAATATTGCACGCGTTTTGGTTCGTGTGTTGTATACCACAGACACACACCATGTCTGAACAACGCGTTCTGATCCGTACTATTCAACGGGTTTTGGTCCGTGTGTTGTATACCACAGACACACACCATGTCTTAACAACGCGTTTTGATCCGTACTATTGAATGGGTTTTGGTCCGTGTGTTGTATACCACAGACACACACTATGTCTCAAGTACGCGTTTTGTTCCGTACCATTTGATTTTCATCGTTAGATTATGCACGGAAATTGTATTTCTTTACAAAATATAACAACTGTGTGGAGAAAAAGCAACAGACTGACAGATAATATAATCTGTATAACAATATAACATATATAATCAATATAATAACTGTAATGAATACTTTAATAACATTAATGAACTTATAATTTTATTGCAACACTTACTGCAAATTTTTTTTTTGTTGAATATCAAATCCTAGCTTAAAGCTACAAATGTCTTCAGCCTCACGAATATTAAGTGCCTTTTAAATTTTCGACTGATTCTTTAAAAATAAAAAGTTAACTGTTATTTTTCGGGGAAAAATAAAGGTAACTTTTGACTTTTATTTTATCGGTCATAAGTACCAATTATTTTGTGACTTATTTTTTCAGTCAACAATATCAGGCGATTTGTTGACACCATGTGTAAATGTCCCACCGATGAGAATGAAAATAATGGTATCAAAAGTTTTTTAGTCGGTAAAATGACCTTTGAAAAAATACAAGTTGCCTGATATTTTTGACCGAAAAAATAAACGGCAGAAAAAGAAACAGTTTCGATAGTATCGTAAGTGTAGACGTAGAATTTCGTTTAAGTTGTAACCTCTTCTACTTTGTCTCTTTGATCCGATTGTTTTGTTCATTTTGCACGTATTTTAATTGATCTTCCAAAAATTAAAAAATAAATGAATAACACTCAATTATGGACTACTTATCGATGCCAAAACAAAGAAAAAGTTAAATAGTAAGTATGATTAAATGAGCAAGCAAAAAGAAACAAGCTAAATTTCAAATTTTTTCGATCATTTTGTTAAGTTTGACAGGTTGTGTTCATTGACTTTGTTGAAAAGAAGGCGAAGCAAATGCACTTTCCATTGGTGCCACTTTCGTCTCTGCCCGATATAAAGTTTGCGAGCTTTTGTCAGTTTAACTACTTATTTCAAATTAAAACAAGTAAAAAAAGTCTAAAGTCGGTCTAGGCCGACTATGAAATACCCTAAACCTACTCTTCCAAAAAAAAATAATATTATTGAAAATGGGTGTGTCCGTGGGTCGATAAAGCCTATATTTTATATGCATTTAAATGTCGATGAAAAATTTAAACATACCTACTAAATTTTATTCCTGTAGCTCACAGTTAATGCCTTTTTTGTGCTTTCGCTATGGGAGGTGTGCGTATAAATGGACGGACTACTCCCAATTTTTGAGCACACCTTAGTTTTGGTATAAAATACATACATACCAAATTTGATCTCTCTATGACAAACATAATCTTATTTATTGAGTTTTAAACTTTTTGGGTTGTATGGGAGGTAGGCGTGTCCGTGGGCGGATGACGTCCATTTTGCAAACCCATCTCTGTTTTGTCATAAAAAACATACGTGCCAAATTTTATCTCTGTAGGTTAAACAGAGGCTTAGTTATTGCGTTTTCAATTTTTGGGTTGTATGGGAGGTGGGCGTGTTCGTGAGCGGATGACACCCATTTTTCGAAGACATCTTTTTGTTGATACATAACACATACACACCAAATTTTACTGTTGTAGGTTAATTATGAGCTTATTTATACAGTTTTCAATTTTTGCGTTGTATGGTAGGTAGGCATGTCCGTTGGCGGATGACGTCCATTTTTCAAAAAAATCTTTGTGTTGATACAAAACACATACATACCAAAGTTTATTGTTGTAGGTTAATTATGAGCTGAGTTATGCAGTTTTCAATTTTTGCGTTGTATGGGGGGTAGGCGTGTCCGTTGGCGGATTCCAAAAATATTCAATAGTGCTTGATTGAATATATTCAATCCTTGGGTTCATGTGATCATGTGTACTAAGTTTCATCCAATTATCTCAACTCCTTCTTCTTATCCTGTGTATACGGACAACACACAGACGGACAGACGGACGGACGGACGGACGGACGCACATGGATAGCTCGACTCACTAGTGACGCTGATCAAGAATATATATACTTTTCTATACCGGACTCGCTTCGTTCTATGCGATACAAACGTTTGCACAAAGTTAATATACCCTCACCTTTCAGGTTTAGGGTATAATTAAGCACATGTCCTTTCCTCTCGTCTCTGTCTGATATTTAGACTGCTAGCTACACTTTCTGTTCGATGTATAGTTTGCAAACTACACTCGCTAGTGCGAGTGGGATGTGGAATCCAAATGAATTTGCATTATAAGCAAAAATTAAATTTTACGCCATCTATTGGGTAAAAGCCTTAAAAGAAATATGATCCAACTCGTTTTTTTCATAAAAGTTAAATCTAACCGGATCACAGAACCATTTCGCTAAATTTGACAGATTGAGTTCATTGACTGAGTTGAAAAGAGGTTCATGAACTCTGGTTTCAAAATAGTATACTAGAATAGTAGTGCATACATAAACCCAATGCGAACTAATGCTTACAATGCTGCCAAAGCGAACCAATCAGTTCGTGCAAAACAAAAGCAATACAAGCATAAACAACGAAAGAAAAACAAAGGAAGCAGCAGGCACATAAGCAGC
This sequence comes from Tetanocera ferruginea, assembly GCA_958299015.1. Classification (NCBI taxonomy): domain Eukaryota; kingdom Metazoa; phylum Arthropoda; class Insecta; order Diptera; family Sciomyzidae; genus Tetanocera; species Tetanocera ferruginea. Next base: position 85,081,274 of record OY282640.1, on the reverse strand, counting down.
TGATGATTGATTTTCTTATATAAAAACATGCATTTTTCTTCTTATATTTAACTATTTTGTGACTTTAATATAATAGTGACAAAATCCAAAGTTAGATATTCATTCAGCGCAGGATATATCTGATATCTTAGTATATATATTATCTTTGAATGAAGAGTATTAAAGGCTATAGGTATACCCTAAAGTATTCGCCAAAAACGTTGCATAATGACCTTGAAAAAATCTGTTAAAACGACCCCATACAAACCGCGCTGTAAGACGTAATTCTACGTCAAAAACTGTTATTTTTGACCGATAAAATAAAAGTAAAAAGTAAGTGTTATTTTTGAAGGAAAAAATATTAGGCACAAAATAACTTTTATTTTTCTCGGAAAAAAGTTATTATAAAGTTATATAAGATAAAAACCATAACCGGTACGGTCCCTGGATGTAAATATCGAATAAACAGAATATTATTCCATTTTGTATTGATTGAATTTCTTTTCAGATACTTTCTCTCTCTATTTCACACTAAAATCTATCTTATTTTTTAATGTTTAAGAAGTTTCACTTCTGCCACATGTACGTTGCTGCACGTGAGTTTTTTTATTTTATAAAAATGTTAATTTTTCGCGCATTTGAGATAAAAACATGATTTTTTTTGAAAATATTTATAATTTAATGTTTAATTTATGAAATGAAATGAAATTTATGCAAGCTTATGTACTAATATTGAGATATTTTATTGATTGAAAATTTATTTTATTGGAGAAATTCTTCTAGTTCTTTTTCTCTGCCGTTCTGCGGTTGATGTTGTGGGTTGTTCATCAAAATATGTGTCCGATTCGCTGTCGCCAATGAATTTTTGAGTGTAGCAAGTTTCGCAAACTCGAATAAAATGCTTGGTGCACGTTGCATCCTTACATAGGTCACACACGGCTGTGGTTTTATTGTCTTTTTTCTCCCTCCTGCACATTCCACAACGCTTTTTCTGCATGTTTATCTACAAAATATATAAAAAAAAAAAAAATTAATAAAAAGAACTGTTTCAATTTATGCTACCTGAGAGGCTGTCGGCATACGTGTTGCAGCTGGCTCATATTTGAAACCAATCATGTCCATTGCAATCCTCATTGTTGAGTTGATATATTTGTGGGACTTCAGGTGCTTTTCCACTAATTCGCGTGCCAGTTCTTTTAGAAAAATCTTCCTTTTTTCTGATGTGTTGTAATTCCACGCCGGATGACACAATTCATACAATCGATAAGAGGCTAAAGCAGCAACATCAACTATGTTGCTAAACACCGCCATTGGCCAACGGTTTGTCTTCCTTTTGCAAGAGTAGCCACGTTTCATCTTGTCGAACGGGTCCACGCCGCCTTTTGTTTTGTTATAGTCATGAATGACTTCTGGCTTGCGTGTTCTTTCGTCAATCAATACTGTCAGTGGCATGTGCAGACGACAGCAATAGGACATTCTTTTTGGAATGTGTAGTGAAGCTTGTCAGCTGGACTGCCTTAGAGTAACAGAACACTGAAGCAAACGCACCTCTCTTCTTTGCTTCTTCGGCAGATGAAAACATTTTTGGCAACTCAGGTTTGTTACTCCGTATTGTGCCGACAATGGTTGTGTATTTTTCGACGAAATCATTTGCCAATTTATAGCTGGTGAAAAAGTTGTCCATGGTGATGTTGTAACCGAGATGAAGAAAGTCTGTGGCGAGTCTGTGCACCAGATCGTAAGCAATACCTGTTGATCGCGTATTATTTGGTTGCCTTCCCAAATAAATTTCTCCTACAAGTGGGTAGTTGTTTTTCGCATCGACGAGCCAAAATATTTTTATTCCATATTTGCCTGGTTTAGAAGGTATATATTGGCGGAAACTGCATCTATTACGAGTTGACAGCAACTGCTCATCTATACAAAGCTCCTTCGATGGTTGATAGTGCATTTTGCTTGATTGAATTGAATACTGTCTGAATCTAATATTTGCAAGTGGCTCGTTATCACTTTCATCGAAATCGCTCTCATCACTTGGCACACCAAATTCCTCAGCACTAGATTCATTTGTTGAACTTTAATTTTGTCCTCCTATTTCATTTGTGCCTGCATACAAATACTCTTCCAACTGTCGTTCTTCTTCTTCCGTCAAATTATTATTTTGGTGATATAAATCACTGAGACTTTGCATTTCACGATTCATTTTTTGATAATATTTTCTAATTATATTATAACTAAATTCACAAATCACGTCTTTTCGCAACCAAACTCAAAATAAAACTGACTAAAATTCTAAAATAAAACAGACGTTCAAGCTGCAAAATTCTGTATGCTATAAAAATACACCGGTTTCAGGTAAACGAAATAACGAAAAACCAAAAAAAAGGCAAAACAAACAGCAAACAAGGGTTGAATAATGACTTTTTAATTCAAATTACATGGAAAAACTACCTGGGCACTGTGTGCCCAGATTTACGATTTAAGAACACAAAGATATTTTTGCCTGTAACTTCACCAAAAAAGGTCAGATTTATATAATTCTTTTTGCATTCTGTAGTTTAGACTACAGACTATAGAAAACATAAGCAAACAAAGTTGTTTTAATATTTTAAGTAATAGAAATTTGACCTTGAAAATCGCTCTGGGCACTCAGTGCCCAATTTACGGTTTTAAGGTTAATGTCCATAATGAAATAACTTTCATGACTTGAGATTTGTCATAATGCTTGAATTTGAAACATTTACCCTGAAGTTGAAATTCAACAAAATTTTGTGAATATTTTCCATAGAAAGTGACTTCACCAAAATATCAAAACCTTCATAATTTACACAAAAATTAATGTGTTGAATTGAAAGTTCATACATTAGTCTTGTTTTCTTGATATATGAAACGTACTCTTGAAAAAATGGAAAAAATACGTCTATCCCCCTTACAAAGTGACGTCAAACTAATATGCAACTTAAATAAATTCGAATAAACTCCATCCGGAGTATTTTGACTTCGGGCAAAGATACTTTGTAAATTTGTTAAATCTTTTACACATGATATAAAAACCGTAATAATTAGTACCTAGCAGTTTAATTGTTATTTATTGTGTATTCTATATTAAAATCATTTTTACTGAAATACAATAATTGAGTGTAAATACTAAGTTACTTATTACTAAGTTATTTTCGTCGGATATCCGTTGCATCTCTAATAATAAATAACCACCTTTATAATTAATTTAAGGTCGATAGTTAAAAGCAGACCTCACTCCAATCGCAGGTTGTCGTGTAAGGAAATCATTTAAAGGCATAATTTGCCTAACATTTTCTCTTTGAGTCGCTGCTCTTACTCTCCTAGCGCGAAATATCGCTTTTGAATTTTTGTTGACCTTGTCGTCTGGTTGTACGTCGAGCATTTATTTGTATTTAACCCGCCGTCACTCGCGCGGGATGTCTGCTACACCCCACTACCTATACATATTCAAATAATTTTCTTGCTATTTGTCTCACAAGCTTGCCGACTGCAATAGCCGATTGCATAGTAGACTTTCGTAAGCTGACGTGCTCTCATCAATATCGGTTGAGTAGTTCAGCTGTACGCACGTTCTAAAATTGTGTTGGGGTATCTGTTACACCCCGCGAGTGACCGCGCACAAAAATTACACATGAAAAGCGTATGCCAGGATTGCTTTGAAATACCTTAAGTTGATATAACAAAGATGTTTATATAATAAACTTTGTAATTAAAGTAAAATAATAGGTTCTTACAAAGAAAACTAAAAACGGGTTAATTTTAAATTTCAGAGAAAAAATGTTAATTTTAGTAACACTGTTGTTTTCAATATTATTTATAAATAAAACAATAGTTTTTTACACAGAAAATCAATTTGAAATTGAGGTTTTCCCTTCACGCATCTCATAAATGTATAATATTTCTAAATTTTAAGGTTAATAAAACTGTTTGAGCCCAAAATATAATGTGGTGCGACAAACACCCCGCGAGTAATGGCGGCGGAAAACAGGTGCGCGAGTGACGGCGGGTTAAGGGAAATACAAACACTTTAGTTTTCAAACTTTTAATTTATCTTTATGTCCCTATCACCGTCCGCGAGTCGAATGTTGCAGTCGAATCTACTCAGCTGGCGAACTATTATTCTTGTGGTATCATCGTTAGCGAATACACTTATTCGCCGTAAATTCAGTGCTGCCAAAGCAAAAACCGTTAAAATATATAAACTTGCAATAACAATAGAGTTCAGCTACTAAAGCTTTTTCGCACATTCTCAGCATTAATCTATTTGAAGCCACAATCCAAATCTCATTGAAATATTTCAATGACAGGAATTCCTGTGGCTCCAAACAAATTAATGTGGGAAAAATTTACCCACCGCAGAATGGATTGGGCTCAGGGACAACACAGGACATAACAACTAACCATGCATACACAAACACAGATCTAATTACACAATAGCTTTCAATCTACTTCTGAGTTGACCTTTTGACAAACTAACATCAAACTAGTAAGGTATATCTTCGACTTGGCCGAAGTTAAAATACCCCCACGGCCGATTCTTAGGAGTAAAAGAATCTTTAATTGGAGAGCTTTTTTTATGAGACTTTGAGAGATTTTATTATTTTTAAATGTCTAAAATACATACATACCTATCAAATTGTTTTCATGCAGCTTAAATATAAGTCTTTTTATAAAGTTTTCAATTTTGGAGTTGTATGGGAGGTGGGCGTGTTAGTTTGTGTATGACGCCCATTTTTCTAACACACCTCAGTTTTGACATAGAATGTACGAATACCGAGTTTCCGTTTTGTACCTTTAATATTAGCCTCTTTATAAGGTTTTCAATTTTGGGGTTCTATGGGAGGTGGGCGTGTCAGTAGGCGGATGACGCCCAGTTTTCAAACACACCTCAGTTTTGACATAGAATATTTAAATACCGAGTTTCCGTTTTGTACCTTTAATATTAGTCTCTTTATAGACTTTTCAACTTTTGGGGTTGTATGGGAGGTGGGCGTGTTAGTAAGTGGATGACGCCCATTTTTCTGACACACCTTATTTTTGACATAGAATACACAAATACCGAGTTTCAGTTTTGTATCTCTAAAATTAGCCTCTTTATAGAGTTTTTAATTTTGCGGTTGTATGGGAGGTGGGCGTGTTAGTGAGTGGATGACGCCTATTTTTCTAACACATTTTAGTTTTGATGTACAATATACAAATACCGAATTTTAGTATTGTATCTTTAAAATTAGCCTCTTTAAAGAGTTTTCAATTTTGGGGTTGTATGGGAGGTAGGCGTGGTTTTCATCCGATTTAGCCCATTCTCGAACTTGATCTTAGTTTTTTTAAAAAAAGCTTTAATGTCGAATTTCAGCGCGATAGCTTGAAAATTACGGCTTTAATCGTGTCGACAGACGGACAGACAGACGGACATGGCTAAATCAACTCAGGTGGTGATGCTGATCAAGAATATATATACTTTTCTATACCTACCACGTCTCCTTTTGGGTGTTACACACGTCGTGACAAAATTAATATACCCCTTACGCAGTACGCGTGGGGGTTTAAAAATGTACATTTGTTAACAGAGGAACTCATGCGGTTTAAGGGAGCAGTAGCCATGTAATTTGTTCTACTAAATTGTAGATAAATTAAGTTGTTAGCATTTCTAATACTTCAACGGTTAGGTTAAAGTTTATAACAGAAAGAAGTTCCGGACAATCGAATACACCCGTTATGAGTTGGTGTAAATAGACGATATCCGCAGACTTCCTTCGTTCACTTAGAGATTGCATTTTTACGTTTTTTTTTTAGTTTTAAACGATCCTCGTAAGGAGGAAGGTTCGAAAAATCAATCCCACCTAAGCCCCAAAGAGCAAACCGAACAAAACGTTTTTGGATTCTCTCTATACGTTCAACATGTACACGATAACTTGGGGACCAAACTTGACTTGCGTACTCCAAGTGAGGGCGCACTATTGCATAATACAACGTTGTAGTTGTAATCATGCTATTGAATTCTTTGGCCCATCGTTTTGTAAAACCAAGCATTGAAGATGCTTTTTTACAAATGTAGTCAATATGATTGTTGAACGATAACTTAGAATCCATGCACATACCAAGGTCTTTGACGGCACTTACAGGACTTAAAGCAGTATCTCTAATATTGTAATCAATAATTAAATTATTCCTTTTACGCAAAAAGGTCATAGTTTGGCATTTATCAGGATTTAGAAACATATTATTTATATTATATTATACATATTAGAACACCAAACTTCAAAGGATTTCAGATCGGCCTGGTACTCGTCTGAATTATCTTTAGCATTTATTGTTCTGTATATTTTCACATCACCTGCATAAATTTACAGGTGAGAGTGTTTAATAATGTGGGTAACATCATTAATGGCTAAAATAAACAGAAGTGGACAAAGGTGACTGCCTTGAGGAACACCTGATTCCGCAACAAATGCAGACGACAAAACCCCTCGGAATCCTATTTGATAAGATCGGTCAGTCAAATACGATTGTATCCAGCTTACAAAATATTGAGGAAATCCCATTGATTTAAGTTTAAATAGAATCAAACTGTGTGGTAATTTATCAAATGCTTTACTAAAGTCAGTGTAAATGTAGTCGACCTGGTTACCAGATTCAATTGCATTAAGGCAAAATGTTGTAAAATCGAGAAGATTAGACACAGTGGATCTACCATTAAGAAAATCATGCTGACGAGTTGTTATGACTTCTCCGCAGTGAATTTTTACCCGATCATACACGATACGCTCAAAAAGTTTTGGAATCGATGAGAGCTTGGCAATAAGCCTGTAGTTAATAACATCATTCCTGCAACCTTTTTTATAAATTGGACTAATGTACGATTTTTTCCAAAATATTGGAAAATGACTTTCGTTGATTGATTTGTTGAAGAGCAAAGAAAGTGGTTGAGACAAAATGGAACCGCATTGAGTGAACACTGCGGCAGGAATTCCATCGGGTCCAGCATTAAAGTCCTCATCGATCAATCCGATATACTTTAAGATATCCTCAGAGGTAAAGGATATAGGCTCCAAAGAAACTTTGGGTCCTGAATTCATTTATTCAAAATACTCTTCATCAGGATTAAAAGAATCAGAACAAAATGATTCTTTGAAAAGATTGAAAACAAGCTACAAATTATAACGGGATCGTCACTAAATCCATCGATGGTTTTGAATGACAAAGGGAATCCATCAGATTTCTTCTTTGTGTTTATGATTCCCCAAAAAATCTTTGGATCAGTCAATATCCTTAACTTTATATTGTCTAAGTATTGATGATATAATGCAGCTGCACTATTTTCAAATTCCAGAAACAAACATTTGTAGGTTTCCATGTCATTTAAGTCTAAGCTATAGACATATTTCTTCCAGGCTCTATTCCAGTTGTTGCGAAGAGTTTTCAAATCCTTTTTATACCAGGGATACGCAGAATTTTTTGCAATCTTGAGGCTGTATGGCACGGATTGAAAAAACATAGCAAAGAGCTCCATACAAAAAAAATTAATGGAATCATCAAGGTTATTTCCATTTATGAACTCTAAAATTACATTAATAGGCCTATTACGGTTCATAGCAATGTTATTCTTGATTGTGGAACGAATGTAGAATTTGTTACTTTGGCTGTTCACTCTCAAAAAAAAATTATAATAAACAAACAATTTTCGGTTTAATTTGAAAAAAGTTAGAACGCGATGGATACTATTCTTATATTTATTATGAGGTGACGGTGAACACGATGTGACGACCGGTAGAGATAAGAAACGGCTTCGGGACCACTCGAATCCATTGAATAACGTTACTTGGATATACTACTGAATTGGCTCTTGTTAGTCCCATTTGTTCTTTCAAGTACAGATATTTTCAATTTTCTGTAGGATGCGGTTCCAGACAAGCTCAAAAAAAAACAAAATAAACTACAATCCCACGAATACTGAAGCTTACCGCTGCACTGTGCTTCTTTGCTGATGGCTATTAGCTTTCAAAAGTGCACGACAATGATTTATGGGCTAAGTTCAGTTTCAGGTATATTATGAGAAGCGCTAGATTTCGTCAAGACTTCGATGGATCCATCTTGCTACTTCAACACAACACCAAATTAGCTATCTTAAAATTTTGACAGATACCAAGACAATCCAACACAACTGTTGTGTATCATAATAAGTGTATTGAAGACACATCATCATTGACGGACAACAGTGGAATGTATGCAGTAGTATTGTTGTCAATCATAATAGCAATTTTCACATTGAAGACAGAAATGACTGTTGTGTTGTGAACCATAATAAGGCTATAAGCTTGCTATGAAGTAAATGTTTCAACCTCAAAAAGTCAGCTTTTTTAAAGTTGAATTCATAAACCTTTTCTACTGAACTCAAATTTACTATATTTTCGCTGTCAGATTTGTACCAGATGCTCAATGGTGGATGGTATTCATCAACAGTCGTAAGAGCATGGACGGCCCTCTTAACAATGACATTGTTACTGTCTGTAGTTAAGACCAGGTCAAGAAGTCGATTAAGACTATTGTTAATACTACTTACTTGTTGTAGGTCGGAACATATATTATCAACAAATATATGTTCTTGACGAGTCTTCGAATTAGATGCACAAAAATATGTATCATCATCAGAAGAATGCCATTTAAAGCCAGGCAGATTAAAATCGCCCAACAATAAACTGTCGTCATTAACGCCAAGTATACTTATTATAAATTCTATGCAATCAGCAAGGCTTGCATAGACCTCCGTACTGCTCTTTGGAGGTCATAACATATACATTGGAATTACAATGTATAACCTTAACGCATAATAGTTCAATATTAGAAGAGCAGGGAATATCAATAAAGGAACTGATAAAGGAGTTCCGGACACCACCACCAACAGCGGAAGTACTGTCAGCGTATATGTCCTTTCTAAAAACTTGGAAACTATTGTCAAACAATTCCAAGTAAGTAATCTTCCGTTGAGCCACGTTTCAGTTAACGCGATAATATCTTCTGAGAAATTCTGGGTTGACAAAAATATGTCACGCGTCTTAGATGGTAATCCCCTTACATTTTGATAGTAAAGGGATAGCCTATTTATTTTTCTGACGGACGAAATTATTTGACTCCAGACTTATTTTTAGGCTTGAACTCAGATACAAGACTATTATCGCCCCACAAATTAGAGTTAAGAACATTTGCAAACTCTTCAGCTGCAACTGTTAAAATAAAGGAGGCGTGGGATGGGTTATTACCTATTTTCTTACAAACGCAAACGCATTTTGACTTAGTAAATTATTATGTTTGACAAACGTCAATACATTATTAATTGTTGTGTCGGGTTGAAGACGCGAAATAAAAAACATTTTTTTTCTCGACAATGCCCTTAAATTTATCTGATTATTGGGCTCAGTTGAAATTGAAATTTGGCTAGTAGCCAATGGATGAGTAGAAGATGGTGTCGAAATAATGACTGTGTTAGTATTCTCCGAAGGCATAGCAGAGGGCTGCTTAGCCTGAGAATTGCGACGCTTATTTTGTTTATTTTTATTTTTATTTTTCCTCTTAATTTTAGAACTTTTAAGGTCCTTGTCTGATGGATCCATTGTTGAGTTCCGCAAGAAACAGTTAAGAAACAGTAAGAAAGGACTCGAGACATCTTTCGATGTAGAATTCTCATCAAATACGTTGGTACTGGATGCTGCATTAACTTCGCTAAAAAATGTAACAATTTTTCTAAAATTGTTATTTAACGAGTTAAGACTTTCCCCAAAATACTTAATTTTAGTATAAAGTTCATCTGGGGAAAGGGCCCTGAACGTAGCACAGTACCAACGAAGATCTGACCGTACAGATAATAAATCGTTAAGGCTCGATTTTGTGATTCCAGCGCAAGAAGCATGGAACATTTGCTCACATGGGCCAGAACAACTGAACATACGATTCAGGATATTTTGGCTACTGCATAGCTCGTTAAGAGAACAAGCAGCGATATTTTCAGACGAAAAATAATTCATTGCAAAATAAAATAATTTTTTTTTTTGTTTGTTCCAATTATGCGAGCAAGTGTTTTTTAATGCAAAATGCGCTTAAGGGTTAATGCAGTGAAACAGTATGTTGACAACAACAACGTACACTGAATAGGCGATAAACAAACACCGCACAAAGAGGAATGAGAAAAAATAACTAAACAAACAAGCAAAGCTAGTTGCTTGGAAGACAAATTTATATTAAATTTAATAAAATTAAACACAATAGCACAAAATGACACGGATAAATTAATTAAAAAGTATAAAACATAATATAACAATAATTTATTTATTTATTTTTTTTTTAATTTGTATACTTAACATTCACGATTTGCACAAATAAACACAAAATTAAAACATTCACTCTAAAAACAAAACCGACACCGATAAACAGACAAGATCAACTGAAACAAACGTAAAAAAAATTTAGTTCAGTTCAAATTTTGTATTTTATTCTTTAATATCAAAAAAAAAAATTAAGCAACACGGAGCTTATCTTTGGATAACTTGAGAAAACACAAACTTTGTGCAGATAACGATGAAGGTTTTCTCACAGAAAGAGAATATTCATCAACAGCGACCTCATCCTCTTCTTCATCAGCCGGTTCTTCGTTGATTTCAAAGGAGTTTACATCTGTGGAAGCCGGAACTGTCGCAATTTGGTTTGTGCCAAATTATTGTCGGATGGGGCTGCAGCATGCCTCAAGTTTAGTAAAGCATCAACACCATCAACAGTTCCAAGAGTGAAAGGGCCCACCGCCCTTTGCTATTCTTTTCCTTCACGTAGCGGCAGTTCCAGTGATTGAACTCCACCGCAAAACTGTTCCGTGACGTCTTTGTGGCTGACTTTTGTGGATCCAAATCTTCTTTGATCAGACGCAATGTTGCAATTTTGCTCCATAAGCTGCACAATTTAGGGAACTGCCGACTGTTGGTTTTTTCATGCTAAAATTAATTGACAATTTGCTTAATACCAGAAAGAAACGGTAAAAATATAAAAATATTGCACGTTACTTACCTTTTTCTTTATTCTGTAAGTTTTTTAAGCAAAAGTTTTATAATTTGTTATGATTCGCCAGCTGCGTCTGTTTTTGACTTTTGAGTCGAATCGATTTTTTAAAATTCGCGAACAATGATACCAACTTGGCTAATTTTATATGTTTCTTATTCGATTCGCGGACGGTGATTAGGGTATTAATCTATAAAAAAATATGTTATCACACTTCTCAATGCCACTAAAGCTTTGAAATATTAAAATATCTGTCTTTCTCATGTAAAAATTAAAAAAATTGGAGAACTATAATTAAAGCATGTGTAAGGAAGTTTCATGCCGCGAAAAAAGTTTGCGCATATTGGTTTGCAGCTCGTCATTCTGCAGCAACAACAGCACAGCAAGCTTTTTTTAACTTGTATTCCCAATCACGTCAAAGAGCGCCAACTCCTTTTGGTTACTCTTTGAATGAGTTTGGAGAGCGAGATCAAAAAACCTTATATAAAAGAATCAATAACAAAATTTCTCCCCTTGTTTGTTTTTGTTTTGTTGTTGTTTTTACGTTCCTAGCTGAATACAAAGAGAAGGGTTGATAGCAACATGAAGTTGAAACTCTCGTAACACGAACGTGTGAAAAGCAAACGACCAAGCAATGCGAAGCATGGTTGGTAATTTTCTAAAAAACTAAACACTTTAATTATATATATTTATTGTTAAATTTTATTAAAGTAAGTCTGCCTTTGTAATTCTGTAGCACAAATATGATATTTTAAATTTTTTTCATATAAATCGGTCCAGTAGTTTTGGAGTTTAGCTTTAACTTAATATTTCCACTTGAATTTTATATAATAGTATAGATAAATATAAAATGTATATAAAATTACTGTTACTAAGTATTTTTATTCTTTAAACAATTAAATATATTTACAGGTAGCGCTTCGTCAAATTCAATATCAATAGTATGCCCCAATAATATTTTGGCAGTAGTTGCAATTTGGGCTTGTTGGATTTCTGGTCAAGTTGCTGTGCCACTTAGCATTCAGTATTCACTTGGAGTTTTCAAATACTTAGTAAAAGATTCGCAGTCAAGAGTCCTGATTACTACAACAGATTTTGAAACTCGAATAAAACCCATGATTAAAAATATGGAGCTTGTCTTTTTAATACTAGATCATTCATTTTTACCATCGGAAAAAACCATGTATTCATTTTGCAAAACACTTTTTGAAGTGAAAGATGAGATTTTCATACTAGGAACATTAAATAACGAATTTTATGTCAAAGCAAATGCAATGATTTTTTACTCGTCTGGAACAAGTGGAAAAGTAATAAGAATGGTTTTGAGCCACACAAAAATCTGTGCTTACGTAAAATATATGACTTGGGCATGGCAATTAAATAATTCAGATCGCGTACTCAACTTACTTCCCCATAACCATGTACATGGCTGTATTAATGCACTTATGTGCCCACTCAGTAACGGAGTGCAAGTAATTATGCACGATTATTACAATAATGGTAATGTTTGGAATGACTTACTAGGCTTCAAAGCAGCTACAAATGATTCTGTAAATATATTGATGACTTTTCCTTCAATATATGAAATATTAATAAAGGATTTTAATTCTATTTTTTCACGAAATTTAAACATGGTCAACTACATAAAAAATTACTGCAATTCGAATATTCGCCTAATGGTTTCCGGAATATCGCCAGTTGAATCAAACACTTTTTATAAGTGGAGTGAAATAACAGGGCACCATGTAGTGGAATGTGGTTTGGAAAACGTTGTCTTAAATAATAAAGCTTTAATTGGGACAGTCAACAATAATTTAAGCCTGTATAACAAGATTGGCACATGTGGAGCTTATAAAGACAATATAAAAATCATTAACAAAATAAAGCATTAAAAAGTTTTCAACACTTAAGAACTGGGAACTTGTGATGTGCGAAACCATAAAAATATTATAATATTATAAGTAGCTGGCACTCTTCAATGCTTACTATTTATTGTAATATATTAAATTTACCTAAAAAGAACATAATTTTATTTATGAAAAAACAAAAAATTTGAAAATTTTAAAAAATTTATTGATATTTTTGATATAAATGCTAAAATTTCAAGAGAATAGTTTTTCAAAATAATTATAAAAATAAAACCATTTTCTGTCTATTTTTTAAGAAAAAAGAAAAGAAAAAATTACGAAAACTGTAGAAGACCTCCCACAAATATATTTCATTATGTGGTAATATATCATAACTTTCTTCATTTTTAGAATTTTTGTTTCACTTGGACTTTTTTGTCATGGACCTCATATCGTCGCTCGGGTGACTAACTGACTTAACTAACATTTCTTGCGAAATTGAGTTAATGATGCAAATATCTTTCTTAGTCCATACAGCACCATGTTGGAAAATATTTTTACTACTATCAAAGAATAAACAATATTTAGAATGCGCATCTTGGCACAAAATGAAAAAATTTTTCTCTGCCACTCATGGATGCGAGGGGTAGTAACAAGTCGGAAAGGGAATGTGAGCAGCATAGAACATATTGAGCGAACCAACCAACGATTCAGAGATAAAGAGATGGGAAACTTCCGTGCGATAGGAATAGCATTATGTGCATCTAATGACAAAAATCGTTAATACTAATGCAAATGCTTTAACTGTAATAGTAAAATTTTCACCACGATTCGCAAAGAAAAAACTTTTTCGCGTAAAATCTGACCACTAAGGCGTAAAACTTCCACCATGGCAGGAAGTCGCGACTACATTCAGAAGACTCTACTGTTGACAGTATGTCACTGAAGTGTAGGATGTTTATGTCAATGTTGCCATTAAATGAAGCAAACAATTTATATTATTAAGTCATATCTGCTTAGAGATCAATAAATTAATTATGTTTTAATTTACTAAAATAATTTTTCACCTAAAATTTAATTATGTGCACATAAAATATACGCTTAAAATATGCATTTGTTGTTAATATCCCAAACTATTTGACACATGGTCCTGTATTTACAACTTCTGGCGTTTGACTTAAGAACATTATCATAGAATAACAGCGCTAACTTAAATTTCGCTACTAGAATTACTGTGTCCCTTGAATGCGGCCACTGTATTTTAGTTTAATGTACCACGGTCTGTACAAATTTATGTATGTTTTGCACTAGTATTAAATATTTTATTTGGGGAACTTCTACATAAGTCGTGTCTATATTTAGGCAAAGCTATAAAGCGTTGTACTATTTCAGACAAACTCTACATTTCTCTGAATTGCGTTATGTAACAATGCCATTAGTGAACATTAATTGGGATGTAAAAATAGGTTTGGGTTTTAAACATTGTTGAATACAGCATGAATACTACATTTACACCGTTAGATTACAAAGTTTCATGCATTAATGTAAATTAAACATTCTACTAAAAAAATATGTGTTTGGTCGCCACGCACGGTATAAGTGAAACTTAAACACAAAAAAGCAGAGAGTTTTTATACCCCCACGCGTACTTCGTAAGGGGTATATTAATTTTGTCACGACGTGTGTAACGCCCATAAGGAGGCGTGGTAGGTATAGAAAAGTATATATATTCTTGCTCAGCATCACCACCTGAGTTGATTTAGCCATGTCCGTCTGTCTGTCCGTCTGTCTGTCCGTCTGTCTGTGGACACGATTACAGCCGTAATTTTAAAGCTATCGTGCTGAAATTCGATATATAAGCTTTTTTCTAAAAAACTAAGATCAAGTTCGAGAATGGGATAAATCGGATGAAAACCACGCCTACCTCCCATACAACCCCAGTGATGAAAAATCCATAAAGAAGCGAATATTTACGCTACAAAACTAAAATTCGGTAGTTGTATAGTCTATGACAAAACTCAGGTGTGTTACAAAAATGGTCATCATCCACCCACTAACACGCCCACCTCCCATACAACCCTAATATTGAAACCTATACATAGAGGCTTGTGTCGAAGCTATAAAAATAAAATTAAATACGCACGAACACGCCCACCTCCCATACAACCCCAAATTTGAAAACTATATAAATAGGCTTCTATCGAAGCTACAGAAGTAAAATTAGATATTAATTATTTTTCTAATAAAATTAAGATGTGTTAGAAAAATGGGTGTCATTCATTGATGAACACGCCCACCTCCCATACAACCCATAATATTGGAAACTCTATGAATAGACTATTATTTAAGCTACAGACCTGAAATTGGGTATTTGTGTATATTATATCAAAATTGATCAAAATTTTTTGAAATCTCATATAAAAATAGCTGCAATTTAAGATTTTGTACCATTATTAATCGCCCGTGGGGGTATTTTAACTTCGGCCAAGTCGAAGATATACCTTACTAGTTTTAATTAAGTCTTACTAAAAAAGTCTCATTTCATATAAAGCCATGAGAAGATTTAGTCTATTTTAAAAGAGCGAAAGTGCTGATCCTCAATTTCATGCGTCATCAAAGAAAGCAAATAATAGGGGTAAGACTTCCCATTTCAGCGGTTCAAGGTATGTTTTGACCGGCTCCATAACATGTAGCCGAGCGTTGTCATGTTGCAAAATTACCTTGTTGTGCCTTTGATCGCACTCTGGTCGGTTTTGCTTCTATGCTCGGTTCAAACGCATCAATTGAGTTCGGTAGAGTTGCTCTGTGATAGTTTCACCTAGTTGTAGCAGCCTATAGTACACCACGGCCCCACCAAATACAAGGACCAAACACAGAGAAGGACCTTGTCACAGTGAATTGGTTTTGGCATCGATTTTTGCGTACGGCCGGAAAATTCGCGTATCTTGAAAATTCCACCTTCAAAAAGCACGGTATAAAACTTTGTTGATTACTTCGTCTATTGGTTCGGACTTAAACCATTGTTTGGTCATTTTTTCCTCCGAATTTATAGGGTGTTTCGAACACTTAATTTCAATTAAATTCACCTAAATTCACCTTCACCTTTTTTTTTGCCACCGTTTCATCGGTTTTACTACCCGTTTCGTTCGTCGTACGTTGGCTAAAGAAGTTTCACTTCAAAAAATTATAAATGCCCTCTAAGCACTTTTTAAATAAAAAAATTATTTTGTGCCTTCTCCAACGACTATATATGTTCTCATATAATAAATTTTATTCATAATAATGGCATTCATGAATATAATTTATTTTATGAGAAAATATACAGTACAGTTTTCATTTCAATGAAAAAAAAATTATTTGACATGTTTGAAATCTCTTTGGATAATTAAAATTCAATAAAAATGTATTCCAAACAAATATTCTATTTAGGTTTTCGCTGAAAATGTTTAAATTTGTAACCACGAAGAAAAATCTCTATTTTAATTTTTTTACAAATTCTCAACACAATTTTTGTCGGAGCGGTGTGTAACGCGTCTATTTGCCTTTTAACCACATGAATATTTAAGTCTTTTAACCACATGAAATGTCATAAAGGCATGGTGTTCAACTTATGGACATTTCCCCTATGTATGAATTTTTTGTGTTTTTATGGTGTTTTTTTATGAATAAATGATTTACCCTTGTACAGAATGTTAAAAACAAGCTTCAATTGGTTATATTTCTGAGCTTTTTACGAAATTTATATCCTAAACCACACGGGTTTTTTATTCGAGCTAATGAGGTCCAAATACATAAAAGAAAACTATGAAAAAACTAGTAAGGTATATCTTCGACTTGGCCGAAGTTAAAATACCCCCACGGCCGATTCTTAGGAGTAAAAGAATCTTTAATTGGAGAGCTTTTTTTATGAGACTTTGAGAGATTTTATTATTTTTAAATGTCTAAGATACATACATACCTATCAAATTGTTTTCATGCAGCTTAAATATAAGTCTTTTTATAAAGTTTTCAATTTTGGGGTTGTATGGGAGGTGGGCGTGTTAGTTTGTGTATGACGCCCATTTTTCTAACACACCTCAGTTTTGACATAGAATTTACGAATACCGAGTTTCCGTTTTGTACCTTTAATATTAGCCTCTTTATAAGGTTTTCAATTTTGGGGTTCTATGGGAGGTGGGCGTGTCAGTAGGCGGATGACGCCCAGTTTTCTAACATACCTCAGTTTTGACATAGAATATTGAAATACCGAGATTCCGTTTTGTACCTTTAATATTAGTCTCTTTATAGACTTTTCAACTTTTGGGGTTGTATTGGAGGTGGGCGTGTTAGTGAGTGGATGACGTCCATTTTGCTTACACACCTTATTTTTGACATAGAATACACAAATACCGAGTTTCAGTTTTGTATCTCTAAAATTAGCCTCTTTATAGAGTTTTTAATTTTGCGGTTGTATGGGAGGTGGGCGTGTTAGTGAGTAGATGACGCCTATTTTTCTAACACATTTTAGTTTTGATGTACAATATACAAATACCGAATTTTAGTATTGTATCTTTAAAATTAGCCTCTTTATAGAGCTTTCAATTTTGGGGTTGTATGGGAGGTAGGCGTGGTTTTCATCCGATTAAGCCCATTCTCGAACTTGATCTTAGTTTTTTTAAAAAAAGCTTTAATATCGAATTTCAGCGCGATAGCTTGAAAATTACGGCTGTAATCGTGTCGACAGACGGACAGACAGACGGACATGGCTAAATCAACTCAGGTGGTGATGCTGATCAAGAATATACATATATACTTTTCTATACCTACCACGTCTCCTTTTGGGTGTTACACACGTCGTGACAAAATTAATATACCCCTTACGCAGTACGCGTGGGGGTATAAATATTGAGACATGTCACCTAAAGTGTAGTTGGGCTGTGGCAACACTTTTATATCCTAAATTGTATCATACTCGAAAAAAATCGATTGCGAAAATGTGAGCTTAATCGGCCCAATATTTTAAAAGTCAACACACCTCAATGACTTCGGTTTAATATTTGAATATCAAGAGTGTGCAAAAGTGAATGAAAATATTTTTTACCATCACCAGGACTTCATTTTTATTGAAACAAACTCTAACATATTATTAAATTTTGTTCAATATTAACCCTCACTCTTAAACCCAAGTCAATTCTTTATGTACTTCTTCATTGGTTAGGGGTGCAATTTCCAAACAAATTATATTAAAATGTTTATGATATTAAGATGGAGTACAAAAGAAAAAATGTACAAACATTTTTTTTCATATTCCATTAAGTTTTATAAAAAATCACTTTTTTACTTCTTATATTCAGGTTAAGAAGTGTTCAAACTTGCTAGCATAGTAGACATTTCAAAAACCATTAAGTTTCGAAAACCTGCATGATTTTCAGATGATGAATGGATGATGAATGGAGGCGTCAGTTGTTTTGTAGCAATACATTTCTCTAGAACTTTTCAGAAAAACGTGTTCATGTCATAAATGTCAAAAATAAAAATATACTTTATGATTTTGTGATTACTAAGTTCTGAGACTATATATCATGAAACAAACATCATTTACAGCTTTTTACCTGCTAGAACATAATTTTGAATAGTAATATGTTTTAGGTATACTGTTACATAAAACTACTAGTTTAAAAATCATTAATAAACTTTTTACTTGCTAAAACAATTTCTAAAAAATTAAATTGATTTAAATTCTTAACATTTTTTATTTAAATTAAATAAATGGCGTTCTATGACAATTTATGGAGTTCTGACTTTTTTTTATTTTATTTTGGATATGTCTATTAAAAACTCTAACATGGTTTTCTGACTCCTTTATTTTACTAAAATAATTATTATTATGTTCAAATCAACCAACAAAAACTATCAAAAACACCGTTTTTAAGAGAAGATAAGATGCACACTAGACCGTATCACTTTGTATGGCAGAAAAAAATACCTATATTGACCCCGCCTCAAACGTTAGGTATTTGAAAGACATTTTCGAAAAAAAAATTTTTTTTTTAAAGTGGTCCTTATTGTGCTATTTTGGTTTTTTCAATATATCTTCGGTGTTTCTTGTTCGATCCGGAAGATTTTATATCTGTGTGTTTGTTGGTGTTATCCAAATATTTTTTGATGTTTTTTTTACCTCAAATTTGTATTTGTATTTGTATTTGATGTTTAATATTAGTATTATAAGAACAAGTTCTTTTGAAATACAAAGGTAGTAGCTTAGCGATTATATTCATATTAAGATTTAACAATTATTAATTATTATAACATTGTAATTTTGAAATTATGTTATTTATCATATAAAAGAAGAATAATAAAATAAAAAATAATAAAATATAAGCATTACGGTTTAATAGTTAATAGGAAGAAAAAAAAAAAAACAAAAAAAATAACGAAGACGTAGCACTAAGATACAGAAAAGATTAATGGTTTCTATCAATTTTAAAACAGAATTTTTAAGCAAAGTATTTATATATGGCCCGCTTAAAGTCACCTTCCCTTTCCAAAGACTTAATTGTGTTGGGTAAACTGTTCCATAATCTAATGGCATTAATGAAAAATAACCTAGTAGAGTTTAAATAATACCATGTTGGTATTAAAAATATTTTCCTTCTTACCGAGTGACAAAAATTTAGTTTTTCAAAGAGGTACCCAGGAGTTTTAGAGGAAATAAGTTTATGTAGGTATATGCAATTTCGTGCATTGAGGTAACTTATAATGTCACAACCAAGGATACGCTTTTTATACAAAGTTATATGATCAAATTTATGAATGTTATACACATATCGCGTGGCATGATTAAACAAAACTTGTAACTTGTGTTCTGAACGCGAGTCAAGTTTACTGTATATAACTTCAAAGTATGATATGATTGGCATTATTAATTGCAATACAAGCTTTAGTCTGATGTCTTCAGGAGTAAATGTAGCTGACATTTTGAGATGACGTAGGATGAAGTAAATGTTGCGCACTGCATTGTTAATGTGATCCGTACATGTTAGGGATGAATTAATGTGATAACCAAGACTTTTGATGTTACTAACAAGTTTGAGTTTATTGTCTCCTATAAATAAGTCCGGTAGGTCATCAACAATTATTTTATACCTACTAATAGGCAGCACATAGGATTTAAGGGGATTTAGTCTAAGACCGTTTTTTATGGCCCAGCGGTTGATATCATTAAGATCCTGATTTATTCTACAACACAAATCTTTCAAGAGACCAGTTCTGCGCGAAAGGTATAGCTGGACATCATCTGCATAGGCGTGCATAGATGCATTTTTAGAACTTAAGAAGATATCATTTATGAAGACTGAAAAATGTAGGGGGCCAAGAACCGACCCTTGGGGTACTCCACTGCAGACAGGCTTAAATAGAGAGTACCTCCCGCCAACACATACTCTTTGCTTTCTGTTGGATAGGTAGGATTTCATAAGTTCTACAGCGTCTTTGCAAAAGCCATACCAGCACTTAAGTTTTTGACACAGTAATGAATGACTTACGGAGTCAAACACTTTCGAGAAGTCTAGCGTGCAGAGGAGAGTAGTGTGACCTTCATCATATGGCTTTCGAATGTCATCCAAGACTTTTAGTGTAGCTGTTGAGCAACTGTGTCCACATCGAAAGCCAGATTGCAATGGAGACAAAAGGTTATTTAAGTTTAGGAAATTTAAAATCTATTCAGCCATTACAGCTTCACATATTTTTGAAAGACTTGATAATATGCTAATAGGCCTATAATCACTTGGTCCACACGCAGAGGGTTTTTTCGGAACAGGCAATACTTTTGCAGTTTTCCAAAGCTTCGGAAAAGATGGCGTTGTGAAACAATGATTAATTATGTGTGTTAACGGGCCAACAACATGTGGTAAAACGAGTTTCATAAATCTAACCGATATCCCATCTTCACCAATCGCATTTGATTTTACTTTTTTAAGGTGTCTGTAAACGTCATATTCAGTTACATTCGAAAAATGAAACCTAGGTTCAACCAGAACATTTGATAATACTTCAAGATCGACATTGCTGTCACTAGAGCTATTACACAAGAAAAAAATATTTAGAGTATCAGGGTCAATATAACACTCTGACTTTGGTTTGGAGGCAATTCCAAGATTTTTTAGATTGTTCCAGAGCACTTTGGCAGGAAGAGTTGTGTTTAATTTTCGAGAGTAATACCTTTTTTTGGATTGCCTAATTAAGACAACTGAAGAGTTACGTGCAACCCTGTACTGTTCCCACCTCTCCGAAGAAGGATTCATTTTCCACACCCTATGCAACTTATTGCGTTTCTTTATTGCATTTTGGACACTCGTAGTGTACCATTGACATGAAATATTTTTTATAAAGATTGTTCGTTGTGGAACGTGTCTTGAGTAAAGGTGGTTGAGCATGTAAGAAAAATAGGCTAGCTTTTCATCTATACCAACATAAAACCAAATATCACTCCAAAAAGTGTGACAAGCATCGTAATTCAGGTGCACTAAATCAATAGATTTAAAGTCAGCGTAAGTTATAGTTTTGGAAACAATTGGCTGTGCAAGTTGAATGTCTAGAGTGCAAAAAATTAAATCATGATCAGAAAGGAAGTATATCTGGAGAACAGTTGATTAGCGCGCTTGAGTTTTATTGCTTTTTGTAAGAGCTGACCAGGGTGACCGTTTTCAGTAGATTTACTACTAGATTGGTAGATTTAGTAGAATTTTGCAAGTTGCTAGTAGTTTTTTAGTAGTTTTTCAGATCTAGTAGATTTTTAGTAGATTTTGAAAAAAAAAATTTTAAAACATTTTTGCATAAGTTTTATGCCAACGCTTTCCGTTTTGTTTTGTCGCAAGTATTATTAGCAAGTATGGGCAAGTGCAAAATGAAAGTGCAAAAAGAGCGAACGATGTGTACAAAAACAAAATTGATAAGCGAGCAAAAGAGCATAAAACCAACAAATGCAAACGTAAACAAACCAATACAATGCCACATATGCAAAGCTTTTAGTGGTGCCCATACCTGATTATTAGTGAAAAAATGCGTAAGCAGCCTTAAGTCATAAGGTGGCTCTCGTTGCATGAGTGCATCAATCGGATTGTTGAACAATGGGATGCACTTAAACTTTATTTCAACGATCAGTATAATTTAGATCAGAATTTAACTGCGGAGTTTTTATGTGCAAGCTTTTCAGAAGACGTAACACAACTTTATTTTTTATTTTTGATTTACATTTTGCCGATCATAAATAAGTTTAATAAAATTTTTCAATCCGAATCGTGTGTTGTTCACTGGCTTCATAGCGATATGTCTGGTATGTTAAAGTCCATGTCTGATATGTTTAAGTCATACAAAACAAAATTTTTAAACTTAAAATTTTTTCTTTCAAACTGTTAACTTGTATCAGCTGGGAATTACACTGATAACACGGGCAACAGTATAAGTATTTATTCATTCATCCAGTTTCAAATTTTCAACCCTGTTTACAGCCATAAATTTCGCTTTATATTGAAAAAGTGTGCTTAAAAATGTTGGTAGATTTTGAGTAGTTTTCTAGAATTTTTTTAGTAGATTTAAGTAGATTTTCACCATGCTTCTGGTAGAAAGGCACTCTGACAAAACGGTCACCCTGGAGCTGACGCACACGTTTTAAAAGGCTCTCATTTAAAAAAATGCTGGTATTGCAGTTGGATCCAATATCAGTCAGTTTGAGTTCTTTTTGGTTTAGTCTTCGATAAGAAGCTGCCGATCGTAGAACAGCATCCCTCTCGTATGTGCTAGAGAACTTAAAAATTATTGGAGTGCTTTTAGTTGCACTCCCCGAGTTCTTTATACGAAATGCACTCTTGAGTGGTGGAGGTGTGCAGCTAATTGTAAAACCATGGTTGAATAACAAGGTTGCTTCAAAACTGACTGTGCTCTCTTTCGCATATCCGAAAGTGTCAAAAATCAACTGGCTGTCGAAAAAAAGAACAACAATAACAACAGCTGAATCAGTTCGCTTTGACATTTGCGGCAGTCGCGCTCTCCGTGTTGCGGCTACCTTATTCAGTGTACCCTGTGTAAAACACAGTTTGTTAAATATTGCTGTCAAGTTCTCTTCGTTGGTCTCTTGAACTCCAAACAGCACAGCATCCGCAGCAACTTCCTTGCGCTCAAGAGCATCAATAATTTTTTTAAGCACCGTTTAGCTCCTCTCTTAGCGCAGCTACTTCAAAAACAGCATCGCTCTCAGTTTTGTCTACACGCACCACTTCATTAGCCGCATCGCACTCAAGTTTGTCCACACGCCTCACTACTTCAGCTAAAGCCGAGTTAACATCCCAGCTTTTCTCGAATTCTTGAATTTTTAGATTGAACTCATTTCGCAGTTTATTCAATTCACTCTGCATGTTGCTTACCAACATTTCTGTCTGTTTACCAAGTCGCTCATCTAACTGTTCAACTGTTAGAGCAGTACTGTTGTTGTGTGTGACAGACCCAGCATGTGTAGGTGTCGAGTGAATATTTTTTTGTCAGCAACGTTTTAGCTCTTGTTATCATAGTATTAAATTTGTGTCTTCGTTGTTAACGCGCGAAAAGTTAAAATTTTTGTAAAGAAATTATATCGTTGAGTTAAACTTATAAAATTACTTAAATCCAACTAATATAGTAAGTGTAATTTGAAAACCAGAGCTTTATTTATATTTTCAACCGCGTCAAAGGTTTTTTTTAGTCAAGTTTACTTTAGTTTAGACTTGCTAAATACGAGCGAACCAAAAATCCGTCTATTCGCTCAAGAACATTGTAGCAAAAAAAAAAAAAATTTTTTTTTTTCGACTGATTGCACAATCGATCTTCGTTCCTACCATATTATACTGCTCCAAAAAGTCCAACAAATTATAGCTTTGAAAAAATCATTATAACCATGGGAAGAAGTGAAATCGAAAAAATGGATTTTCAAGCACTACCGACCTATTTTGCAAAGAATAACACTTTGGATCATAATAAACTAAAATTAAAATTAAAATTAAAATTAAAATTAAAATTAAAATTAAAATTAAAATTAAAATTAAAATTAAAATTAAAATTAAAATTAAAATTAAAATTAAAATTAAAATTAAAATTAAAATTAAAATTAAAATTAAAATTAAAATTAAAATTAAAATTAAAATTAAAATTAAAATTAAAATTAAAATTAAAATTAAAATTAAAATTAAAATTAAAATTAAAATTAAAATTAAAATTAAAATTAAAATTAAAATTAAAATTAAAATTAAAATTAAAATTAAAATTAAAATTAAAATTAAAATTAAAATTAAAATTAAAATTAAAATTAAAATTAAAATTAAAATTAAAATTAAAATTAAAATTAAAATTAAAATTAAAATTAAAATTAAAATTAAAATTAAAATTAAAATTAAAATTAAAATTAAAATTAAAATTAAAATTAAAATTAAAATTAAAATTAAAATTAAAATTAAAATTAAAATTAAAATTAAAATTAAAATTAAAATTAAAATTAAAATTAAAATTAAAATTAAAATTAAAATTAAAATTAAAATTAAAATTAAAATTAAAATTAAAATTAAAATTAAAATTAAAATTAAAATTAAAATTAAAATTAAAATTAAAATTAAAATTAAAATTAAAATTAAAATTAAAATTAAAATTAAAATTAAAATTAAAATTAAAATTAAAATTAAAATTAAAATTAAAATTAAAATTAAAATTAAAATTAAAATTAAAATTAAAATTAAAATTAAAATTAAAATTAAAATTAAAATTAAAATTAAAATTAAAATTAAAATTAAAATTAAAATTAAAATTAAAATTAAAATTAAAATTAAAATTAAAATTAAAATTAAAATTAAAATTAAAATTAAAATTAAAATTAAAATTAAAATTAAAATTAAAATTAAAATTAAAATTAAAATTAAAATTAAAATTAAAATTAAAATTAAAATTAAAATTAAAATTAAAATTAAAATTAAAATTAAAATTAAAATTAAAATTAAAATTAAAATTAAAATTAAAATTAAAATTAAAATTAAAATTAAAATTAAAATTAAAATTAAAATTAAAATTAAAATTAAAATTAAAATTAAAATTAAAATTAAAATTAAAATTAAAATTAAAATTAAAATTAAAATTAAAATTAAAATTAAAATTAAAATTAAAATTAAAATTAAAATTAAAATTAAAATTAAAATTAAAATTAAAATTAAAATTAAAATTAAAATTAAAATTAAAATTAAAATTAAAATTAAAATTAAAATTAAAATTAAAATTAAAATTAAAATTAAAATTAAAATTAAAATTAAAATTAAAATTAAAATTAAAATTAAAATTAAAATTAAAATTAAAATTAAAATTAAAATTAAAATTAAAATTAAAATTAAAATTAAAATTAAAATTAAAATTAAAATTAAAATTAAAATTAAAATTAAAATTAAAATTAAAATTAAAATTAAAATTAAAATTAAAATTAAAATTAAAATTAAAATTAAAATTAAAATTAAAATTAAAATTAAAATTAAAATTAAAATTAAAATTAAAATTAAAATTAAAATTAAAATTAAAATTAAAATTAAAATTAAAATTAAAATTAAAATTAAAATTAAAATTAAAATTAAAATTAAAATTAAAATTAAAATTAAAATTAAAATTAAAATTAAAATTAAAATTAAAATTAAAATTAAAATTAAAATTAATTAAGACAACTGAAGAGTTACGTGCAACCCTGTACTGTTCCCACCTCTCCGAAGAAGGATTCATTTTCCACACCCTATGCAACTTATTGCGTTTCTTTATTGCATTTTGGACACTCGTAGTGTACCATTGACATGAAATATTTTTTATAAAGATTGTTCGTTGTGGAACGTGTCTTGAGTAAAGGTGGTTGAGCATGTAAGAAAAATAGGCTAGCTTTTCATCTATACCAACATAAAACCAAATATCACTCCAAAAAGTGTGACAAGCATCGTAATTCAGGTGCACTAAATCAATAGATTTAAAGTCAGCGTAAGTTATAGTTTTGGAAACAATTGGCTGTGCAAGTTGAATGTCTAGAGTGCAAAAAATTAAATCATGATCAGAAAGGAAGTATATCTGGAGAACAGTTGATTAGCGCGCTTGAGTTTTATTGCTTTTTGTAAGAGCTGACCAGGGTGACCGTTTTCAGTAGATTTACTACTAGATTGGTAGATTTAGTAGAATTTTGCAAGTTGCTAGTAGTTTTTTAGTAGTTTTTCAGATCTAGTAGATTTTTAGTAGATTTTGAAAAAAAAAATTTTAAAACATTTTTGCATAAGTTTTATGCCAACGCTTTCCGTTTTGTTTTGTCGCAAGTATTATTAGCAAGTATGGGCAAGTGCAAAATGAAAGTGCAAAAAGAGCGAACGATGTGTACAAAAACAAAATTGATAAGCGAGCAAAAGAGCATAAAACCAACAAATGCAAACGTAAACAAACCAATACAATGCCACATATGCAAAGCTTTTAGTGGTGCCCATACCTGATTATTAGTGAAAAAATGCGTAAGCAGCCTTAAGTCATAAGGTGGCTCTCGTTGCATGAGTGCATCAATCGGATTGTTGAACAATGGGATGCACTTAAACTTTATTTCAACGATCAGTATAATTTAGATCAGAATTTAACTGCGGAGTTTTTATGTGCAAGCTTTTCAGAAGACGTAACACAACTTTATTTTTTATTTTTGATTTACATTTTGCCGATCATAAATAAGTTTAATAAAATTTTTCAATCCGAATCGTGTGTTGTTCACTGGCTTCATAGCGATATGTCTGGTATGTTAAAGTCCATGTCTGATATGTTTAAGTCATACAAAACAAAATTTTTAAACTTAAAATTTTTTCTTTCAAACTGTTAACTTGTATCAGCTGGGAATTACACTGATAACACGGGCAACAGTATAAGTATTTATTCATTCATCCAGTTTCAAATTTTCAACCCTGTTTACAGCCATAAATTTCGCTTTATATTGAAAAAGTGTGCTTAAAAATGTTGGTAGATTTTGAGTAGTTTTCTAGAATTTTTTTAGTAGATTTAAGTAGATTTTCACCATGCTTCTGGTAGAAAGGCACTCTGACAAAACGGTCACCCTGGAGCTGACGCACACGTTTTAAAAGGCTCTCATTTAAAAAAATGCTGGTATTGCAGTTGGATCCAATATCAGTCAGTTTGAGTTCTTTTTGGTTTAGTCTTCGATAAGAAGCTGCCGATCGTAGAACAGCATCCCTCTCGTATGTGCTAGAGAACTTAAAAATTATTGGAGTGCTTTTAGTTGCACTCCCCGAGTTCTTTATACGAAATGCACTCTTGAGTGGTGGAGGTGTGCAGCTAATTGTAAAACCATGGTTGAATAACAAGGTTGCTTCAAAACTGACTGTGCTCTCTTTCGCATATCCGAAAGTGTCAAAAATCAACTGGCTGTCGAAAAAAAGAACAACAATAACAACAGCTGAATCAGTTCGCTTTGACATTTGCGGCAGTCGCGCTCTCCGTGTTGCGGCTACCTTATTCAGTGTACCCTGTGTAAAACACAGTTTGTTAAATATTGCTGTCAAGTTCTCTTCGTTGGTCTCTTGAACTCCAAACAGCACAGCATCCGCAGCAACTTCCTTGCGCTCAAGAGCATCAATAATTTTTTTAAGCACCGTTTAGCTCCTCTCTTAGCGCAGCTACTTCAAAAACAGCATCGCTCTCAGTTTTGTCTACACGCACCACTTCATTAGCCGCATCGCACTCAAGTTTGTCCACACGCCTCACTACTTCAGCTAAAGCCGAGTTAACATCCCA